>UESW01001951.1:0-111924 GCA_900491605.1 Calamus simplicifolius | reverse complement strand
TGGAAGCTTTGGACATGGAGGAGGGAAAGAAGAAGGATGGGAAGAGGAAGGACGTGATAAAGCTGGAGCGGGAGGCCGTCATTCCCATCCTCAAGCCCAAGCTCATCATGAAACTCGCCTACCTGATGGTATTTTATATGCATCTCTTTAGAAATTTTGTTCTTTTTAAGATTTCTCTCTCTCTCATGTCATTGGAAATGGAATCGTGTCACTCTGTTGCTGTTGTTTTTTTTTTTTGTTTTTAAAAAAAAAGTTAACTAAAAAACTATGGACATAAAATTATATGTTGAAATTGAAGTGGGTTCTTGCTGTTTTGTTGTCTTTAGATCCATTCTGGCTCCTGTGTTGTTTCTGGTTTTGCTTATTGTTTCCTGGATATGTTGAAAAGGTCTTTCATGAATTCATTATTGTTCTATATATATATATATATATATAGAGAGAGAGAGAGAGAGAGAGAGAATTGTTGTGAGTTTCATTCATCACTCATCATATGGTATGGGAGTCAGTGATTACTCAATAACACTGAATGAGATTGGCAGAAGAAAAATGTTAAAGAATTTGTTTTTTCCCCCCTCATCATGGAAAAGGAAAAAAGACTAAATGTATAGTGTTCAAGATACTGGGAAAAGAAAATGGAAATTAGAAAGGAGAGCTTAGTTGTACAATTTTAGGAGGCCTTTTGAATTAAATTTTCATTTTAGTGAGTGGAAAATGATTTGTAACTTTTCCAGGAAATCTGGTGATTTCTGTTTTTTGACTTTTCTGCTGAACCAACAAAGGGGAAATTGAAATTTCCAGGGAAATTTGGTTTTCTGAGTTGTTTTCTTTGCAACCAAAACGACTTGAGGAATATCAGTTAGATAAACCGCCCTCTTCATTGTAACCAATCTTAAAGCAAACTTGAATTATCTTTATTCTCAACAACTATTCTTGTCAACCAGTAAATGCTTATATATGGTGCATTTCTAATTGTTGCTTGACATAATATTTAATATACAGAACTTAAGAAACTATATAACCTTGAACTTCTGCACTAATTTACATCTAAAAGTTTCTTTATGAGAGTCAAACATTAGAAAGCAAGATCAATAATGCCCTCCAACTTCACAACCTTGGTCCCCTGGTCACCTAAAAGTTGTTTTCCAGCCTGAGCCATTGTTCCTGGATATTTTGAATCTAAATACCTTTTCTGAAAGTATATCTCTTTGTATATGCTGGATGATTTGCATGGATTTTTTATAACCAAATTTGTTTAAGTTTCATATTGTTTGCATCTTTTTTATCCATATTTTCTATCATGTGCATGTTGATGTTGACTTGGTTTTCTGCATCATCATTAAACTATATAATCTTTAAATTTGAAATGCCTTTCCCCCTTCCAGAGTCCAGACGATCTGAATGTGTGTATTTTGCTGCTATGTTTAGTCTTATTATTTGTCATGTTTTTGCCTAGTTTTAGTTCTTGATACTTTCCACATTGATTTTCCTTGCAGAGCTTCCTTCCGACCAAACTGAATTTCTGAAGCTCTGCAAGAGAATAGAGTACACTATTCGTGCTTGGTATCTTCTGCAATTTGAGGATCTGATGGTATGGTCCTGTCCTTTTACCTTTAGGTTCACATGCATTTCCAAATTCATGCATAGATATCCAGTGTAGAAATAATTGACCATACATGTATGTATGTTATGCAGACATTTGTTCCCTTAAAGAAAACTAATATCTACATACACATGCATGCATACATTTAAGAGCATAATCTGTGTATGGTGGTGAGCACTCAGCATACGTACATACACAAATTAATGCAAGTATCCAAAAAGTTATGAATTAGTAATAGCATGCATATAGGTGTCCATGCATACAATTTATTTTTCACAAAAGACTATCTATGTGCATGCTAAGATGGATATACGGTAAAACTTTAAAAAGATAGAATTAGAAATAAACATATACGAGAAACGATAGAAGTAGCTCCAATTCAAGATAAAATGAGAGAAAATCGATTATGGTAGTTTCGACATATATAACGAAGACCTTTAAATGCGTAAGTTAGAAAGAGTGATCTTTTAATAGTCCATGGTAATGATAGAGGTAAAGGTATACCTAAACTAACATGGTAAGAAATAATTAAGAAAGATATAACTATTTGTAATTTGAGTGTCGACTTAGTCTTGAATAGAGCAAAGTGTAGGAGGTAGATTCATGTAGCCGACCCCATGCAGTTGGAAAGAGGCTTAGATGAGTTGAGTTGAGTAGAATGTCTATGTGCAGTTGTGCACATGCCTAAGTATTCATATGCATGCATTTGTGTACTACGATCAACCAGCAACTGCAGCAACAACAACAACAAAGCCTTAATCCAAAACCGTGTTATGATCAAGTGTTTCTTATGAATTGGCATGCATCCATGAGTCTGTTTGAATGTGAATTGAAATGTTGAAGTCAACTCTTTTTTATGAAATTTATAAATGCTGGACACCCACATTGAAGAGAATATTTCCTCTGCAGCAACTGCACTCTCTGTTCGATCCTGTTCATGGTGGTCAGAAATTGGAGCAACAGCATTTATCTTCCGATGAGATAGATGTTCTTGAGCTTAATTTTCTAAAGTATTTTTTCCAGGTTGGTCAGTTGTTGCATTCTGCCTTTGTATCATTGTATCTTATTTTCTTGATAGTCATGTTACAGAGGCACACACGTCTTCCTTCTAGTGGTATGTGTTGGAATCTTAATTTTAGTGAGAAAATCCTTAAATCTAGCTGACCTTGGTGAGTTTTCTGATATGAGATGATGGAATGTAGCTATAAACATGAACTTGCATTCATCAGATGAATATGGAGACCAGCTTCTTATTGTGTTCAACTAGCTGGTTTGCCTCACCTTCTCATTCTTTATCAGAAAATAGTAGTAAAATTGGAGAAGTTATACTCAGCAATTTTGTAGGACAATTTTTACTAGGCACTGCACCCATGGGGGTCCAAGCACCTGTAAGAGGCCTTCATGATGGTGAGTCAAATTTGGCCTGTCTTTTGGGGAAGGTTGGGAATTAGATGTTAGATCAGGGTATGAGGCAGGTTGGGTATGATAACTATAACATGCCACATCTTTTTGAGGGTGTCTTGCACCATACCTTAGTTACAATTTACAAGTTCTATCAATCTTTAATTACTATAAGTCATTGGCAGAGTTATTTGTTTTGCAAATTTACATGAACTATAGAATATGTTTCTAAAAACTATTCTAAAATATGTAAGGAAATAATTATCATTTAACTGGCTAACATGTTAAGTTAAGCTAAATGAGGTCTTCAATTGATGCAAGATATTTTTCCTCAACTAATCTTATATTTTCTTTGTTACTCATAACCAGTTCTTTAATTACGAATTTATCAATACAGTCCGCCTAACTGCCTGTCTTTCACTTAATTTTCATGCATTTGCTGGCTGCTTGCATATTGCAGCCAACCTGTGGGAGACTAGGACATTGCAAGAGCTCTGGAGAAATACTTTCCATCTGAGCTATCTAATTAGATGCATATTACCGACGCCTTATACTCTATGACTAGCTCCATGTGATAAGGACATAGTTTCAAAGAACAGTCAGGACAATCATTTGCAGGGTATTGCAATTGATGATTTGAGATTTGGAAGTTCATTTCTTATTCTTACTAATATACCATTGCTTATCACTGGAACTTTTCTTTGTTCTATCTCTTTGCTTCATGGCCAAATATATTCCTGTTATGCAGGTAGTATTACAAAGAACCACAAAGAACTGGCATGTTCGTTTGTCTGCTGACCATCATGTTGATGCTCCTCACTGAATATGTTGTGTTTTTTGTTCCAGATAATCCATGATATTAGTAAATAGTAATGAGGAATTGGAGCGACGGTTAAAATGTAAGGAGATAAAACCTTTGCTACTTCGCCCTTTTTTCTGTTAAAAAAAGTCAAACAAGTCAGACTACTGTGCATTGCTAACTAAGTTTGAGAGAACAGGACAAAACTGACATCACACAGTGCATGAGAGCATCATCCGTGTAACACTCATATTTTCATCTCTAGTTTTCTCATTGGCATACCCCATTATCATTAAAACTTTTATCATAAAATGTTAGGCTCAATTTTTTAAAAAAAAAAACTTAATTTGTTTTGCTTGAACAGATAATGGAAAAGAGCAACTTTAGAGTAGTGACTGATGAGGAGATCAGCATTGCACAGTCTGGGCAATACCTCTTAAACCTTCCTGTCAAAGTGGATGAATCTAAGGTCTGAACATGATTTCATACATTCTACTTGATGCTCATGATCTATTGAATGCAACTAATTCTCAAATTTTTGGAGACTTGTAGCTGGATAAAAAGCTTTTCCCAAGGTATTTTAAAGACCATCCTCAAGACAACCTCCCTGAATTTTCTGATAAGGTACTGATCGAATACAGTTGCAGAATATCATATGGTTATCAGATGCATTATATGGTTTTATGCATTTATGTTTCACTATTACATGGATCTCAAATTGAGTTCTTTAGTTGCATAATGCTTTTCAAATGCTGTAAACTATTCAATTACTTGCAATGTTTAGATGAGACACACTGCCAGCATCCCGATAGCATGCCTTGCCAAGATTTGAATCATTGGTAGGGGCTAATCTACTTTGTTATGTTTGCCCTTGGTTCACTGAGACTCTTAACACTTAAAATGCAATCCAATATCTAGAAGGTTGGGTTACTTTAACTTTCTTGCTATTCATAAATGTTGTTCTGTGGTTATGACAGATAAAGAGTACACGAATAGATGTGCCCAGCTATTGGATTCTGGCTAGCACACTTAATACAAGAGTAGCAGAAATATTTACATTATCCTTATTATGTAGCAAAACCAGTAATATAGTTTAATTCTTAGAAAAACAGCAGTTTGATTCTATTGCCTGTCAATAGTTTGGTAAGCTCTTCTAGTTTATTTGGAAATGCTAATTTATATTGTGTTAAATACTTATACAATATTTTGATCTTTTCTGTATGGAAGTTCATCATTTTTCGTCGGGGCATGGGAATTGACCGTACAATGGATTACTTCTTTATGGAGAAACTCAATATGATCATAGCTCGTATTTGGAGTGGTTTTCTTAGAGTGACTATGTAAGCTGTGTAAGAAATGCTTCTGTTTATATTACACTAATTTTAATGAAAAGCTTAATATTTACATAATCCAATCTAATGATAATGGCAGGCTTCAGCGACTCTTCTCCAAAAAGCCAACTGTGAAATCCAAGAAAGATACAAATGACATAAGTTCTGATGCAGAAGAGCAAGACTTAGTTGTTGAACGTGTTCGGATTGACAACATGGAGCTGAGGTTCTAACTAGTTCATAATTTGGTTCCCTATAGATCCAGAGGTGTTACCACAAAAATGTTCCCAAGTTCTGATATATGCACACTTACATGTTACAGCATGCAAAATCTATTTGGCCAGCTCACAATTCAAGAACCAACATTTGATAGGATGATTGTTGTCTACAGGTAATTTATATATATATATATATATATATAATATGGGTTATAGACACTGCTTTTTAGTCATAGAGGTAGATGTGTCAAAAAGGAACTCCGCTTAAAGAGATTTGTGTTTTTTGGTTTTTAAAAATTGTTTGGTGAGAAAGGATAACACTCATGAAAGTTATGGAGGAAACTGAAAGTGCAACTTTATAAGTACATATTGGAAAATCTACCAGTTTTTACTATGCAATTATATTAACAAACTATCACTTGCAAGTAATGCTAATTGTAATTTTACAGGCGGGCTAGCACCAGATCCCGAGTAGATCGAGGAATCTATTTCAAACATTTTAAGAATATTCCATTGGCAGATATGGAGATTGTGCTGGTGAGATTTCCTTCTAAAAATTTCATTGGAAGGGCACAAGCACTTTAGAATCTTTTGCCACAACATTTCATACTTGTTGCTTAATTGTAATGAATGGTTTTATAGCCTGAAAAGATGAACCCGAGTTTAACACCGATGGACTGGGTGAAATTCCTTGTTTCTGCTGCCATTGGTCTTGTAAGTATTAAAATGATATAAAATCAACTGACTTTGGTCATTTTTCTCTCTGCAGCTTATTCTTAGTTCTTTTTTTTTTCCCTGCTTAGGTTACTCTTGTTAGCTCTCTTGAAATGCCTAAAGCTGATATCTGGGTTGTTATGGCTATCCTCTCTGCTCTCATTGGATATTGTTCTAAAGTCTACTTCACGTAAGTTCATTTTGTAAATGAGACTTTCTTTTTGTGTGTGCATGTGTGCGTGTGTGTATGCATCTGTGCATGCACATTGAATCTCTTAGGTTGCTTGTATTTACCCCATCTTTTATCCATTTATGTTGTGCAGACCTCACTTCCTGCTTCACTTGGTTAAGGATTCAAGAATTAGTATTGCCCAGAAGGAGCCACTTACAACTGAAATTCACATATTCTAATTGTCATTGATTCTATATGTTGTCATGGATTTAGTATTTAGGTGACACGTGATGATAACTTTTTTGGTTAATTGCTCTTATCATGTCACTGCTTTCATCGAAAGAAGAGAAAAAGATTGCCTAATCCTTTGGCTAAAATAAATGCCATTATGGTAATGCCATAATATTATCTTGCAGGTTTCAACAGAACATAAGAACTTACCACAATCTAATCATGCAATCAGTGTATGACAAACAACTGGATAGTGGGAGAGGCACGCTGCTGCACTTGTGCGATGATGTGATTCAGCAGGAAGTGAGTATCCAGGCAAAAGATTTTTTTTGTCATCTTTGTGTAATCTATGGATGACTTGTATGAGTCATTTTGACATCCTTAAATTCCTAATGAGGTCTTGTCATTTTGAATATGCAGGTTAAAGAGGTGATAATTTCTTATTTTATTTTGATGGAGCAGGGGAAGGCAACGATCCTGGTACGGAATTTTGGTTGTCTGTTTCCTGTCAATAATGCATCTTGCATGGATCCTCTCGCTAACTTTTCTCTAATACATATTCATAGGAACTTGACGAGCGCTGTGAACAACTCATGAAAGAAGAGTTTGGTGTAGATTGCAATTTTGATGTTGAGGATGCTGTGCAGAAATTAGAGAAGCTTGGTATTGTTGCTAGAGTGAGTTTTCACAAGTTTTCTCATTCCTGCTTCATTTTTTTTTTTAAAAAAAAGAGAGAGAATTTTAAATGTGCCTACTATCATGGCATCATCTTATTATTGGTTGGGAAATTTATCAAAGTTTTCCAAGATGATTCTTTCCTTTAGTTAGTGACATTTTCTCAACATGCTAATGAAGTTGCTGATGAGAGACACTTGCCATTCACATTTAAAAAATCTTTTAACTTTATCAAGAAAGGAGACCTTAATAACCTGACTTAACCTGAAAGAAGAGCATAAGGTCTATATCCAATCAGAGCAAGTATTGACACATCCAATGAAGTTACTTCTGTGTTTAATGAATTTAAAGTAACATAATATGATCAAACTTGGTCAGACAATCAGAACGGACTCTTCCAACTCCTCAATTATTTTGGTTTGGATTTTTCTCTCTTTATCTTAGGATGAAAAATCAACCATAGAGGAGGTAGCAGAATGTCTTTCTCAACCAAATGAATCCCGATTGTATCAGACTCTGGAATGCAGAATTTATGTGCAGCTTCTCAACCAGCAATGAGTTGGCACAATCGGAGCATTTTTTCAGGGTTTTTCTTGTTGAAACTTTTGAACATAACTTAGAAGTCCAAATCATCGGTTACTATTATCTTGTTAGTTTACTAGACTTCTATCTATAGATGACAAAGTGAGTCTGAACTTTTATGTCCAGGACTCCATTGGAAGGATCTTCTGTGTTAATTTGAAGCGTGCAAATGAAATCATAGGCACCACAACTGAAGAAGTGGTGATGAGAGCCCGACAAGGCCTTGTTACATAATTTTCCAAGGTAACACGCATTCCTAACACTCTTTTTTTTTTTTCCTCTCCATTTTGAAGTAAATTTTTAACATGATGCACTGAGGAAGATGTGGAATTTCATTTTCAGCAGGTTGTTTGGAAAGTCTCTGGTGGAGTTGATTTCTTCATCTTGATCAGTCCACTCCACTCATGTAATATAAACCAACCATAAACTTTTCTTACCTCATTCTTTTATTATTATTATTATTTGTGTAATTATGTTATTGTCTAAACACTTTCATGTTCGGTAACTGCTCTGAGAATGTAAGTGGGTAAACAGAAAATCCTTTTTTATCTTTTACCAGAATGCTTTGTTTTATGAGATTCCTCGCAGCCTAAGACTTCGTTTCCGCATGCAGGCAGGTGATCAACTTACTATGCTATTTTTTTCATCCTCTTATCAGTATGAAAATGATGTACACTTGTGGCCAGTGTTGACATTATTTCATCTACGTTGTAAAAGATTTCTTGGCATTGAAAAAAAATAATGATGTCCAATTAATTTATGTTAAGAGGAAAAGGAAAAATTACACCGAGACCCTTTAAGTTTAGCCGATTTGCAAATTAACAGCAAAAGAATTTTTTTTTTTTCAAAAATTTTAAACTTTTACTTCGGTTCACAAAAATCCTATTGTTTATATCCGTCATCAGACATTAGCAAGTGATGATCCGATAGCAAAATTTTTAAGATGATGCCAGGATTAGTCTTTAAACTTAGATTTAACGTTGTAATGGAAGTAAATTTGACTTTTTTATTTAGCAATTCAACGGAAAAAAGTAAAACCGTTTCTAAGGACAAAATCTTAAATTGGGAAAACGGCACGTCCTTCTACCAGACGCTGGGGCCAAACCGGGCACCGCCGGATGGTGGGACCTTCTTGTTGGAAAAATGGGTCGTTTAATCTTTTAATTATACTCATTGGTTTGAATAAAAAATTAATGTATTCTTTTAGTTTCATATAAAAAGTTTTAAAAAGATAAATATTTTATATAAAACTTTTTTTATGCATATTTAGGCTCATCTTAAGTAGAAAGCTTAAGGATGATGCATAAGCATCTTATATGAAACCTTTTTTTCTACTTATATATTTGGGTTCATCTTAAATAGAGAGCTTAAGTATGCATGCATACGATTTTTGATTTACTGTTCTGATGAATAGTGCTGTTCTAACGAATAATGATGCTGCTTTCGTTAAAGACCGTGTATCATAAAAGATAAATTTATAAACATCAATGCGAACGAATATATCTTAAGAACTAACTCTAGGCAATCTTATTTTCTTTTGATTGAATTAGCCATCAAAATCACATTATCCCACGTATCCACTGACACTCCTCAACAACCTCTGGGAAGGTCGGCTTCACCAGCTGGTACTACGAGGATGTCACCACCCGCCTGCCCGTCGGATGGGGACTTCTACGACGGCCAGTTACTGCATCTTTTTTATTTTTTTACCCTTCATTCAGGCATATGGGCTGAAGTGATACGTTCGAGGAGGGTGTGGTGCTCGAGGAGTCACGGAAGCTAGCAGGCACCCTCCTGCTGCTTCACCGACGACAAAGATGGCGAAGAGCCATGGGAGAACAAGGATGGCTCCTTGAATGGCTTATTGAGACTGTTGGTGCTATGTCTCAAGTAAATGAGGACTTGACAAATAATATGAATCTTAGAGAACGTTTCTGAATGATTATGTGACTTGATGATGGTATGTATATATATATATATATATATATGTATGTATGATATTTTATTTCATACATAATGGTGGAAAGAAATTGTTTTATGAGAAATAGAAAATCTAAAGATCAACATTGCACCTGCGTGCCAAGTTGATCGATGATTATTCACATCATCACTGATATCCTAAAGACTAATAGTTTATCCATGATGGCCAGAATCACTCTTATTCATTCTGTCCTTACGTCCCTTCCTATGCATCTTCTCTCTAATGTTGTGGTCCCTATTACTTATTTACCAAGGATAGAGTGATACTTCAGGGATTTTTCTGTGGGCTTCTATGCAAGATGGGCATGGCATCCATCTTCAGGCTTGGGATTTGATTTGCATACCTTTGCATGATGGCGGTCTTGGTATTCAGTCCTTGCTGGTCAGGAGAGATGCTTTGCTGGCGAGACATGCTTCGAGGTTCATCCTTGATTCTCACTGTTCTGGAGCTCCTTTATGCGAGCTCGTTATGGTGACTACTCTCCTTCTTTGGATATTCTTACTACTCGTCGTCATTCTTTCTTTTGGAAGGAGGTTTGTCTTCATGCTCCGGCTATTCTGGGCATATATCATGGATGATTGGTGATGCTCCTCGGTCGACGTTGTCCAGGATCGATGGATCGCTGATCTCCCCCTCTCTCGTTGGCCGTCTTTTATTAGTATGGATATTCCACATCATATGCGAGTGCAGGATCTCATCACCCAAGATCTTTCATCTTGGGATACCCCTATGGTGATTAGTTTATTTGGGAAGGAGCTTGCTCGACGGATCCTTTCTATTCCTCTCACAGCTGGACACATTCCTGATATGAGATTGTGGAGGAGATCTTGTCTTTCCAGGGCCCCCACTTTGGACCTTATTGAGATATTTAGACCTCAGCCCCAGAAGTCGTGGGATGCGAATTGGATATAGAAGCTTTCTGTTCATCTCAGGTCCAATTATTCATATGGAAGCTTTTGTGGGATTGTTTACCTTCCTGCTCTCAGTTGTCGAGAAGGGGTCTTCATATAGAGGTCACGTGTCCATTGTGTGGGCAAGAGGAGGAGACTATTGATCATGCCATTTTCACTTGCCCCACTTTGAGCGGGATTTGGACGAGGATGAGTTATGATTGCAGAGTGGATGCTACTGGTTCCTCGTGTTCCCCATTCCTTGATGCTCTTCGGAGGACCACTAGACAGCGCAGTGCCCTGTGGGCTATTACTACCTATCAGATATGGCTTATGCGGAACCGGCGTATTTTTTCGGATGAGACTACTTGGGCAATGATGAACCGAATTTCCATCTTGAAGTCCTGCTAAAGAAAGAAGTTCTTGGGGTACTTATGCCGATGTAAGAGCATACCATTTGGGCAATGATGAACCTCCAGTCCAAGAAAATACCGCAGTGGACCAAGATCTTTCATATGAAATGAAGATTTGAGACGTTGTTGGAGCTGCTCAATTAACTGGAGATCAGATCCAGTAATCACAATATCATCGACATACACAAGAAGTATAATGATCCCAAGGCTAGTCTTGCGAAAGAAGAGAGAGGAGTCATACTGACTCTGAGAAAAAGTGAAATCCAGTATAGTACGAAACTTCTCAAACCATGCCTGCAGTGCCTGCTTCAAACCATACAGAGACCGTTTTAAGCGACAAACCTCAACAGAAGAGGAAGGAAACAAGCCAGGAGGAGGAGACATAAATATTTCTTCCTTCAGATCACCATGTAGAAATGCATTCTTCACATCCATCTGGTGAAGCGACCATCCTTTTGAAACAGCAATGGCCATGATAGTGCGGACAGTAGTCATTTTGGCAACGGGAGTGAATGTTTCCTTATAATCAAGCCCATACTCCTGTCTATTCCCGAGTGCCACTAGACGAGATTTATGTCTTTCAATAAAGCCATCAGCACGTAGCTTGATGGTGTAGACCATTTACACCCAATAAGTTTAACTCCAGCAGGATAAGGGACGATGTCCTAAGTGTGATTATCCTGAAGAGCCTGAATTTTGTCTTGCATAGCTTGGCACCAACACTCTTGAGTAGAAGCCTGAGAATAAGACTTAGGCACAAAAGTAGTATCAAGAGTAACCTGAAGAGCCGAAGAAGAAAAGTCATACCAATCTGGGGGCCGGAAAATTCTAGTAGATCATCGGGGCTCATGCAAGACAGGATCAGGTGGTGGTTCAGAGGAAGGAAGAGGCAGTGGGCGACGTCGCTGATACACAATATCGGGCTTAGAAGGAGTATGAGACACATCATCAAATGCAAGGAAGTGAATAGAGGGAGAAACAAGATTAGTACGAGATGAAAAGAAATATTAATTTTAAAAAAAATCACATTGCAAGAAATACGAAGCTTGTTAGCATCCGCATCATAACACACAAATCCTTTATGAGAGTTACTATAACCAAGAAAAGTACACTGAACAGATTGGGCAGAAAGCTTGTGACGTTCAATGGGAGGTCAATGAACAAAACAAACGCAACCAAATACATGCAAAGAATTATAATCAGGAGAAACACCAAACAACGAGAATATGGAGAATCAAAATGCAAGTAGGAGAAGGTAGACGATTAATCAAATATACAGCTGTAGATAATGCTTCTATCCAAAATTTAGAAGGTACAGAAGATTCAAGCATCAATGTACGAACAACATCTAAAAGATGTCTATTCTTACGCTCGGTGATGCCATTTTGTTGAGGGGTGTAAGGATGCGAACGTTGAGAAAAAATACCCTTCTGTTGGAGAAAAGAATGAAAATCATGAGACATGTATTCGCCCCCAGAATCTAAGCGGAAGATCTTAATACATGTAGAAAATTGAGTTTCTACATAGGCAACAAAAGTTTTGAAGGTTGAAAACACATCAGCTTTAGAACGAAGAAAATAGACCCACGTGAAACGACTGTAATCATCAATAAATGTCACAAAATATCGGTATTGAGCATGAGAAAGAACAGGACTCATACCCCAAACATCAAAATGAATAATATCAAAGCATGTAGAAGCACGACTACCTTGTAAAGGAAAAGGTAAAGATTTGTTTTTGTCTAATTTACAAGGAGCACAATCAAAAGGTAAGGAAGAAAACTCATTTGTATTACTCAAATAATCATGTTTCATAAGATGTGTCAAAATTATAGAGTTGGGATGACCCAATTTCTTATGCCAAAGATGGCTATTATTATTAGCAATAGCAGAACAACCAACAAAAATTGAACGAGGAACGAAAAACGACTGAAGAGGAAAAAAACGTCCCACTTTAGGCCCCTTCGCTATCTTCTGTCCCGACGCTTGATCCTGCGCACAACAACCAGAACGATCAAAATGAATAGAACAATTATCTTCTACTAATTGTCCAACAGAAATGAGATTGGCAGATAAATTAGGAGACACAAAAACATCAGCAAAGGAAGACCCCAGATTTCCAACCACAGTAATGGGAAGAGTACTGCCATCTGCAATCTGAATATGTTGCTGACCATCATACTTACGAACATCTTGTAAAGCTGCCAAACTTCCAGTTATTATTGGAAGCAGCAGAGTCAATTAACCAAGAAAAAGGAAGAGATGTTTCTTGCCTTGGAGACCAAGAGCAGAAAGGGCAAAATAATCATCTGTTGAACCTGCTCGGGCGTAATGTTGGAAGAAGAACTTGGAACTGTGGGCAGAGTGGAAGACATAGGCACAAAAGCGGACTGAATAACAGTATGAAAAGCAGGAGCAGATTTATTCTGAGGGCGTACACGACAATCCTTAAGGATATGACCCTCCTTGCAATAATTGTAAATTTCTTGCTGCAATATTTGGCAATATACCCAATTTCCTTGCAACTATAACATTGTGGTGGATATCTAGATCGTCCTTTGCCTTGAGCAACGTATGCCATATTAACCATCTCAGAACCACCAGTGTTTTGATCAAGGCCAAGCTATGAGGCGAGATGCTGTTCTTCACGCAAGAGTTCACCCAAGCAATCCTCCAAAGAGGGGACAGGTGTGCGATTGATTAACCCAGCTCGTGCACTTTCAAACTCGGGTCTGAGCTTCATCAAGAATTGATTCCGCTGGCTCTCAGAATGAACCGCTTGTAGTGCTACCAAAGCTTCTTTGGGAACCTGAGAATGCACCAATCCAAAATAATCACTCATAAATTAATAAAACCGAAATAAAATTGCTCAATAGAAAGATTCTTATGGCGATAGTTTCCAATGTCTAACTCCAATTGAAACTTTGGGCAAAATTATTTTGATAATAAATTTGCCGAAGGTAATCCCACATTGCCTTAGCAGTAGTAAACCCACGAAGATTATTGACCATATGAGGTTCAACAGAGCTGAGTAGCCAGGAAGCAATTTTGGCATCCTTGCTTTCCCATAAACTAAGCTCCTTGGAATCAGTTGAGCCTTAGAAGACCCATCCAAATGACCCCATAACTCTTCCCTTTCACAAACATCTTGAACTGAATTCCTAACTGGTGTAGTTCTTGCCATTAAGACGAATAAAAATTTTATCCAGTCATAATAATAAAAAAAATTGATAGAGCAGAGAAATCACAACAGATACTCTTAGAATCTGTCGACAACCATCAAGCAACAGAAAACCAAGAGCCGACAGTCACCAAGCAACCCTCAAAAAATAAAACAAGAAATCAAGAATTCAGACAAGCCAAGAGAAAACCACGAAAATAATTTATGGCTCTGATACCATGTCAAATTTAGGTTTTGTTCTCCATACCCTTCTTGTGAGGGTTGCTCACTTTATATAAAAATTGTCGGACTAATTACAAGGCTAAAAATCAGCCATTACATAAGATACACATGATTATGTAAGGTAAGAATAAACGTCTATCAATTCTATGCATATATACAATATACTCTACACTTATGGCAATGATGGGCTGATTTTTTGCTTAAACAACTCTCCCCTTGATGTGCCCTTAGTTGGCCAATTTAAATTTTAAAATTCAAATTCAAAACTCCCGCTTAACTGGTCCCTTTGGCTCACCAAATCAGTCTTGAAATCTATCATTTCTGCATATCAAATCAGCCTTGGAATCTGCCATTTCTGCGCATCAAATTAGCCTTGAAATCTACCATTTTTGCTCCCTTGACTAGCTGTTAATTCTACTAACAAACCTGGTGATGGATTAGGCAACTATGAAATGACTAACTATATATTGATTACAGCATGCATATGTGCTAATCTCATCTGACAGGTCACTGCCAGGTAGAGCTCGAAATGAACCAGCTGACTGCTGCACAGCACAAGCAAGAAGCATAGGTGAATGGGTCTGTCTATGCTGATCTCCTCAGGCTGGTCGCAGTTTATGATTGCTACAGCCATGATCAAATAAACCAGCTGACCACTCCTGCACAACATAAGCAAGAGAAATAGTTTATATGAATATGCAAGAATATGCTGCAAGACTGCATGTGATGTAGAACTGTCAATGGATGCATGGATCAGAAAAGCAAGTTAATAATGTTTACCTTTGGATGGGAGGGACAGAAGAAACCATGAAGCTTCAGCGTGAATCATATAAAAGATTTCCCATGCTCTCCAAGTTCCCTACAGAAAACAGTATATTCATCAGGCTCAGAGTAATACAAAATCCAATCTGTAAACAAGTGTGGACTACATACAACAGACAGGTGCTACTGTAGAAATCTATGATATAAACACATACATTAAATCATAAATTTGCATAATCATGCAGAGAAAGCAGCTATGGAATGAAAAAGAGAGAGAGAAAAAAGGAGATTTATGGGCATATCTTAACATTATGTGGTTAGAAACAAACCTGGAGATACTCAAGCATAAGCTCCCATGCTAGATGACTAGATAGTCATGCATGGTTGCTAAGAATAAGGCTAATTTAAGTACGAGGATAAAGATAGGAGCTACAATTAGTTCAAGAAGTATTCCAAGGCACAATAAAATCAAATCATCCACCCGAAATACAGAATAAAGCTTGGTTTTATCAGATTTCGAGATAATAACAGGTTCCATGAGCAATGAAAATAACAAGGAATGTTACCCTACAGCAATGGAATCAAATGATAATTATTAGAATCAAATGTTTATAATTATATCTGGAACTTTATTTATCTAGAAGAAGACCCGCTTTCGGTTCTTACTGTCCAAACCTGGAAAATTGTCGTCCACATCTATGAGAGTCTGTCCTATTTCATCAAGGGGGAATTTTCAATATGGTGAGTCTGTTGTTTCCGTGTCATTTTTTCTATCTTGAGTCCATCTTTCCTCAACAGCTTGAAAGAAAAATGTGTTATCAGACATGAGATCTTACCTTTTGGTCCTGATATTTTAGTTTCAGAAAAGAGTAAGTTAAACAAAATGTGGAAAAAGACTTAAATTTATTTATACGAAAGTATCAATTGCCTCACCTCAACATCGTAGATTTTCAATGAAGTTTTAGGACGTTAGGTTGCGTGGCCCTTTAGATAAGTCTCCTGAAAGTTTAGCATGTTCAGCTTTTGACAGGAGGTTGACAGCCATCTAGATGATGTCCCAGGAAGCTCATCATGCATGAATCACTCTCTTCAATTGTTTCTGTCTGTCATTACGACCTGCTTCATTGATGGCCGACAGAAAGAGACTCCACGGTGCAGCATCTAGATGTTTTCCCAGGAAGCTCATCATGCATGAATATCACTCTCTCTTCAATTGTTTCAATGTCATTGCAACCTGCTTCATTGATGGTCGAACAGAAAGAGACTCCACGGTGCAAGCTAATGCAAGTCTTAACATTTGAACTAACTTATCCTTCGGCCCTGCTTCCCATAGTGTTGGAGAGAAAAGCTCACCAGCACGCTCTTCCTGGATCAATAATCTTCCCCAAGCAACGATGGTGAAACCATTCCCAAAGTCTGCAAATGATGGATCCAAAGACCTCTTCCCTGACATTAGCTCCAGAAGCACAACACCGTAACTGTAAACATCAGCCTTATCAGAGACTCTGCGGGTGGTCGCATACTCTGGTGCAACATACCCAAAGGTCCCAGCAACATCAGTAGTAGCATGTGTCTCTGAAACTTCCAAAAGCCTTGCTAAACCAAAATCTGATAGATAAGCATTTAGCTTCTCATCAAGCAAGATGTTGCTTGGTTTGATATCCCTGTGAACTATTCGAGGGATGCACGAGTGAAGATAAGACAGTGCTTGTGCAACATCTTGAGCTATCTTATGAATCTCATGCCAATGAACATTTCTGCTTGACATACTGCGGATGAAAGTCTCAAGGTTTCCACCGGAAAGATAGTTGTAAATTAAGAAAGTGTCAGCTTCTCCCATATGGTAACCAATAAGTGTTACAAGGTTCTTATGTCGGATCCTTCCAAGTGTTCTGATTTCAGCATCAAACTGTAGGAGACCCTGGAATCTGCCTATTGAGAGCCTCTTGATTGCCACTAAGAAACCTGGAACTAGCTCTGCCTTGTAGGTTGCTCCAAACCCACCAGTCCCAATCAAGTTCTGGATGCTGAAGTTACCTGTAGCTCTGACAACATTATCATAAGTCAGCTCAGCAGGAGCATCTGCAAAGGTCACAACCACCTTCTTTCTTAGGCTTGCGACCCTAACTGATCTCCTTTTTCTGCAAACCAGAATAATAACCAGCACTGCTAGAATTAAGACAATGACAGAGGCAGAAGCAACTGCTGCCACAGCGAAAGATTTCGATCTACTCCTTCTGCCGCTCCAGTTTGAACCACCAGCTTCAAATGGTACTCCAGCTGGCGAGGAGGCATTTGAATTGGGGCATGACTGCAGAAACGAATTGCCCATGAAAAAATTACAATCACCTAAATGGGCAAAATGAGGAATAGGCCCAGAGAGATTGTTGAAAGAAACATCTAACACAGTAAGTCGAGCAAGTGTGGAGAAAGATTGAGGGATACTGCCTGAAAGCTGATTGTGATCAAGCAACAGTATTTCAAGGTTAGCAGCATTTGCCAAACTTGATGGAATATTTCCTGACAAAGAATTACTAGACAAATCCAAAACTGAAACAGATGATAATCCACCAAGTTGAACTGGTATCTCTCCAGATAAAGTGTTGCCAGCAAGAAGAACATGTTGGATATCCTTCAGCCCCCCCAGCTGATCTGGAATAGGGCCGTTCAAGTAGTTTCTTCTCAAATCAAGATGTTTGAGCAGATGCAAATTTCCAATATCAGGAGTGATCGACCCACTTAACAGATTAGCAGCCACTTCAAAACTCTTCAGGAGCAAACAACTGGAAAGCATCTCAGTGCTATCTGATATCCGATTAACACTTATATTAACTGCAAAGCCACCCCCAAACCTACACGATCCAAATAGCTTGCTCGAAAGTGATCCATTAAACTTGTTGTTGTTCAGAAAGAGACCATAAGAGAATTTATTGTCAACCGGTAATAAGAAGGAAGGCAACGACCCAGTGAAGCCATTCCAACTGAGGTCGTGAAATATAACATATTCATTATCCAAAACCGACTCTAATGCATTACCTTTTCCAGCACTCTGAAGGAGTTTTGAAGAGTATAGTGTCCCAAGATTTCCGCCCTCCAACAAACTACCATTCCGACCACCAAAATCGAATTATCTGGACATCGAGTCTCGGATATTCCTGGAAGAGAACCAGACAACAAGTTCTGGCTAACATTGAAGTAAACCATGCACTGAACTTGTAGTGAGACAGGCACCAGACCCTGCAAATAATTCGAGCTCAAATCCAAGAAAGAAAGGTTTTTGCACATTCCAAGCCATCCAGGTATCGAACCAGCAATGTAGTTCTGCCCAAGATTGAGAATCCTTAGCTTGCACGAACCATTCCTGTAATCCGGCAGGTGACCATAAAGGTTTGCTCTGGGCGCCCAAAGAATCTCAAGGCTCGGAATCGAGAGAATCTCGGGTGGAATTGCCCCATCAAATGCATTAAATTCCTCGACATTACTCGAACCCACCGATGAACGATCAATGGAGGTGAACTCGACCAAATTGGTAAGGACAAGAACGGAAAGTTTGCTGCAATTCCCGAGCGCTCCCGGTATGGTCTCAGTGAGGCTGTTCCTCGAAAGATCGAGGATTCGAAGGTTGGTTATCTGGCCGATGTTGGCCGGTATCTGATTTTCTAATATATTTCGATCCAGTAATAGAGTTTGTAGATTGGAGCATCTTCCGATCTCGGGCGGGATGTTATCCACCAAGAGATTACTAGAGAGTTTCAAATGAGTAAGAAATCGACATGAACTGAAACGAGCAATCTCTATCCTTCCAGAGAGCTGATTAAAGGACAGGTCCACCGATTCAAGCCGTGAGAATCCAATCAGTTTCGCCGGTATCGGACCGGAGAGCGAGTTATAAGCGAGATCAAGAACAAGGAGGGAGGGCAGATGGCTTATCTCGTCAGGAATCTTGCCGGAGAAGTTGTTGTACCGGAGGTCGAGCACTTTCAGATGCCGGAGGGCCCCGACCGCCGCCGCCGGAATCTCGCCGAAGAAGGCGTTGTGGCGGAGGGAGAGGACGCGGAGCTCCGTCAGGTTCCCAAGATCGACTGCCAGAGCTCCCGCGAGCCGAGAAGACATCGAACCGGTGAGGTTGAGTCCCGTCACCCGGCCAGAGGCGATGTCGCAGGAGACGCCGCGCCACTCGCAGTGGCGCCGGACGGTCGGGTCCCAGCTGGAGAGGAGATCGGAAGGGTCGGCAGAGATGGAGCGCTTGAACGCGAGAAGCGCGGCAAGCTCGCCGGCCGCCACGGGATCCGACGACGCCGAAGGAGAGAAGACCGATAGAGACAACACGAGCAGGACAAGTCTCACCGCCATTGTCGCCGCAGAGAAATCAATGCAGGGAGAGTTCCCGACCGGAGAAGATGCGAGGCGCCGGTGGCTTCGGCGGAGACTGTGGAAGAGAGGTTTGGCTGGAAATAGTCAGGGGTTGTCGTCGTCGAAACAGCCATCGGCGGAGTGGTATCGGGCAAGGAGCGTTCTGTTTCCTCTCCCAGACGGTTAGGGTTCCGGCGTTGGTGCCGCCGCGGGCGGTGGCGGAGAAGGTGCAGGTTGTAGAGGAATGGAGGCGAGAGAGAGAGAGAGAGAGAGAGTGTGTGTGTGTGTGTGTGTGTGTGTTTGTGTGCGCGTGTGTGGGAGAGAGAGAGGGTGTGTGTGTGTGTTTGTGTGCGCGTGTGCGGGAGAGAGAGAGTGTGTGTGTGCGTCAGTGTGAGAGAGAGAGAGAGAGAAGTGGGGGGTTATAAATTTAAAAAATAAGTAGATGATTTAAACTAGAGAATAAATAAATAACCTAATTTTGTTCCTTATTTTTAACGGATACGAGGGAAACGATAAGATTCGCCGCGGGCGTAGAATATCCGACGGATCACGTGCGACCGCGGGGTCCACGCGGGGAGTATGGGACGGACCAGATTGACCCAGGCCGGCTTCGAGTGATGATAAGGGATTTAAGTATGCTATTAAGAATTGATTAAGTTTTGTATTAGATATAAGAGTGATGTGAATGCAAAGAGTAGTTAGATAAGAGTTAGGCCCGCTGACTCTGAGACCTCAACAAAAAGGAAGAGAGGGAGATATAACACACACCACACACACACATAGAGAGAGAGAGAGAGAGAGAGAGAGAGAGATCTTGATCTCTAGAAGAGGATATATGGATTAGTTGCGTGTCCTCTTGGTCTAATTTGGTAGGGAAGACAATGAGGAGTAGCATCAATCAGCCAAAAAGGAGGAGGAGATCTGGTAGGTGAGACTTTGAGAGCTTGTGGTCGGCAATGTGGCATAATCTTACACACCTTTTGTTAATCTATTGTTTAATCTTTGCCTTGTTACATACATGTCGAGATTAAATTTTATTGTGAAGAGATGAGAAGAAAGGATTTAGTTTGCAACTTGCAAGAGAATAAATTTTATTGTTTTATTTAAAAGCGAAAGTTATTTAGGCTTTGTCTAAAATAGTTACTGGGAAAATCAAATATAATAGCTATTTTTCATCAATTATATAAGATAAATTCTATCTGGATTGATTGCTGGGATAATTTTAAGTTGCTGTCACAGAAATAGACCTGTAGTTGTTTTCGAAATAGACTTGATTTGTTTTCCAACAATCGGAGTCAATAGATGCCTCAAAGGCAAAATATCTAGAATATAATTTGTCGATATTTACTTACCCAGCGATAACAGCTATCTTGTTTTCATGTGTTTTCTGCTGTTCTGGCAACACTTGTGAAGCTGTGGGTGAAACCTAAGGTTAAGCATTGTGCAAGGAAGAGCAGGCCCCATGAGATTCTTGTTTGTAGCTTCACATGACCTACATAAAACTAGAAAAGATTCTGTCCTCCTCCCATTATATATATACACTCTGCGATCCAAGTGCAAAAGCCTTGAAAAATGGAATGAAAAAGGCTCCTCCTTTTTACCTGACAGCCCATATCCATGCCATGGGATGGGGTCCTCAATGCCAAAGTCGTATCAGAGGATCAGATTAAGACTACTTTAGGTTGCAGGTCTCTCTCTCTCTCTCTCTCTCTCTCTCTCTCTCTCTCTCTGACATCATATGGTGTCAAAACAGAAGGGAACTCTTCCCAGAGATTTAGTTTGTACCAAGTGATTGATGCTAGAAAAGTAAATAGATTACCCATTTCCTTGACTAGAATCTTGGGTCTAACCTTTTAAACATGGATTCATGAGATATTTTACAGCATTGCATTTCTTATTCAGCTCAGATATTCTCATAATCTTCTCAGCTTTTCACTTCACACAACCATATCATCTCAAATTAGTTATCCGAAATTGTAAAGAATTTAAGAATTAAACTTATATGACATGTAGCCCAGATAAAGAACAAGGTGACAACCACCCACATGCATCTAGTCCTGCAAAATAGCATGGATGAAAGTGTGCATGCATGTATTGAATGCTCTTGATGACTACATGAAGAAGAAAAGGAATACATATACATTAGAAGGATGAGATGGCAAGGGAATCAAATGCATGGGAATTTGCAGCCATGAATGGATATATTTACTGAAACCAAAGCCTTATTTCCTGAGCCTAAGCTTCACAAAAGGGCATATAATGGGACATGAGAACTAGTACCATGAATCGAGCTGAATGTCTGATGGTGAGCCCACTTTGTCTCTCATCACCCATTCTCTGCTCACAAGAAAAGATCCCTTTCTCATGCTTGAGTGAAAAAACAATCACATCTTTTATATTATCAAAGCAGAGGGACCACTCTGTCAGCTTGTTGGTCTTCTGTGAATCTTTTCAAAGAGAAATCAATTTTATAAGGTGGCTATTGTCCTTGTCTTTGGTCTTTTGTGTTGTATGTTTCATGAATCAGGTTGTCAGGTGCACGGAAGGCTATGGCCTGTAGACAATGTGAAGTTGGAAGGCATTGGATCATAAAAAAAGACCAGGGTTCTCCACCTAGCTAGAAGGACATGAGCTGCGACTCCCCAAAGCATTAAGTTTGGGAGAGTTTGGACCTATGAAGTCATACTGAGAAATCAGGAGGAGGAGGTGATGAGGATCATTATTCCCAGCTCACCAAGCCAAGAGAGTTTTATTAAGTGATGTCCTCTGATTAAATTAATCCATAGATGGAGTATGGGCCTCAGGTTACTACAAGAGAGGACCAATGTTGGCCAATCTGGTAGCTCAACGAACAACCTATCCTAACACTAATTAATATAATCAACAGAATTTGGCTCAATCCACCAACAGTGAGTGCCTTATGATATGGGTTGCTAGCTAGACAAAGAAAACAGCTGGATTTCCATGAATGCATGGATGCTAGGTCCAAGCCTTTAACCCACCATGCATTTGCTGATATGATGCCTGTCTCTTGAAATATACGTGATCCTCATGAGAACACTCTTGATAGTAAAATGGGAACCATGCATTCCTTTTGTAGCTAAGTAACCTTGTTCCTGTCAACCCCTCATCAAAATGTAGCAGTCCTGATTTTGTTGTGAATCGAGGTACACCATCATTTTATTCCATGTTGATACTTGAGATAGAGGGCATTACAAAACACATCAATCCAAATGCTTGAATGATGATGGGATAACTCTGTCTTAACACCAAATACATCCAATCATTTTCAAATCCCATAAGATGTTCTACCACATATTGAAACCATGCTTCTTGGATACTTTTAAAAATTTCTTTACCGATAGATATCCCTCTTCATCTTTCTATTTCTTTCATGACCTTTCAATCCCATAGTGGGTCAGCCTCTTTATTAGTATCCTTTCGCTCTGTTGCTGCACATGCCTATATTATTCCAATCAATTCTTAATGATTTTATTAATCATTCATCTCCAACAGTGAAGATCAAATCCTTTTTGGTTCCATAACTTGAAATGCTTTTCCTGCGACTACTATTATTATGAGTGAAAATTTTTAATTAAGAAAACATTAAATGACAACTTGCATGCCAATGTCATGTTACCGTACAAGCTAGATGCTTACGTCCAAATAGACGTGACCCACAAGTCCATTTTAATTTCACTATTTGTCAAATCCCTGTTACAGTACAAGCCAGATGCTTACGTCCAAACAGAGTGACCCACATGTGGTTTTTAATTTAACAATCCGCGTATTTTGCGGACCGCCTTGGTTTGAATTCTTTTATTTGGACCCATGCATTCATATCCTGTCTGAAGTTAATCTGAGCTCACAACCACAATCCCCCCCATTTCTTTCTCTCAAAAATAAACAAACAAATAATAATTAGTATTGATGCTTGATCACCAGAAAGATAGAAAGATTTTTTTGTGCAAATCTTCAGCTGAAGGAAGAATGAAAAGATTCCCCAGGGGCAAGCCCCTCATTTTGGCTTGAAACCGGAGCAAAACCGAGAGTTTAAGAACCGTTTCTGATAAACGGCTCCTATACGCCATGCCCTGACTGGGCATCTCCGAGGGTTGGATCGGATCTTTCGAGATGTCCGGAGGAGCGAAACATCTGCTCCTTTTGGCGACTGCGGGACTGGCAGGTAGGTCTCGGCCAACCCTTTGCTCCCGAGGGCTCCCCAATATCTTTGGCAGGAGGGGAGGCGGCCCCCGATGGGCCCTTCTCAGAGACCCTAATAGGTATCCCGGCGAGGAGGTTCTCCTCTCCCTCATCCTCCTCCACCAATATCGCCTCAAGGAGACTCGCCGGAGGCTGGGTCGAGTGCCCCGGCTCCCTCTGGCAGGACCTTTTTGGCCCGGCCCTAGTCGCACCATGGGCATTTCCTTTCCTCTTCCGAAGGCTTGATATTATTGCATTCTGAGAGAACTTCATCGCTGCAAAATCGAAAATCCAAAGTTAATCAAAAAAGCGCCCTAGAGATGCCACATGTAAGTAAAAGGTGCGTGCTAAAATCCATTCTCATACACGTACTCGAGTACGAAATACCCCCCAAAAAAAGGAAAGAAAGAAAGAAATAGAAAAAAAAGAAGGGGGGAAAGATAGTGATAACAAAAATAAAACTCTTCGAAGCTCACCGGGCGCTGTAGGCAGCGACACCGGCATAGACGCAATCTCCTGAAGGTTATCCTCCGATAATAGTTCCTTACTAGAAGGCACGACGGTGGATACCAGAGTATTAAACAACTCCTGATCTCTCTCCTCGATAGTCAAGTTCTGATTAGAGCTGGTATCAGGAACGCCCCAGTTCACATCCGCCCCCTCTAGATGAGCGTAAAAGAACCGCAACTTCCACCCCTTGATTTTGGAAGGGAGGTTGAGCCCTAGGACTCTCCTGGGCCTAGACGCAAAACTCCACCACCCATCCCTTATGGGATTCCGAATCCTATACAAAGCCCTAAATAGGGAGAGCCGGGCGGGAACCCCATGGAAGTGACAAAGCACTAAAATGAAAAGATGATGCGGATGGAGTTAGGGGTAAGCTGTGCCGGGATGAGATGGTATCTATTTAACAAATTTACTATTTAACAAATTTACGAAGAAGGGATGCAAAGGAAGTTGAAGGCCACATTTGAAAAACTCTTCATACAGCGCGACCTTCCCCGGTTGCGTGAGAGTGACCCTATCCTCGGGGAGGCGAACAGAAAGGCAAATATTGCTAGGGATCTCAAATCGGGCCCTAAGATTCCTAAGATCCTGAGGGGACGTGATTGAAGCAATCTCCGTTGGACCGGCGGACTTAGGGATGGCTACCGAAAGGCCTACCTCATGGCTGGTGGACGAAGAGGAAACCCTAGGGGATTGGGGTAATGCCCTAGACGCTAGCCGCGGGGCTGGTTGATCCCCTTGAATGGTCATGCCTCCGAGAGCTTGGCAGCGTGCTTGGATAATCTCCTCGCGGGAGGGCTCGATCAGAGGGCTCTTGCCTTTCCCGTCTCGACGAGGATCCATGAAGAAGAAAAAAGAAAAAGAAAAGTCGACTAACCTGGGCTTGAAAGAATGAAGATACAGAAGACGTGACAAGAATAAGAGGCGAGGAGGTAGAGAGGACAGACCCCTTTTTTATATATTTTTTGAACATAACCCCTCGAGCGCCACAAAACCACGCGGCAACCCTTGAGTGGGGCCGGACAGACGAAAAGGCGCTATCCTCTTAGGGATACGCGCCTTCATTTTCTCTTTTTGAAACGTCAATCTGTGGTATTTACAAATTCAAATTTGGTTTTCCGCCCCTCCCCCTTCTGCACGTGCGATGCGGCTGAGCACAAGGGACAGGGGCGAGGGGGCATATGATATGATCGAGAAACGAAATACGAGTCGAGACACAATCGGTCCGCGGGAAATACGTTGGAACCCTCGATGCAGGACCCTGGTCAAGGGTGGCCCCCAAGCTCCAGATGGCCCCCAGGGTCTGGGCGGCCCCTAAGCTCTGGGCGGTCCCTGACTTTCGGGCGGCCTCCAGGTCCTGGACGGCCCCCAGGGTCTGGGCGGCCCTAAGCTTTGGGCGGTCCCTGACTTTCGGACGGCCTCCAGGGTCTGGGCGGCCTCCCGGTCCTATGTAGCCCCCAGGTCCTGGGCGGCCTCCCGGTTCTAGGCGGCCCCTAAGTCCTGGACAGCCCCCAAGGTCTGGGCGGCCCCTAAGCTCTGGGCGGTCCCTGACTTCCAAACGGCCTCCAGGGTCTGGGCGGCTTCCAGGTCCTGGACGGCCCCCAGGGTCTGGGCGGCCCCTAAGCTCTGGGCGACCTCCAGGGTCTGGGCGGCCCCCAGGGTCTGGGCGGCCCCTAAGCTCTGGGCGGTCCCCGACCTCCGGGCGGCCTCCAGGTCCTGGACGGCCCCAGGGTCTGGGCGGCCTCCCGGTCCTGGGTGGCCCCCAAGGTCCTGGGCGGCCCCCAGGGTCTGGGCGGCCCTTAGGTCCTGGACAACCCCTAAGCTCTGGGCGGTCCCCGAGTTCTGGGCGGCCTCCAGGGTCTGGGCGGCCTCCCGGTCCTGGGTAGCCCCCAGGTCCTTGGCGGCCTCCCGGTTCTGGGCGGCCCCTAAGTCCTAGACGGCCCCAAGCTCTGGGCGGTCCCCGAGCTCTGGGCATCCCCAAGATCTGGACGGCCCCTAAGCCTGGACAGCCCCCGAGGTTTGGACGGTCCCCGACTTCTGGGCGGCCTCCAGGGTCTGGGCGGCCTCCCGATCCTGGACGTCCCCCTGCTTTGGGCTATACGCCCCGACCTCTCAAAACTATTTCCATATCGAGAGCACTTAACGCTACAAGCTGTCGTGTCTGGAACAAAGCCCAAGAATTATCAAAATCATAGCGCTTTAAATATCTTGGATAAGACAAATGCCAGAACGTCACCATTCATCGAAAAGCTCAAATAAAGGAGATACTGAGCACCTATTTTAGAGTCAGATAACTTTCAACTAACTCTGACATTCCCTAGGGAAGATCGAAACCCATCATGACGATCCTTGACTTCCAGGGCAAGTTCCTTAATGCCTCTGGTGTTGATTAATAGTAAACTATCACGTGGCAAGCCCTCGCTGTGGCAGACCACTAATCTTACACATTAATCTCGTTCGATAAGAAAAGAAAAAGAAAGGGAAATATGACTTGAAGCTGATGACATGATGACGAAAGCTAGGGAGCGGTCTTTTCTTCGGAAATTCAAGAAGTATAAAAGGGGCTTGAATTCAGGGAGGAGCGGGGATCTTTTCATTCTTCCTTCAGCTGGAGATCTTGCACAAAGAAAATCTTTCTATCTTTCTGGTGATCAAGCATCAACGATTAGTATCGGTCACCTGCTAACAAGAAACTTCCTTCCCTCCTATCTTTGTTGGAGAGAATGAATGGAACAATATAATTAGTATTGAGAGTTTACTTGACTCTAAATTAAGCAAGGCAGATTCATGAAAAGCACCTGGAGACCAAGTCTTACCTCTTCCTCACTGTAAAGATGAAAAGTGTGTGCATCTCTTTCCTTATCACAAGACCTCTTTAAGGTCCCACAATACCATGACCAAGGCATTCAGTCACTGCTGCTGATTAAAATAGCCCACCCATTTGTGATGTGTTTAGCTTTGGAGACAAGGTCCCTTTTTGGCACCTTTTTCTCTGCTACCCACCATGGATGATGGTGGGACTTTTGAGCACTCTGATAAGATTCTCCGAAAACTACGAAAAATTGAGATGTAAAGATGACAATGGCACCTTTATATCCATGGTTTGGGGCTGCCACACAAAAAATCTTGTGTAGGGTACCTTTATATCCCGTATCTACCAAGAGTAAAGATGGCAATGGTGTTAAGTATGGCTCATCCAATTTCAGAAAAGAACACTCAATAAAGATTAAAGATTTTCTTTTCCCGACAGAAATAAAGATTAAAGGCCAAAGCAGTCTGTTCTTCTCTTTTCTTTTTTTAAAATAAAGATTTCATCCTCAAGGGAGACTACATGTCCATGCCAATGCTCTACACACGTGTCTGTCACTTCATTAAGCTCTTACTCTTAAGGAGAGGCATTAGGAAAAAGAAATATATTACCAAATTTATAACAATATTTTAAATAAATCAGTAATTGTAGCCACCCATACTTGTCGCACGTACCAAATACACCATATACTCAAAACAAAGGCGTTAGGTTTCATTTCCACAAACATAAAATTGGGACAGCAACAAACAAAAACTCCAAGCTTTGGGCTCATGGTTTCTAAGTCCAGCAAAACATTGCATGATATATTGGGACAGATTCTTGACTTAAATATCGAGACAAACCTGTCCTACCATTGTCCTAACATTTTAATTGATGCATCTTAAGACATTTCTATCCCAAACAACGGAGCAACGGGATGGTGGTGCACCCTATTTCATGAAAAAAATCTAGATAGCTGCTCCGTCCCATCAAGTTTAAAATCTTATTTAGACTCTCATAAAGCAAATAAAACCATACAAGCACAAGCAAACGCATCTTAGGGAGACCTGTCATGTTGCTGTCCAACAATTGGCAATGAACTTTGAGACTCTGCTCTTACTTTGCTGATGTTCATGTTGGAGTTACGGCTTAATTGGACTTACGGCTTAAAAGATCTGATCTGTGGCTTTGTAATGTCATTTTGGGTTGGACTAGGACAGCATTGTTCAAATCAACTGCAAATATAGTCACCTTGCTTCCCCAACCATGGTAGAACAATGTAACACATCCAATCCCTGGGGAGGTCTTGTAATTTCAACCTACACCATCTCAAGTCTTTGGAATTACATGGAAAATTGCGGTAAATTTCCAGTAAGCCCAATGGTAGTGAGGGAGAAGCTGCCAAACCTCTCCAGTCTCACACTGAGCGGTTTCTTGTATTCAAGGAGCATGTCCTGCACTACAGGTCAGTTGCCTTGACTACAATGCTTGAAATTAGTAATTCTATCCATTTGGGATGGAGAATGAAAACTGGGCAATGTGCAATCTCGCCCAGTTAATTATCAATGGCCATAATAAGTTGATGATGATTCCTGAAGGATTGCAAACAATATCCAATCTTTCAAGAATTGAAATGATTTCTATATCACAAGAGTTCATGTGAGGATTAAAGGGATGTGCAGGATTGATACAAGATCCAACATGTTTCCTCCCCCATGATTAAAGATCGTCAAGTTTGCAGGAGCCACCACATATATTTTCGAATGACATGACTGAAGTATATGCAAGTCTCTTGACCCCCGCCTCCCATGGTGTTGTTCTTCACATTTCTGTGCCAATAACATTCAACTTTTTAGAAGTTTTTTATTTGGGCTTCCATCAAAACTCTGCTTGTCAAATGAAATTCTTGAGGAATTTGATTAACTCTAACATTGTCAGTGTCACACCCTATGATTCACATGGTGCAGTAGAACACTAAAACAAACAATTTTATGGATTTCTTTGAACATTTATGGATTCCTTTGTAAAACATACTAGCTATATTATCTAATTTGAAGTTACAGACTCTAAATACTTTGAGATGACATTCTATGAAACTGCAGCACACAAATTCTTTTACTTCTCTCCATTCTATTATTTGTTTGTTCATATAGAAATTTCAATTGAGCTCTTCAAGCTCTAGCCCAGAATTTTAGAAATCTACTCATAAGATCATTTTGTTTCTCTAATTTATGAACAGAAAGCGTTAAAGTATTTGAAATGCTTCAGATTCTAATTAAGACTCTTACTAGTTCAGGTTGCTTTTTACTGAACTCAAAGAGTTGAACGAACTTTCAAATAGTCAGTAATTGAGACTGTGTGTCTCTATTGAGTTTCTATGTCTCTATGTCTCTATCAAGTGCCACCTTGCCAAAGGTAGCATATGTTCCAAACACTCGGTAATGATTTCCAGAAAATTGGTTTAACATTTACATTCGCATCATCTTACTAAATAACTGATATTTTGTCCTTTCCTCGCAAGATATATTGCTCAAAGTATTACTGGTATCCGTTGATTGAAATCATGATCCAGTCAATGTGGTTCTTTACCTGATAATTTTAGTTCTGTTTTATGGATCCAACAAACTATTGCTTGTATTACTATTTCTTTTACATTATTTTAACCTTGTGTTTTCCCCCCCTTCTAGATGTGATGGAGTAGCTACTATCATGTAATGGGTTTAAATAGCGCATTTGGCACTTCATTCTGGACTTCCAGATATGTGGCAATGAAAATGCAACCTTCTTTTGTGATGTTTTCTTTAATATGTTTTGAAAGCCATATCCCTCAGCATTCTTAGTTTTAAGTCTAGCATTTTTCACTAGACCTCACCTAAGCTTCAGAGAAAGTGAACATGCATGTTTTCTACTTTCCATAGAATCTCTAGGAGCTATCGAAGTCGCAAATCCAGCTCAACAAAGGCAGCGGATGACAGCTTAGCAGAAATTGATGCAATTTGGTGTAATTTGATGGAGGCTAATGCGATTCCAATGCAAATTGGCACTGTTGGTGATGCCTATGCACTACATGGCTCTATGATAGCACCTCTGCAACAACTAAAAGAGTAGATACATCCTGAGAACTTACTTCAACATCTCTTAAATTTCTTTTTGCAGGGAATCAGAACAGAAAAATTCACATCCTGTTAGATGAACGATCAATATTATATTTGATATTTGTGACACACTCAAGAAAAAAATGGTAAAACATTTTTTTTCAGAAATGGGAGCAATTTAATCAAACTTGAAAAGAACAATTGCAAGATGCCTGTTCAGTCGGTTTTGATACTAGATGCATGTTACCTAGGGGGATAAAGTGCCTTTTGAGCACCCTTTTTCTCAGCCACCCACCACAGGTGATGTAGGGGCTCATTACCTTACTTTTGACATTGAAGCATTTGGTTATAATCATATAAATCTTCAAAGCTAATGCAATCTTTCATAAAATGTCGATGTCTAGGAGCTGAATGTGATTGATCTGAAATTAATGAAATGAAGTGGTAAGACAATTGGAAAAACAGATTTGGATTAAAGTAGTCCTCAGATATGACATCTAAACCATGTTTCATGGTATATCAGCAGCAGTTAGTAGCTTTTGAAAAAATACAAAGAACAAAGTAGAGAAGACAACAAGAGATATATAAAAGAGAAATAGAGAGGAGGACAGTGCCTCACCTTTGTTTCTTGTTTTCTCACATCCAACTACCATGAAACATGAATTGGACTCTCGGTTTATACCAACTATTCCCCTCCCTTGGCCAGCTAATCTTCCTAAAAGTAGACTCGATAAAGGACTCAAAACAGCTTGAAAATCAAACAAATCCAATATTAAGTAATTACCACAAACAAGGGAATATATCTAAGCTTTGTATCACTAAAAATGCTGACCAGATCAAAGGAAATCCTGATCAAACTAGGATTGTAAATCAGATCTTCAAGCATTTAAAATCAAATCTACAGGATCCAACAGATTGGATCAATTGAGTCCATATCATGGGCTGCTTTCAAGGCCTAGCCAGAGCAATTCTTGCCCATCTTGTTTGGCCTAGGTCTGACTTGTTTTGGGCCACACCAGGAGAAAAGGATGCTTGTCATGGATACAACATTTTCCAAAGCAAAGATTTGATTAACAGCTCATCATCCCAGTGAGAGTAGAGGTGAAAGTATATCAAAGAATATTCGTCCTGATCCATCTTTGCATCCAAATATATCCAGATATGGATACAAATTTAAGCATCTAGCTAATATCCCATATTTATATCTATATCCATTAAAGAAAAAAATACAGATAGATAAACAATTATCTGATACATATAGAATATGTAGATCTTCTTGTAATCTACTTAATCTTACATGACACTAATGATTTTTTAAAGAAAATAAGTGGTCACATTAACATGGCAGTGGCTTAATTTACTTTCCACTCAATGATATCTTTGATTTGATAGTCATAGAGTTTAACTATATCTATTTAAAACAAATATAAGTATAAATTTTTAAATCCGACCAACATCTTTATTCGTCAAAGAAAAAAAAAAGATATGGATATGAATACATTGATATCCAATTCATGTCAGATTCATTTGCAAGAGCCCATGTGCTACTCTGCCGACCTTTATAACTACTATCATTTTTATATACGCCTAGTTAAATTCTAAGGGAGAGAAATGAGAGAAGTGCGTCCCCCAACAGCTGAGTTATGGTTTTTAAATTACATAGATAATAGCACATGTTTTCAATAGAATGGGGAATCATTGCAATCCAACCTGACCAGACTAAAAATGAAAATTTATGCTGCATAGCAGACTTTTTAACCTCATGTTGCTACACATAAACATGGCAAGAAATTTCTAGCAAAATAAACCAATTCACATGATTTATTCAAGAGAAAAAGAGTAAACGATGGATGGCTATGACCCCATCAACAAACCAAAAGCTTTGGATTAAGTCTTCTAGCAATGAAATAATATCTATTTGTGAATTGACAAATAAGACACCATTTTCGCTAGATGTATGCAACTAGTTTTTTCATTAATAATTATATACATACATACATACATATATATGTTGTAGTCAAGTTCAGGATTCGATCATCTTTTCCATCCTTGAATCCATACAAATCTCGGAGCCATCCTATCTTTTCCATTTTTTCCATCTTTAGGATCCATGAACTGTGTAGATCCAAGAATGAGACTCAAAAAGGATGCATTCCTTGTAAAAGGAAGGGTGTTCATAGCGGCTTTACATGGCAGTCATCATCCTGCTATACAATAGAGGATAATTTTATGGTGAAGCAGCTAAAAGTTGCAAATTTATACAAATAACAGTCTGATAAGCAACAAAACAAGAAACAAACAAATAAATAAATATGAGGAATCATTAATAATTGATTTGAGTCTTTAGCCATAAACCACCTTCACCTGAAAATTTTAAGAATTGCAATCACAAGGAACTATTTGAATTTTGATCTGATCAGTGGAAAAGTCTTGAACTCAATCAATTAGATCTGATTTCAGTATGAGAATAGAATTAAAGTTAGAAAAATAAAGACCATGCAAACAACAATAAAACAAAAACTCTCACTGGCATTCCAGTTTCCTTCCTTCCATAAGTCAGTGGAAGACTTAGAGAATCAAGAGTGTTTATGTAGTGAGAAAAGCTTTTCTTGGAAAGCAAAAACAACCAGACATGCTTCTTGCTTAATCACTCAAAAGTCAACATGCATCAAAGTCTTAAACAGGTGGGCAAGTTCCTTAAGATGAACTATAATACAATCTTGTTTATTAAAGAAAAAGATATGATTACTACAAGACGCTGATACTCCATCAGCAGTTTTATACGTAAGACAGAAAACAGATGCAGTACATGGTAGGTCTTATGTACTATTTAGCTGACCACCAATTTACCTAGAAACCACTTCAATCTGCTCTAGTTTGGTATGCACATATGATTCTAGCATCACTGATTGCCATATTTTGGGCCACCATCTTGTCCCCTCTTATCATCCCATCCTCTAACCCACGGCTGACCAGGATTTGCTCGAGTCTCTGGAGCAGCATGGGTGTTGAGATTTGCCGTGACCCTAGATTGAACAGCAGTAAATACCTGCATTACCAGATACAGCATATAAGATCCAAGCCACACTAGGGCAAGAGGGAAGAATTAGTGGAGCTTCCAGCTTTGGAATGCCATACAGGATTATTATTGACTGCCTCTGGTGGCTGCTCTTGGCCAGTAAGCCATTTCCATAAATCTGGGTTTTCCTGAAGCATCAATCAGAAGCCAATCATATAGGGTATCAGAATATATATGTAGCATAACATTATTTATTCTTGTGCAATACAAAATGTAGTGGATTTTCCATATGGACAAATGACTCTCACTACATCCTCAATCTTAGCTTACTAAAGATATGCAAGCAAAGGCAGAAAGTTTGTGCTTCAATGCAACTGTGGACACCCCTCTGTTTAGCATTCAGTGGTTCTAGGATTGATTCTTGGGTGATACATCTCCAAAAATCTGGACCAAGAAATTATCCTGCAGGCAGGGCTGCCTCCCTTACAACAAGAATGCAACTCTGCACACCGATCTCACACCACTATCAGGCAAGCATGGACAAGTTAAGGATACAACAAGGGGCGTAAAAATCTGTAGATGACTTGGAAATCAAAATGGATGGTTTTTTCCCTACAAAATATCAGCATTTAAGTTACCGATATTCATGACAGGCATTGATTTGTTCTAGGATCTTCATGTCAGAAATTCACACTTTCAGGGTATGGTGAAATAACTAGGCAAAGTATCCTCAAGTTGAATTTTGCATGCCAATGGGAGCATTTTCCAAAAGCAAGTGGCTCTAGTAGTAATGAATACATTATGAAAGTGAATGAATAAAAACAGTGAATCATTTCTTACTAAAGATAGTACCATTCCGAGGATCAATCTTCATTAGAGGTAGAACAGGATGCATGAGAAGAAAATCGGGTAACTATGGATTGTTATACCTCAATAATGAGATAAGTGCTAATTTTCACTGCCAAGTCAGTAAGTCGTCAAATGTTTTATTAATTAAGCACTTTGCACAATTAAGTTTTTCTATAAGGTACACTCAGTTATCATCTTAGAAACAATCACAATCAAACCAAACAAGGCCATAAAAAATCAAACACTAACAACATACTCAGAATTATATATTGAGAAAAATGTTGTCCCCCGGAAATAATAAAAAAAATCATATCTAGGTAAAGGTGACTACGTCTGCTATAAACTTGCCAACAATGATTAAGTTACACTTTGCATCACGACAGAGTAGAGGCGATTCCAGTTGCCAGTTTCCGGAAGCAAAATAAAACTCAAGAGCAGCGAAAAGAAATAAAGGTCATCAAGTTTACCAGGTCAAGAACGTCCATGAGGGCTCTGATATGCAGCTTATCCAGGGAGCGAATGTTCTCCTCCACCCAACTCCCAGAATCAAATCCAATTCCAGGAATCCCCTCTGCCTGCTCCTATATAACAATCTGCACAACAAGGTTCAATCTTTAGGGTTCCCATGATCATCGAAATATTCAAATGACTCACTCGCGATCGATTCAGAACCTGTTATGGAGACGGCGTTTGCTCTCCTCGTCGGAGAGGTCCACATCGAGCGATCCTCGATGGGAAGAGAACCGGGAGATCGATCCGAGATGAGACCTGAGAGGTCGAATAGACGAGAACTCGAGATGAGACACTGGAATTGGAGCAAGACGGAGAAGAGAAGAAAACCGATGATGGGAAATTTCGAATACCTGAGAAGGGATTGCGACGACATTGGTGGAGTTAGGGCTAGGGTTTGTTGGAGGCGGAGGAGAGCTCTCCTTAGGGTCGCCATGGCCAAGATTTTGGGTCCTCTTCTTCCCCGGATTCGATATAAAGATTTTTTTTTAAAAAAAATGCCTTTTTTTTTCCTCATATTTTGATACATGCACTCACGTTATTTGCTATTACACGTAACCTGTATCAGCTTGCATGCGTGAGACAGTGAAATGGAAGTGGGGTTCATGCAGCTGCGCAATGTGTGGTTTTATGATTTATCAGGTGAACTATATATGAGTCCAAGGACATTTGCACCCAAACGCACGGCAGATAACGCGACTACGGGACCAAACTTCGGGGCTCCACGTGTCGTTTCGGAGTTGTCCATAATTTTATGTTTTATATTTTATATTTATATTATTTGGAAAATTTTTAAGATTGATTTGTTTAAGTTCAGCTTAACGTGTGATATTTTGTTGTTCATGAAAAATCTCAGGGGTTCTTCTTCCCCTTTTTTTTTTATTTTACAAACGGATGATCACACTAGTCGCGTGTGAATCAACCCAGATAGATCCAACTCAAAATTTACCTCAATAAAGAAGGACAGGGATCATCCAACTTCTCAGGAGTTCTTCACCGTCACAAACTCGCCGATTTTTGCATGTTAGGCGAAAATAAAATTTTGATCATTAAATATTTATTAGCATATTTTAACTTTTAAAATTTTAATTATTATAATTTTTTTATATTTTAATTTTATATGAAATTGATCAAAATTGATGACATACATGAACTTTTACTCATTTTACATAGCAAGTTTTTTTTTTTTTGGTACAAGCGGGCGATCACACCACTCTAGTACGAGTCAGCCCAGATAAGTCAGAATGCAAAATTTGATTAAGTATAGAAGGACAGGGGTCACCCTATGACCAAATCCTATAACCACCATGGTGAGCCACCTTCATCGCTACCCAATCAGCCGCAGAGTTGGCTTCGCGATAAACATGACGGATTTGGACACTATCAATATCCCGCAAGGTAGCCCATGTATCAAGGATCAAAGGGTTGACAGGAGCTTGAGAAAAGTTATCCTTCTGGATCCATCGGATAACTGTAAGAGAATCGCCCTCAATAATCAGATTAAGAGCATGCAGGGATCTAATAGCATAAAGAATGCCGGCCCAAGCAGCATAAAGTTCAGCAAGAGGAACTGATGAGTCAAGACTACCAAAGCCACCAGCTGCTAACAAATCTCCAGCAGGCCCACGAATAAGGAACGCAGAACCAGAAAGCCTGCCGTGAACACTGCCGTCAAAATTAAGTTTGACAAACCCTGGAGGAGGGGCTCCCAGGAGATGAAGACCGTATGCCGGTCCGCTGTCGCAGCAGCAGAGGATCCCCAGTGGCCAGGGCTGCCAAACACAGGAGCATTCTGACGAGAAGAGAAATCAACTAATAACAGCCTAGCTTTCCTGACAACCCTGAAGGAAGGAGAAGATTCATCAGTAAAGATGAGAAGATTCCGTGATAGCCAGATATGGTAAGCAGTGGCAGCCCATAAGCCAGTCTGGTACTGTCTACCCTGCCGAAGAATATGCAAAAACATAGATCTCAGAGAGCCCGCAGCATCAGCACGACAATCATAACCCACACTCCGCCAGATTCCCCTAACTCTAGGGCAGTTAAATATAACATGATCGGTAGTATCCTCCTCCGACGGCACAAGGGGCAAATAGACTGTATATGAAGGCCCCTATTAGCAAGGAAGGAGCATGTTGGAATACAATCCCATAGTAGCTTCTAAACAAAAAGCTGAACCCTGGGATGAATAGAGAGCTTCCATACCCAACCAGCATCCATCGTACGATGTGGAGAAGGTCTATAAATACTCATCAAGTCTCTGGAAGGAGCTCAAGGCAGGGAAGATCTGCGCTATAATCTGGTATCAGTAACATTCCCCCGAATAAGCGGAATAGCAAGGATCCGTCGGGCTAATTCCTGACCAAAGAGTTGAGTAACAATATTCATATGCCAACCAGAGGAATCCTTCCAAGGTACAGAAGGCGATCAGCCTGACTATTTATGCCCAATGTATGGAGAATGCTTTCCCGAACATGACTTCTGGTCTTAGGGCTAAAGAAAATCAAAGACTTGTGAAGATTAACCTTTTGACCAGAAACCTGGCAATAGCTCTGAATAATAGAATCAAAGATGGTCGCATTCCGAACAGTAGCCTGACCCAACAAGATACAATCATCCGCATAGAGAAGATGCGAAACCGAAGGGCCGAGAGGGCCAACCATGAAGGGGGCGATTCGACAATCCTCCTGTGCCTGATGTAGCGCATGAGAGAAATCATCAGCCGCCAATATGAACAGAAATGGGGATAACGAGCACCCTTGTCGAAGCCCAACAGTAGAATGGAAGAAATCGGTATGACTTCCATTGATAATCAGGGAGAATGACGGCGACCGGATGCAGGCCATAATCCATTCTATAAAGAGTTTGCCAAAACCAAATTCAAGCAGAGTGCGATGCAGAAAATCCCAACACACCCTATCATAGGCACGCTCCATATCTAGCTTAATTGCCATCAGACACTGTCTAGCAGGAGCTTTTTGGAGATCAGACATGAATTCTTGGGCTATAATGACATTGTCCGAAATACAACGCCCCCTGATAAAAGCCCCTTGCTCATCAGAGACCAGACGAGGAATGACCACCCTCAAATGATTGACTAGTAAGCGAGCACAAATCTTATATAAGGTAGTGCACAAACTAATGGGCCGATAGTGCTGGGGGCAGAAGCATTAGGGCGCTTGGGCACTAGAGTGATGAGGGTCCTATTCCAGTCAGCAGGCATGGATTTGGACTGGAAGACAATCTGAATAGCCTGAACCACTTCCGGACCAACAATAGTCCAATAGTGCTGAAAGAAAAAAGGCGGGAAGCCATCAGGCCCAGGGGCCTTAATAGATCCAAGATCCCAAAGAGCCAGCCAGATCTCCTCCGCAGTAAAAGGTTTGACAAGACTGACATTCTTCTGAATAGAAACCTGCTTCAACGAAGAAACCTTCTGAACAGAATCCCCCTCAGCCGAATGCTCAGTCCATCTGGACCAAAAGAACTGAAACAGACGATCACGAATAACGTGAATGTCCTCCTGAGAGCCCCCATCCTCTTCTACCAAGCGCCGAATCCGATTAGCTGCCCGACGCCTCAAGGTAGTCTGGTGAAAAAATCTAGTGTTACGGTCTCCCTCCTGTATCCACAGGGCCCTGGACCGCTGCCTCCAGTAGGTCTCCTGCTGCTTAAGAAGAGAATGATGGATAGCAAGCTTAGCACGGAGAGCGGAAAGGTCATCATCAGATAGATAACCATCCCTATCTTCACCGGACTGAAGGTAAACAATGTCGGCTTCGACCCTCTCAACTTGCCTCAAGATATTCCCCACCTCCTCTCTGTTCCATCTAGACAGCCTACGCCTGACAAGCTCCAGCCTCCTGGACAGTTTGTAAATGGCATTGCCTCTAACCGGTAAGTGCCAGACCTGAGAAATAATAGAGCGAGCCGCTGAATAAGAAGACCAGAATTTCTCAAACCGGAACTGTCTGTGAGTCTGAGAGTTAGCTTCAGTGGAGACCATAATGAGGCAATGGTCTGAGGCAATCCTGGAAAGATGAGTGACAGATGTCGAAAGGAACATTCGGAGCCAATGGGCAGAGGCCATAGCTCTGTCCAATCTCTTCCACACCCAGGCAGAGCCTTGACGATTGTTGCACCAAGTGAATTGGGTACCCGAAAATCCCAAGTCAAGCAATCCAGCGGATGAGATGAAGGACCTGAACTCAGAAATCTCAACTGAGTCACCAACCTGTCTTCCTCTTTTCTTTTCATTAGCCCCAATGATACAATTAAAGTCACCGGCAACTAAGGAAGGAAGGCCGTGCGCCAGAAGAGCGAGGAGTTCAGCCCATAAGACCCTCCTCTCCCAAAAATCGGTACTAGCATAGACTCCTAATAAAAGAATGGGGTCGGCACTGCCCTCAGAGACAACCAGAGACACCAGTTGATTACACTGATGAAAAGCATCAACCCTGATAGAGGGATTGCGCCAAGAGCTAATATACCTCCCGAGAGGCCCACAGACTCCACAGCATAAGAAGACCAGGCTCGATCAATCTGTCTCCTGAAAGACGTCAAGCTGACACCCAATAGTCGGGTTTCCAGAAGAACACAAATATCAAATTGATGAAGCTGAATCAATCTAGCAAAAGAGGCTCGAAAAGATGGTTTTCGAGCATCCCTAACATTCCAAAACATAATCTTCATTTAATAATAGTAGGGGTCTGGGACCCAGTCGAGGCCTCTGCCATAGCAACATTAGAATGACCCTCAAAAGATATAGTCTCCCTAACACTCTCACCCTGAAGCATCCGGGGACCAGCAACAGGGAGCAAGGGATCCACTCCCTAACCCAAAATGGCCGCCTTAAGAGTGGAGACTGTAGCCTCATGACTGCTTTCTATCATTGAAGATAACTGGGGAATAACTGCTTGAGCATCAGTCCGACCCTCAGGAGGCAGCACAGACAAGGGAGCGAGGGTCACTGGATCCCGAGCAGTAAGCTGGCAGGCAGGAAGGAAAGCTTTTCCCCCCTTAGTTTTTCCTTTTCTATTACCCGATTTCGGGAGAGTCGATGGATTTGAGACTCTTCCGGTCTGACCCTCTTCAAAGGAACCGGGTTAGCATCCCGACGGCCAATCGGAATGTCAGACCCAAGAACAGTAAACAGATTCTTTGACTGAACATTCGGAATGGATGGAGGAGAATTGGGCTGAGTCTGAACTCCAGAGACACATTCAACCTCAGCCTGAGAAAAACCGGCACGCAGAGGCTTCTTAAGTTTCTTTCCCATTACTGTAGCAGAGGAACCGGCACGCCTTGCATCCTACTGAGCCGAGGGCAATGCGTTGGACTCCATAGATTTGCCAAGCTTGGAGAGGCGCCGGCGAGCGGATTTGAGGGGAACACTCCATTCATCACTGGATTGACCCGAACCATAGCAGAGAAGGCAACAGTCGGGGCATGAGCCGGAGAGGATGAAGAGGGGCCTGGGTCCTTAGCGGACGGAGCAGCAGGAGATGAAGTAGCAGAAGCCAGAGATGGAGCCGACGACTTCCCAGCCAGCGGAGCCCCCCCCCCCCCCCGACGGCGAACAACCACCATCCATGGGCCGAAATAGGGGAGAGAAGAGTTCGACGAAGAATCAGCCTGTGGCCCAAGATTGCAGGGACCCCGGAGATGCAATGAGCCACAGTAGCAGCAGATCCCTTCAATGTGCTCATAGACGAATGATTGCCAGAAGGGAGCAAGAGAACCCCTCACCCGAACACCCGGCCGCAGCGGACGGGAGAGATCAGCTCTGACACACACGAGCAAATCCAGCTCTGCTTCTCGCCGTCGTCGGAGGGTCAGCAAAGAGAAAACAACCGGCCGGGGCAGTGACGAAGCGGAGGATAGGTTCCGACCAGTATTCCATAGGAAGATTAGGCAGCCGAATCCATACCAGAGCCGAAGAAACAGAGTCCGGCGCTGGAAAGAAATCAGCTCTCCAAGCCTCAGATGCAAGCGGCTGACCATTAACGATCCAAGGTTGCTCGAGAACCATTCGTTTAGCAGAAGGATCGGAAAATTTGACAATATGACAACGATGGGCCAAGCTAACAAATTGAATCTCGCCAGGGACTCCCGCACGACGAAATTCATGGAGAAGGGCATCAGGAGGAACCCAGCGCTGGAACGTTCGCACCAGGATGGCCATCTTCTCCCAGCTATCGATTTCTTCTTCCAAAGCCGAGCATGGAACCTGGACAACATCAGGGAAGAGAATCTCCAAGTTCGCCACCTCTGCCGGCGATGGAGACGATGAAACCCAGGAGAAGTTACGAACTGGCTCCGTCCGAGAAGACTTCGGATGCTCCTTAGCAGAATCATGAGCCATCAGTCGAAGGGGAACAAAACCAGGAACAAGAGCTCCAGTGACGATCAAGGAAGAAGCTGTACCTTGCCGGAGAATCAAGAACGAAAGAGAGCGGGAATCTTAAAGCTCCTTTGATTTTAAGTCAGTTCGAAAAAAAAAGGATAATTTATAGCAAGTTAATATTTAAGACTATATAAAAGGAACGGTCCTAATATTTGCATCAAGTTAACATATTGATTATTTAAATAATTTTAACTAACATAATATAGCAAAATGTCTAGAACATAACAATAAGGGAATAAATTGTAACATTTAAAAGTTTAAAAATTAAAATAATTTTTAAAAGAAAGTTTGAAGACCACAAGTATATTTTAACCTATATTTTATTAAATGCTAAGACTTTTTTTAAAAATAATATAAAAAATGCATCATTTAAATATGATAATTACACAAGTATCACTTAATGCATTGCACTTAAATTTTCTTCGGTGTTCAACTCCTACTTGTGAGTTCAACTGCTTCAACAATGTGGACATATGAATAATGAGAAGAACATTATATATGCGGTAATGCAATTATAATATCAAAATATAAATTATAAAATTATTTATTATTAATTTTTACTTGTTATTTTATATAAAATTTGGATTGTATTATGATTAATGAATGGACAAATAAAGAAGTTGATCTAAGAAAAAAAAGGCCAGAATTTTCATATGTTTAGTAAATTGAAATAAACAATCATAGGCCAAAAAATAAACATAACTAATATATATAACGATAAAGAAAAGAATTAATATAATTTGCCTATAAGAACTAAGTAGACAAAAGAAAAAAAATAAAAATAAGTTGATGTTATAAACTTTAGTATAAAAAAATGATATAAATGCAAAGAGAATATGTATTAGTGTATATAACAGTTTAAAAGATAAGATTATAAATATTAAAATAGTAGAAAATAGAATAATTATGATTAAATTAATGTTAAGAGAGGAGTCTATCGATATTATTGGTGTTTTTGCTATTCAATTAGGATTAAATGATGCTACAAAGTAATATTTTTCGAAAGGATATAGATCAAATAATTTCATAAATTACTAGTAAAGAAAAGATATTCGTTGAAACAAAATTGAATGGAAATAGAAAAACATAATATAAGATTTGAAATTGTGTATAGAGGTTATAGTTTCAAAGGTAGAAATGAAAATAGTTATGTTAATTTTAAAATTTGCAAGGTATATGATTTAATATTACTTAATACATGCTAGCACTTAATAACTTTTAAAAATAAATATAATGCCACTCAAATAAATTTGTATGTATTAGAAAGATTAGTTGAGTTTTGTATAAAGATTATACTGTTATACCAAGTGAGAGTTTAATCATCAAATATAAATCAATAGTAATGAGTATGTATATATTTGAAAATGGAGTAGAATAACTAAAGAATATAGGAATCTGATGCGGGCAAATCATTGGTGATGAGCGTCGGGCATGCTGAGATCTATTGTGGGTCTCCAAATGGGGTAAAGAGGTCGTCTTCCTTCTTTGAAAACCTGCAAGAAGTCCCGGGCCGGTATTCCCAGCGAGGACCCTCTGATGCTCAAGTTAGTAAACTTGTCGCTCAGTAGTGTAGTAGAGAGAGAGATCGAGATCCCTTTTCTGTTGAGCTCGGGGTCCTTTTATACCTGTCTGGGAGGTTCCTTCCTTTTCGTCCTCTTTCGAACCGTCGAATCTTTCTCGTTAGGATAAGCTCCTTCGAACGGCAAGTGGTTAAGCCGTTGCTGGGTAGGGGCCGCTTGTGGCGATAACTGCCGGGCATGCTAGCACTTGCTCGTGATTTCGGTGAGCGAGGTATACGGTAACAGATTTCGAATCTCGGATCTGTTACCTGAGGTGGGTCATAGTGTATGCAGGAAAGGCACCAAGTTAGGGCTGGAGCCAAAGGCCGGAGCCGTCACTGGAGGCCGGAGCCAAAAATCGGAGTCAAAGCCGAAGCCATCGCTGGAGGCCAGAGCCAAAGGCCGGAGCTGTCGCTGGAGGCCGGAGCCAAAAGCCGGAGCCAAAGGCGGAGCCGTCGCTGGAGGCCGGAGCCAAAAGCCGGAGCCAATGGCCGGAGCCGTCGCTGGAGGCCGGAGCCAAAGGCCGTAGCCAAAGGCCGGAGCCGTCGCTGGAGGCCGAGCGAGAGGCCGGAGCCGTCGCTGGAGGCCGGAGCCAGAAGCCGGAGCCGAAGGCCGGAGGCCATCGCTGGAGGCCGAGCCAAGATTCCATCTATGGGATTAGCTGTCACATCATTATTTCTGGAAATCGCGCAAAAGGTTAACACCACTCAGAGGAGATGGTCAGCCGTATCAGATGCCCCCGCCCCCGAGATGAGTGAGCGCACAATCACTAACGAAGGGGGTGTTAATATCCACTGGGCGGCTGACTTTCGCGCCATCATTTGTCCGTTCGGGCTGTTGGGATTGGGGAAGATTTCCCTCGAGTAATGAGTCGTAAAAAAGCGAGCGTCATCATTGCGGTAAGGCCACCGCCATCTTTCTATTGGTGAAGCTTTTCGTGTTTTTTGCACCGTAGGCCGCCGAAGCGGCTTCCATTTGAAGGTAGACACATGGCCAGACCGGACGGCCGCGGGATGATTTGAAATGGAGCTATAAAAAGAAAAATCGTCCTTATCTTCTCATCCCCTCTTCTCTTATGTTACATCTTCCTCCTTTGTCTGCAAGCGTCCATCCGCCTCCCGTGTCTGTTCTCTCCTCGTGCTTCTTCGATCTTAGCTCAAGTTTTCCATGTTAGTTTCCATGGCTTCCTCGCCCTCTTGTTCTATTTCCGATTCCGGGGGTCGTTCCCCCACTCCTTCTCAACCTTCCGCTTCCTTACCAAGCCAATGGTCCACCCATCCTCCAACCACTCCTCATCGGAGCACGGCCGGTCAGACGCCCCGCAGCCGGGAGTCATCTGACCGTCGGACGGACCTCCACCCGGAGCCGTCCGACAGCTGCTGGTCCTTCCAGCGCTGTCAAGGAGTCCCTCGAGGGGACCGCTTCCACTATGTCTGCTCAAGACATAGTAAACCTAAGAGCCAAGTATAGTTTTCCGCCAAACCTACGTCTGTCCTACCCCGCTCCTGATGACAAGGTAACCTCTTCCCGTCCTGGAAGAGTTGCCTTGTACGGAGCCTTCTTTAAGGCAGGACTTCGATTACCTATCCACCCTTTCATCCTTAACCTTCTGGACTGATATTCTTTAGCACCTTCCCAGCTAGTCCCTAACTCGATCCGAACCATCGTTGGTTTTCTGGTTCTCTGTCACCTGCAAGGCATAGAGGCCAGCATCTCCTTATTCCGCATTTTTATACCCTTCGCAAGCAGTCAGGTTGGTGGTCCTTTACTCCTAGACCCACTAGGATCCTTAAGTTGTACCTTCCCACCTCCGTTAAAGGGTGGAAGGATAAGTTCTTTTTTGCTGATATCGAAGGGGTGAGTGGAAGCTGGGGGACATCCAACACCGATGCCAATAGGGATTCCTCTATCCTCCCAAGGAATCGAATGGCATTCGGGCACTTCTGACTGCCGATGTCCCTCGATGCAATAAGCTTCTGGTCGATGAAAACCTTCATCTCGCCGGCCTAATCCCTTCTGGTGGTGAGCACTTGATTACTCACCTTTTTCCTTTTTCTTCTTTTTTTTTACTCATCTCCTATTTTTATAGGGATGACGCCATCGCTTCGCGAGCTCAGGCAAGCGATTACCAAGAAGAGGAAGGCAACGGGGAATGAGCCCCCCGCTGAAAGGAGGGCTGTCGCCAAAATTCCAAGGAGGGCTGACGCGGGGAGGGCCGACGCTGGAGGGGCTAGAGTTGTGAAGCCCCTGCGTGCTAAGGTTTTGAAGAGGGCCGATGCTAGAAGGGCCGACGCTGGGGGGCTGATGCTGGAAGGGCCAAAGTTGTGGATCCCCCACGCGTGCACATGGCGGCCAGAGCCCAAGCCGACGAGCCCGCCCGGAAAGACATGGTAAGGGCCGAGGCCAGCGAGGAAGTTTGGCGGAGCCAAGCAGGAGGAAAAGAATCACCTTCGGTACCAGCTCCCCCTCCTGTCATTCTACTCGACCCTTCTCCGGAGCAGGTCGCAAAAGCACCGTCGCCTCCGCCCGAAGCCGTGGAGACGGAGCCGGTCCTTGCAACAACAAGGCCGGCTCCAGCAGTTACCATGCCCCCCAAAGGGGCAACAACTGAAGCGCCTCCACCAGCCAAGGAGACGGAGGCAACAGAGTCGGAGGCGGAGTCCTCCCCCGCGGCCCCCGTGCCAGTGGAAAGGAAGGGCGTCGACCCTTCCTTCCAATCACTTTTGATGAACCACAGCCGCGGGGCCGAGCGAGCATTGACGAACATCTGTGGTAGAGGTGCAGGAGTTTCTCCGCATCAGGGGAGGGCCACCTTCTTCCGCGAGGCGTCCGTGGCACACCTTTGGGTGAGCTTTGCCCTATTAACCTTTTCGCCTTTGTTTTTTTTTTTTTCTTCTTCTTTTTTTTTTTTTTTTTTTTTTTAACATTGACACTCCGTGCAGGCGCTGAACTCTCTGATTTCCATGAGGGACCTATGGACCCTGAGTGATGTTGCCCTTGACCAGTCGCGGGAGGAGATGCTATCACTCCAGGCTAGGGCAGAAAAGGCAGAGATGGCCTTGGAGGATACCCGGGCCACTTTAAAGGGCGAAGTCGAAGCCATCCGGCTAAGAGCTGAGAAGGCGAAGTACACGCTGGAAGTTGCCCAGCATCGGGCGGCCAACGAGCTGGATAATGCCCAGGTGGCCGAAGAGAAGCAAAGAATGGCCGAGGAGAGACTGGAGGTAGCGGAATCAGAAATGTGCATTTTGAAGAACCGATTGCATTCCGCCTCCATTGAAATAGATGCAGCCAAAGAGGTCGCCCGCCAGTCCGACGCCAAGATTGCTGACTTGGAGGCGGCGGTAAGAGGGAGGCCGCCGAGGCCGATAAAAAGGTCACGGAGGCCGAGCGGAAAACCTTCGAGGTAGAGAAAAGAGCTGCAGAGGCCGTAGAGGATTTCAAGAAGTCTAAAGCCTTTAGTAAGGAATTAGCCGAATCGACGACATTCGCTTACGAGGCCGGCTTCCAGGACTGCAAGGAAAAAATTTAGAAACTCTACGACCTCGAGGGGATTGAAGGGTTGGAGCCAGATGAAGTCCCTGAAGATGACGATCCAGCCCCAAATGACCCTTAGTTTTTTTTTTATTGTATTGCTCCAAGCCCGACTCAGATCGGCAATTTTGTAAACTTTTAGCCATCAATGAATATTTCAATTCTCAACACTTGTCTTTGGTCATAATTAGCTTTGCTTGTGTGAGTTGTCACGAATCAACAACCAACGACTGAAGAGCACGATTTCTATCTGTTAGGAAACTGATGCGGGATCAATTTTGGTTGCAGAGACGAAAGTTGAACTGTAGGTAGTATAGACCCCTCTCGTGCCGGTGCGAAGCCATGGAATGCCTACTACCTCGTTAGATATGTCGCAGAATGGGACTGTGCGCCAACACGTTGTCCTTAAGTGCCGACGCGAGGCCAGGCTTTGGTGCCGATGCGGAGCTGGTCTTTTATGCCGACGCGGAGCCGGTCTTTGATGCCGACGCGGAGCCGGTCTTTCATGCCGACGCGGAGCCAGGCTTAATTGCCGACGCGGAGCCGGTCTTTTATGCCAACGGGGATGGTCTTTGATTGCCGATGCGGAGCCGTCTTTAGTGCCGACGCGGAGCGGTCTTTGATGCGACGCGGAGCCGGTCTTTAGTGCCGACGCGGAGCCGGTCTTTAGTGCCAATGCGGAGCCGGTCTTTGATGCCGACGCGAGCCGGTCTTTGAGCGCGGAGCCGTCTTTGTGCCGACACGGAGCCGGTCTTTAGTGCCGACGCGGAGCCGGTCTTTAGTGTCGACCGGAGCCGGTCTTTGATGCCGGAGCCGGTCTTTAGTGCCGATGCGGAGCCGGTCTTTAGTGCAAAGCGTGATCACTCAAAAATAATGCAAACACTTTGAACAGCAATCTGTCAAGTAGGTTCAAATTAATGAAGTTAGCACATTACTGATAATACCGGCGTAAATTGTTGGTGTTCCAAGTGCGAGGAAGCGGTTTCCCGTCTAGCTCTTCAACTTTGTATGCCCCATGATGAAGTACCTCCTTGACACGGTATGGTCCTTCCCATTTCGGTGCCAGCTTGCCCCCCTCCGTCGGCTTTGATACTTCAGCTCGTCGCAGAACGAGATCTCCCGGCGGAATGTCTTGGACCGTACTCGAGCATTGTAGTATTTGGCCGCTCGCTGACGGAAAGCCGCCATGCGAAGTTGCGCCTGGTCTCGCAATTCTTTCACTAAATCTAGATCGGCCCGCAGCTGATTTGGGTTGCTCTCTTCGTGGTATAACTCTGTCCGGGGACTGGGGACTCCTATCTCCACCGGAATGACTGCCTCGGTCCCAAAGACCAGGCTGAAAGGAGTTTCCCCGATGGGGGCTCGTGGCGTCGTGTGGTATGCCCACAATACACTGGGGAGTTCTTCCACCCAACGCCCTTTGCAGCCATCTAGCCGGGCCCTGAGCCCTTGGAGGATAATGCGGTTGGTCACCTCGGCTGCGCCGTTGGTCTGGGGGTGCCTCACAGAGGTGAATCATTGGTGGATGCTCAGGCCGATGCAGAATTCCCGGAAGGCCGTGTTGTCAAATTATCGGCCGTTATCAGTAACGAGGGTGTGCGGCAGCCCAAACCGGCACACGACAGACTTCCAGAAGAAAGACCTTACTTTGCCCTCGGTGATCTTAGCGAGAGCCTCCGCCTCGATCCACTTGGTGAAATGGTCAACTTCTACCACTAAAACTTACGTTGTCGGAGGCTGGAGGGAATGGTCCCAGGATGTCCATGCCCCACTGGGTGAAGGGCCAGGGTGCGGCCAGGGGGGTCAGCTGGGACGCCGATTGATGTTGAATGTTAGCATGACGCTGCAGCTGTCACACCTCTTAACAAGTTCAGACACATCCTCCTTCATTGTCAGCCAGTAATATCCCTGCCGTAGGGCTTTGTATGCGAGAGCTCTGCCCCCAGATGACTTCCATATACCTTCATGTATCTCTCGCAGGATATAATCTGCTTCTATGGGGCCAACACATCTGAGAACTGGGTATGAGAACGACCTTCGATAGAGTTTTCCCTCCATCATGAAAAACTTTGGGGTCCATCTTTTGAGTTTCTTGGCCTCGGCAGGGTCTTCTGGGAGGGTACCATGGTAAGGTACCGGACATAAGCGTCCATCCAGGAAGGTTCCTGCTCAACTGGCAGAGTTTCTCTTGTTACGTCAATACTCGGGGCTTCCAGGTGCTCTACATAAGCTCTTCCCAGCATCCCATCAGTTGAGGTGGCAAGATGGGATAATGCATCGGCTCTAGCATTTTCCCTCGAGGGATGTAGCTAACATTAAAGTAAGCTAAGAGAGAAGCTTGCGACTGTACCATACTTAAATAGCGGGACATGATGGGATCCCTTGCTTCATACTCCCCTGCGATTTGGCCAGCGATCAGTTGGGAGTCAGTGAATGCCCTAAGGCACTTTACCCGAGCTCTCAGGGTAATCTCATCCAGACAGCAGAGCCTCATATTCCGCCTGATTATTGGTGGCTGGAAAGAGGAAGCGGAGTGCGCACTCGGTTACAACTCCGTCCGAGTTGGCCAGGATGAGGCCTGCTCCGCTCCCTTGAGAATTTGATGCCTCGTCTACATGAAGGACCCATCATCTCTGGTTCCGAGAGGCGAGGGGTTTGCAGCGGGCTCTTCGGGTTGCTCCTCTCCCCAGGTGCACTCGACCAAAAAATCCGCCAGGACTTGAGATTTCATGGCCGAGCGAGGGCGGAAAGATAGATCGAATTCCCCCAACTTGAGCGCCCACCTTGCCAATCGACCCGAAGTATCCGGCGAGCGAGAATTGTCTTTAGAGGTTGGTCTGTGATCACCGCGATCGGGTGGGCTTGGAAGTATGGCCACGGGCTGGGCAGACACGATTAACGCGAAGATAGTCTTCTCAATCTTCGAGTACCTGGTCTCCGCATCGTGGAGCATATTGCTTGTGTAATACACCGGCTTTTGCATGCCATTGGTGTCCACGCGGACCAGCACAGAACTAATGGCCTCAGGAGAAGCTGCGAGGTACAGAAGGAGTTCTTCTCCACCTGTTGGCTTGGATAGCAGCGGCGGGGTAGATAAGAATTCCTTTAGCCCCTCGAATGCCTTCTGACATTCTTTCATCCATTCGAATCCATTGGCCTTGCGGAGGCCTTGAAGAAAGGTAGGCACCTCTCAACGGACTTGGACAGGAAACGACTCAAGGTGGCCACCCTTCCCGTCAGGCGCTGTATTTCCTTCTTGTTGGTGGGAGACCTCATGTCCAAGATGGCTTGAACTTTGTCTGGGTTTGCCTCGATCCCCCGCCGGGTCACCATGAAACCCAAGAACTTTCCGGCTGTCACCCCAAATGCACACTTGCGTGGGTTCAGCCTCATCTGGTACTGACGAAGGTTGTCAAAAGTCTCGTTAGGTCAGCGATATGGTCGGTGGCGTGGACACTTTTTGTCAGCATGTCATCCACGTACACCTCCATGTTGCGTCCTATCTGGTCTTCGAAGACTTTATTCATTAACCTTTGGTAGGTGGCCCTCGCGTTTTTTAGCCCAAATGGCATTACCTTGTAGCAGTACAACCCCTTCTCAGTTATGAAGGAGGTAGCTTCCTCATCCATTGGGTTCATCCTGATCTGGTTGTACCCAGAGAAAGCATCCATGAAGCTAAGGACCTCATGGCCGGATGTAGCGTCCACCAGTTAATCGATCCGGGCCAGGGAAAAGCTGTCCTTGGGGCATGCTTTGTTGAGATCGGTGAAGTCCACGCACATCCTCCAGCTTCCATTAGTCTTACGGACCATCACCACGTTGGCCAACCATTCAGGGTAATGAACTTCCGAATATGGCCTGCAGCCGTCAACTTGCGAACTTCCTCATCGATAGCTTTCTGTCTGTCCGGGCGAAGCTCCTTTTCTTCTGTCGGACCGGCCAACACTCTGGCCTAAGGTTGAGCCGATGGGTGATCACCTCCTCAGGGATTCCTGGCATGTCTGAGGACGACCATGCAAAGACGTCGGCGTTGGCACGCAGGAAAGTGAGAAGTCAATCACGTGCCTCCTCCGGAAGTAGTGCCCCAACCTGGAAGGTCCTTCGGGTCATCCCCCAAGGGGAGGGTCAGGAGGTGCTCGGCTGGTTCTCCCCTCCTTCCCAGCTCTCAGGGGTCGAGCGGCTCAGAGGCTATTGCCGTCGCCGCCTCCAGTGGACTGGGAGACAGGTGATAGCAAAGCGGCGGGCTTTGCTCTCCTTTCATTTCTCCGACTCCTTCGTCGGTGGGGAATCTTACCAATAATCTCTTAGTGAAGATCACGGCATCTAGCAAATTCAATCCTGGTCTCCCCAATATAGCGTTATAAGCCAGCGGGACCCGGACTACCAGAAAATTTATGACCATCGTGCTTTGATACGGAGGGGTTCCGACCGTGACAGGGAGGGCAATCTCCCTTCAACGTTAACAGAGTCCCCAGTAAAGCCCATTAGAGGTGTGGCAACGGGTCGGAAGGGACGACTTCAACAGGTTCATCCGAACAAAAGCTTCATAGCTCAAAACATCCACCGAACTCCCACTATCAACTAAAATTCTTTTTACAGGATGTTTGGCTATGGTCATGGATACAACGACGCTATCGTCGTGCTTATTAACTACCCCATCTAAATCCCTTCCAAAGAAAGGAATTACAGAGTCTATTCCCTCTCGCTGTCTTTTTGAACCATCACCTGCCCTCAGGAAATCATAGCTATGGTCTTTTCCGTAGGAGCATTGTCCATGCCGGTCTGAAGTGTCGAAGGCACCGATGGACCTGGAGTAGGAAGGTTTCCCCTTCGAACGAATTTGCTCAAGTGACCCTACTGGACAAGCTCCTCAATGGCCTTCTTCAGATGGTGGCAGTCCTCGGTGTCATGACCATAGTCTCGGTAGTACCGGCAGTAAAGTTCCTTATTGCGGGGGTCCCAGACTTCAAGGGTTGGACGCTTGAAGTAAGGCTCCTCCTCGATTTCTAGTAGGATGTGAGATATCGAAGCCATGAGGGGAGTGAATTGCTCCTTAGGAATAAGCGTATGTGGCCGGTGATATGGGCGGTGAGGAGGCTCAGGCTTCCGGGGTCGTGCTCCGGCATGCTCAGTAGGCGGTGGTTTCTTGCTGGGGTTCTTGTCAGCTTTCCTCCTGGAAGAATCTGCCTCATCAGCACGGATGTATTTCTGCGCCCGGCTTAGAAGCTCGGCATAAGAACTCGGAGGCTTCTTATCTAGGGAATAGGCGAACCTAGAGGGACGAAGTCCTCACTTTAATACCAAAGTGGCTACAGAATCATCTAGGTTGTATACCTCCAATGCTGCTTCCTTGAACCGAGCGACAAAGTCCTTCAAGGTCTCGCCACTCCTTTGCTGGACAGCGAATAAGCTATCAGCCACTCGTGGGATCTTTCGGCACACATCAAAGTGGGCCAGGAAAGATCGCTCGAGCTGTCGGAATGAGTTGATGCTGCGCGGTGGCAGGCAGGAATACCATGCACGTGCCGCCTTGCGAAGGGTGGCCGAAAAGACGACACATAGAAGGGAGTCTGTCACTTTCTGGACCTGCATGAGGACCTTGTAGCTCTCCAGGTGGTCTAGTGGGTCCGTCGTGCCATCGTACGGGTCCAGCTGGGGGAGACGGAAATGGGGCGGGACCGGTTCCTCCATGATGCACCGGAAAGCGGGGGCGGTGCTCATAGTCCATCCCGTAAGGGTTAGTGATCCGGCGGCTAAGCTCCTCTAACCATCGATGATACTCATCGAGCCGTTGCTCGGCCCAACAGGTAGTCTTCCTGAGGGCGCCATCTTTAGATGAGTCAGAAGAGGAAGCTAAAGAAGACCACCGGCGTAAGGAGCGTACCCATCTGGATTCTCTCTCGTCTGGCCGTTGGTGGGAATGACCAGAGTGGTGGGAGAGGGACCGCCGTCGCTTTGAGGCCTCTCGGCGACGAGGTTCAGGAGGTGAGTGACGAGAGACCTCGGGTGGGGTCCCGCCTTGATGAGATTGAATTATCCCCCGCACCCCTTCACCAGGCGCAGGAGGTTGAGGTGCAGCGGCAAAGCATGTTTCTGCAGTTCCCGTACCATTATCATCAGGTCCTGGACTTGGTGAGTCAGAACCTCAAGCCGGTCAGGCTGGCTCATCTGTGCAGGGGGCGGAACATGGAGGTTGGCCTCCGATTGCTCAGCCAGCGGAATGCGCTCTGCGGCCTGGCTGGTGGAAGCCTCCTGTGCTCGTGTTGTCACCATCGTGTTCCTTGCAGAATCGGTGGGATCACAGGGAGAACTTTTGCCTTCCCCATGCAACCCCCTACTGGCACGCCAATCTAATGCGGACAAATCACCGGTGATGAGCGCCGGGCATGCTGAGATCTATTATGGGCCTCCAAATGGGGTGGAGAGGTTGTCTTCCTTCTTTGAAAACCTGCAAGAAGTCCCCGGGCCGGTATTCCCGGCGAGGACCCTCCGACGCTCAAGTTAGTAAACTTGTCGCTCAGTAGTGTAGTAGAGAGAGAGAGATCGAGATCCTTTTTTGTTGAGCTCGGGGTCCTTTTATACATGTCTGGGAGGTTCCTTCCTTTTCGTCCTCTTTCGAACCGTCGAATCTTTCTTGTTAGGATAAGATCCTTCGAACGGCAAGTGGTTAAGCCGTTGCTGGTGGGGCCGCTTGTGGCGGTAACTGCCGAGCGTGCTAGCACTTGCCCGTGATTTCGGTGAGCGAGGTATACGGTAACAGATTTCGAATCTCGGATCTGTTACCTGAGGTGGGTCATAGTGTATGCAGGAAAGGCACCAAGTTAGGGCCGGAGCCAAAGGCGGAGCCGTCACTGAAGGCCGGAAGCCAAAAATTGGAGTCAAATGCCGGAGCCATCGCTGGAGGCCGGAGCCAAAGGCCGGAGCCGTCGCTGGAGGCCGGAGCCAAAAGCCGGAGCAATGGCCGGAGCCGTCGCTGGAGGCCGTAGCCAAAGGCCGGAGCCGTCGCTGGATGCCGGAGCCAGAGGCTGGAGCCGTTGCTGGAGGCTGGAGCCAGAAGCCGGAGCCGAAGGCTGAGGTCGTTGCTGGAGGTCGGAGCGAAGATTCCATCTCTGGGATTAGCTGTCACATCATTATTTTCGAAAATCGCGCAAAAGGTTAACACCACTCAGAGGAGATGGTCAGCTGTATCAGAATCATGGACTAAGTAATGAAATTTAAAGAGAGAAATAAATAACTTTGAAGAATAAAATGTTGAAAGAAAAGAAATTTAGATGGGAAAATTAATATTATCTAAGAAGAGATGGTTAGCGGTCCGAAAAAAAAAAAAGTTACGAATATAGTAGGAGAATCAAAGCTTAACTGTCAAGAAAAATTTAATTAAAATTAAAAAGAGCGTGATTGTAAACTATTTAGATATAGAACTTCAAAGCATATGAAAGATACAAGATGGTTGAAAGGAAATTAAGGAACTAGATTATAAAACTAGAGATAAGGAGACAGATATAATATGATTATAAAACTAACAGAAAGAAAAACTATAAGACTTGAGTTAAATGTATACAATATGAAAATTAAAAAACTTTGGTTAAGGATGATGAGATTAAAGAAAAATTAAAATTTTATATTAATAAGATATTAAATAAAAATTATTCAAATAATTTAGAATGCTTTCTAGTTTTATTAAAGATAGAAATGTTAAACATACTTATAAAATTAAGATACTTGATATAAAGGAGGAGATAAAAAAAATAAAAATAAGAAAAGTAGTTGGAACCTTGAGAAATTCTTATTAATTTTGAAAGTATCTAGGTGATGTGAAAATAATTTGACTAGTTAATTTGTTTAATAAAAACTAAAGATCAAGAAGATGTTTGTTAATAGAGAGAGAACACTAAAATATTGACTTATAAAAATGAAAGTAATATTTAAAATTATCTTCTCGTGGTATTAAACTCATGAGGTGAATTAGGAAGCCTAAGAGAGAAAGTATTTATGTATAGATTGAGATATGATGCAAAATTTTTGAGAACTTTAGTATTACATGAGGCAATTCAACTATTGAAGATATTTTTTTCGTAAAATGTTAATGAAAAGCATGGAGAAAAAAATAAAATCTTTATATAGACTTTCAATTAATCCAAAGAAAGTATATTATAGAGTCTTTATAAAAGTTTTATAATATATATTAAAAAAGAAAGAAATACGTACCAAATATATTAATACAATTAAGGACATGCATGATAAAATAATTAACATTACAAGAACTACTAGTAGTAGTACTAATGAATTTTATAATGGGTTTATACCATTGATCTATTCTAAATCATTACCTTTTTGTACTAGTTAAGATGAGTTTATTAAGAATACCAAGATGATTTTTTTTTGTGCATACTATTTGCATATAATATAGTGTTAATAAAAAAAAACTAAGGTCAACATTAATCATGAGTTAGAATTATAGATAAGTACATTATATTTTAAGAGTTATAAGAAGGATTGAGATAGAATACATAAAAAGTAATTTAAGGATTTATTCTTACGAGAGAGAATTAACCTTTTATTTTTTAAAAAATAATTTATAATATTTTTATTAAATTTAAATTAAGGTATTTTCTTTTTTACAAGAAATCTTAAATAAATAAAAATAAAAAATAAAAAATAAGCTATGAAATTCAAGAAATCTAATCAGCTAGTACAATTATCATATAGTACCTAATGACTATAATTTGATCAACCATCCAAGAGGAAGCAGTCGATCATTTTTATGCAAGTATTCTATAAGATTTTATATCCTATGAATTATTGAAAATTGAGTGCTCAATATTGACTAGTCACCTTATGTTATTATAGATGATTGATGTTTATTTAGATTACCTTATGCCATTATAAATGATTATCTAACTTTTGTCATGTGATTATATATTATCGTGATCAACTAATAATCATTTAAACCTTATTATATTATTTAAGCTTATATAATTTTATAAGCACTCCCTACATTGTGATGTGATGGATGCTTCATGGATCAAGATATCTTTCATTAGTGAAATTGAAACTAGCCTCACATGAGTACCATATATGTGATTTGCTTTTGTTATCTCTACCGATAGTTTGTTTTAGCCTTTTAATCATTCAGTTTTAAGCTTTCTAGCTTGCTATTCTCATTGATTCTAGATAGCTATCTAATATGGCATTCAATAGAAGACTATGTTGGCAAAAGCATTTATATGTTTGTGTGCAAATGCTTATGCTTTGTTTATGTGCATTTATTTTTGATACTATTGAACCTTTGAGTTAACTATCATTGGTGACTCCTCGTATTTAATGCTTTACTATTTATAACAAAATGATTTCATGCTTTAGCATATTATATATATATATATATATATATATATATATATATATATATATGCATGCATGTATAATTAATTAATTAATTAATGGCATTGCATTTTTCTTATTCTCGCTTACTATATTTGTTATTGTCTATTTATTATATAGCAAGACATTGAATTGGTAGATGAGCCAAGTCCCTTTGGAGGAGTTTCATTTTGGCTTGAAAAGGCCTAGTATCTTGTGTCATTTAGGCTATGCTAACTAAATTTAGGATCCTTCTTTCTATATATTACTTGGGCTGTATATATAGAGCTCCTAGTTACTATGAAGGATCTCTATAGGTACGTTTGATCTGCTTCTATAGTCATTGTAGATATATATGTATGTATATTTATGTATATATTGTTTGATGAATATATGTTCTATTGATGTCGATATCTTAGTTTAATATTAATTGCATATGGTTATTAGGTCATTTGAGGCTTACGTAGGTTAAGGTGAGTCTCATTCATCTTGATTCTCATGCTAGTCATGAACCTCTAGTTTAAATTGTATCATATATAATCATCATATTCATCTTTACTTGCAAACTCTTCACTCATTTGCTACATTTTTTTTTAATATTAGGTAAAACAAAGAGGCATATTATATTTAAGTTATTTTAATAACATTAGTTTATATAATTATTGTCCTAAATTTGATGTTCAATATTTATTACTATTTGAGAATAATTACAGTAGTAAAGAGAAACCCACTGTAATTATAAAGAGGGATAGGATGGATGAAGTGTCTAATAATATAATTTATCATATACTTTATTAATTTCAATACTCTTATTTAGACTTGGAAGTGGTTTGACAATGTAAAAAATAGGACTGAAAATAGATCAGAAGCTAATTGGATATCAATGCATGCATATATGCAAATATGGATGCAAATTATCAATATTTTTTTTCTTTGATATATACACATATATATACATATGTGTATGTGGATATTAATTAAATGCTCAAATTTGCATCAATATCTAAATTTATTTGATATGAAAAAAGATTTAGATGGATATTATTCAACTAACTTTCACTCATAGTAAAAAGAGAAAATGTCAGGATTTAATAAAAGAAATAGGGGAGAAATAAGATAAGTAGTATTAAAATTCATAAATATAATATTTAATATTTTATTAATGTAGAATATTTGAGTCAATTTAATGGGTCTGATCAAAATCACACATGATCAAATCTTCTACTATTTATTTTTAGGAGTACTATAATTATCATTTATCTTATCTTTATTATAATCAATAAATTATAAAGAATTTTATCATCCAATTTTATTTTATTCTTATATAATAGCTTCAATAATCCAGAAACAACCTCTTTTCAAATTCTATTTAGCACATTTAATATAGCAAACCATAAAATAATCATTATATAAAAACACTTTAAATGATATATCAAATATGATTTCATTAAAATATTAAGATTAGAGTACAATAAACCATAACTTTTAATTATTTCATTTGCACATGTATCTATATATTTTTTTATTAAAAAATAATATAAATAAATAATTATAGATGCATACATGCATATGAATTTCATTGTCACCATTAGAACTCATAATACATTTTATAACATAGCTTTCTATCTTAAGTTCAAATTTTATAGTGTAATAATTAGTTTTTTTTTTAAATGACAAATAAGCACAACAATATGCTCTATTTGAATCAATGATAGCATGTATAAATGATCCCTAAATATATACATTGCCCTTGACTATTTACCAATATTACCAAGGTAAATATGCATCTATAATTTTCCTTGAGGATATTTTTACCAAATCAGCTTGAATCTGACCCACGCTCACACCCAATCATGTAGCATGTGGGTCCACGTGGGGCGAGAATGTGGGTGAGATTCTGTTCCTATTTATTTAATTCCCGCTCATGCTCTTCTCAAACCCCAATCCTTGGAGAGTTGGACTCCTCCCCATTTGGCCCCACGGTCTCGCCGACAAGAATTTTCTTTTCATTAAAAAAAAAACTTTCTTTAGAGAAATAATTAATAGAAAAAGGCAACTTTTTCTTGCCCTTTTTGCTTTCCTTTCCTTTATTTTATCTCAACGTAACTAATTTGTTTCCGCGGTCGATGCCTCTTCTACCCCTTTTAAACTAGGGTTAGGGTTTCTCAACCCTAACTCCTTTTTATCTCCACTGCAATTCCTCCAATTCTCCTTTGCATAGCTGCGAGATCGGTCAAGGATCCGGGATTTTTTCTGTAAAAATTGGCGATCTCGTAGGTGGTAAGGCTTATTTGGATGTTATGATCAGTTTTTCCTCAATTTTTCTCTGTTATGGAAAGTATGCGATCAAATTCATGGATCAATGAGCGCTTCAACGCTCCATTTGGAAACAAATGTTTCCCTGGGATCTATTCTGTCTCCTTTTTCTTTGTTATTTGAAGAAAAAAAATGTTTTTTTGGAACAGTATTCATCTAACATGCATTGATCGCTTCCGATTTTCCAATTCCTTCGTCCTTTTCTTCCTTTCCATTTCATCTTTCTATCAAATTATCCTTCTCAGGCTGCAGAATTCTGTCAAAGAGTTTCCTTTTTTTGCCATGGGTTCTTTTGCTGCGAGTGGTCAGAGATTAGTGTTGTTCTAGTTGACAAAGATTCTATTTTTCTGCGGCAAGGTGGATGTTTTTTGTTTTTTGTTCTTTAATTTTTGGTTTCCTGTCTACTTTACTGAATGCGTCCATGCAAAATCGAATTCAGGGTTGCTGTAACAGAGAGAGGAACCTGATCGACCATGAGTCGATCGAGATCGAGTAGGGAGACATTTCAAGATCTTGAGTTGAGGCTTGGACCTGCTTATCTATCTAAAGGAGGCATGTTGGCTGCTAATTGCTTAAGGGGTTGTCCTGATTTCATAATGATTGAGGATGATGATGATGATGATGATGATGTGCAAATATATGCTGCTGCCTCTTCAGGAGAGGTACTTGCACGAAACCAGATTGACCTCCTCCTTCATGATATTATTTGGACTGAATTTTTAGCAGCTGCTTACGTTCATGTTTGTTCTCTTTCCCTCAGACATTTAGGTTTTTCCCTAATTCAAGTCCATGGGCACCTGCAATCAGAGAAGAGGACTTAGAACTTCGTCTTGGAGTTAGAGGTGATTGAGCATTTTTTTTTTTTTTTTGACGGAATAAGATCATGTTTTATCTCTTGAAGCTGCTCTTTCTTACTGGAGAAGTGTTCTGCGATTTCCACTATTTGGTAATGTTTTCTATTATGACCTAATTCTGACACATGAGCAGTATAGACACAATCTTAGCTGCAGGTGTAAACTCTTGTTGATTTACTATCATTTGCTGATGGTTGATAAGAGGAATTGGTATTAGCTCCAAGAATTCCCAATGGAATTACTGGATAAGTGTAGGTCTAATTGATATGGATCTATTAAATAATTCTATTATGGGATGATGGAATTCCTAATTTCTTCATTTCTATCACTAGCTCCACCAACATTAGGATGATAATGAGCTGCCAATGGTTATTTAGACTAGACCTGATGCAATTAGAAGTCTTTGGTACTTTGTTGTGCTCAGTGGATTTTGAGGTGTATAAATTCTCCTAAGAAAGGTGGAGGCATAATTTTTGTAGAATATGAGCATCTAAATTTTGTTCAGTGAAAGTGAAACAAGTATTTAGAATATTCTTCTTTTGTTGGTGTGGAACATACCTGGACCGTCGCAGGATATGGTCTTTTCTTCACTTGGATGGGATCTTTATATCAGCAATTGATAATTGTTTTTTTTTTTTCACTTTTGAACTAAGGCTTAGATGAGTTGAGTTTTGAACTATTTTGCGATCATAGGATTCTTGCTGATAGTTGCAGCAGTTCTGGGTGCCTAAAACTTTATTTGTTCAAGTTGATGTGGTTTGACCACCTTTACTTTAGACTTGGTAATGAATTTGTTGGAAACTGAATTTGGAGCCTTAAAAAATAATTGATAAAGATAATATAGGACATGCTTCCTAGGGGTGTTTTAGGATGTTTTATTACTTTCTTGGAGAGAATGGTGGAAAGCTGTATGATGATTTGTTCAACATGCATGTTGTATGATGATGTATGTATTCTAACATAGTCAAGGACAAGATGCCTTTTTTGGAGCTTGCTTCCAATCCTTGATTAGGTTGAAGGCATTAAGAATGGAGACATTTCCGTCATACTTGTAGAAGTAACAGTAGGGCTGAAATATTTGCCTTGCCAAGTGGTGTTGGTTGTGTAAGGAATGCCTAATTTTTGTTCCTTTTTTTTTAATCAAATTTTTTGTGGTGTGAAACTACAGATTTGCTACTTTAATCCTGTAGTGCCAATCAAATAACAAAAAAAACCAACATCCAATGTATCTTGTTGGTTTCTAGTTTTCACAAAAATGAATTTTCTTCTTTCTTCTTTTTTTCTTAAAAAAAAACTCCTTTTTGTCATTTCTTTTGTATTTGACACATCAAGATACATCGAGCTTTAAGTGTGACAAACTGGGTAATTAAAAACGTCAATCAGATTATAAGACTGTAGTCTATGCAGTGAGTATCCTTAATCACAATCTTCTGTAAGTAGTTTCTATCTGTGCCCTTCAATGTTTGAAGTTTTTATGACAGTTAAATTCAAAAATAGTTTTTTTTTTTTTTTCAAGAATGCTCTGGAGTCGAGTTCCTCTCTGATAACAAGGATTAAGAATTGCACCTTGGGATTGTTGGGTGAGCATCAAAGATGAGACAACCAACTTGTATTTCTTTAAGAATTGGTTGTCGAGGATTCAAGAATGTTGAGTTGCTTGCATATCTTGAGAAACTAATGATGGATGAAAAGGAGCACTTTTGTTTAGGATGTGTCTGGTGTGGCAGCAGTGTGAACTGAATTGCCAACTTCGACCTGACTTCAGCTTTTTTCTTTTTTGAGGAGGCGGGGGGGGGGGGGGGGTGGGATAGGGGGTTAGAGCTGTTGGAGATTTATGCAAGGGCATGCTTTCAGGTGCCGAGGAAAATATGATATTTATGTTGGAAAATACTTTGAATGGTAATATTGACAAAAGGCATGCAAGGATTCTATTCTGTTTTATCTTCTATTTTTTCTGCAATTTTGCTCTGATTGTATATATTTGACTGCCTTATTTTTGAACCAAGTTTAACAGGTATATTGACACATACCAGTTTCTATAATGCCTTTTGTGTTGTGGCAGCCTCTAATGGGTATTCTGGGAATTCAAATGGTGGGGTTAATACATTAGAAGATAGATTCAAAGACCCCAATGCTTGGAGATCCAGCAAGGTATACTCCTATTTCACCTTTTCCTGCCTATGTAGTGATTTATTTCAGTAATAATACTGGCATTTAGCAATAGATTCAAGAAGGAAACGAACATGACAATTGGATCTTTTGTTAAGAGACATGCATTTATGCACATGATCTATGAGTCTCTAGATTTTGGCATCTCAAGACTTTTGATACCAAAATCTGGTGCCGACTCTAGCAGGATGCGCATTTACTAATTAACATATAATATTTATGTATGCCTACATTATCAGTTCCATGCTTGCTAGGAATGCTAGTATACTTGCATGCTGATTTTTACCTCCTTTTTTCGGTAAGCGTACTTTCTAAAATTTTCAAGAGTCAGCCTTCTTCTTCTTCAGTTCTTGCATATGAATTTTGGATGCACCATTGGACCTCAATTCTCCATAATACTCGTTTTAAATTTGAATTGGAAGTTCACGTTTTCTTATTGACTATATATATTGGTCTCCTTTTATTAACCATCTAAATCTCTGTCTATGTTTGTGGATGTACCATTAGTCAAAATCTTGTATTAACATGATTGGGTGTGGACAGGCATCAAGCAGCCATTACATGTCTAACTTTACAGAAGTGAAACTGAGATGTTCTATTTGTATGGACACTATGAAAGAGGAGACATCCACAACTTGTGGACACATTTTTTGCAAAGCCTGCATCATTAACGCCATCAGAGTGCAGAAGAAATGCCCAACATGTCGAGAGAAGCTTTCCATCAGCAATATTCACCGCATATACCTCCCAGGAGTGACTTCTTAGCAACTGATTATACCATCGCATTCAAGCTATTTTCTGCCCTCTTTTGATCCTCTGATTATTCTGTTGTGAGCCCAATTTAAGAGGGGGAAGGTAGGCTTTTACACCCCCTAATCATATTTAAAGGTTCTGATACACAAGGGATGGTATCAGTGATTGTAAGATAAATTATATGTATGTGTTGTTGTGCATGAGAAAGCTTTCGCAGATTTATGTAGCGCTTCTTTTAACTTGAACAAGTATATACCATGATGATTGATTGACGCGGGTGTCTTAGGCTCATGGAATGAAATTTAATTTCATGCCCCTCTTTTTCACTTTTTCATTTCTTTGCGATGAACTAAGGGCTGCGGGAATCGATCTGATTGTTTTCTGGTCAAGAGAAGCTGGATGCCTTCTTTATTCTCTACTTATATCCTATTAGTTGTGGGTTGTCCCGTACCCAACGGTCGAAATACTCTGCATCACAGGATTAGCAGAGCTGCTTAACACAAGGATATTTGGGAAGATAACACAAGGACCTGGGTGAATATGGACTTGAAAAGAATAATATAAAAAACATCCAACAGTTCATCGTAAAAGAAACTCCGGAGACAATTGTAAACAAACAAACCTAGTTGCTTAAGGAAAAAAAATTAGAGCCTGTAAGTTTTGGAAGAAGGTGGCCCTAAAGGTACACAATGCTGTACTTGAAGCCCTCTATTGTAGTCAAACTCCAAACAAGGCCCCCACTTTTATTTTTAATTCATTTAATTATTTGTTAGAAAGACCCCTTCACGACCAGGAAGATCTGCTTTTTGTTGTGTACAGTGATCTGCATTAACAAGATGTGGTGTCAGTTTCTTAATAGTTCCTCCCTATATCATCAAAGCCTGTTCATTTTAGCTCCCTAGTAGGATTCTATTGATTCAAAGTACCAGAAAAGCAGGAATCTTTGAGAAATTGCTGGCTCTTCTGATGTCTCATACAATGACTATGACAAATAGACTGCCATAAAGAAAATTCGTTAGACTACTTCGACATGAGCTGTTACACACACAATTAAAAGCATCAAACACCTCTTTGTATCGCAGATCAAATTAATGATGGGAAACAGATCTTGGCTCAGATATGGTTCTTAAGTTTACAGCACACCACCACAAATCTCCGGATCCAGCAAAACAGGTAGGGTGGTCTTTCACCTTTCCACCTAGCTTACAGTGCAAGCTTCTGTGATGCCCCTACACTTGTCCATCAAGACATGCCCAGAGACATTTGGCTCTGCTCATCGAAATAAGAAACTAAAATTGTTCTGAGCTCTCCAAGGCATGAAAGTAACTGTTGTTCAAACCTGTAACCCAACGGATGGAAAAAAACCTCAGCAACTCAACCGTATTTCATAGACTGAAAAGGTGAGAAAACTGAAACCAAAAAAAGCAATACCTCTTTGTGCAGACCTAACCTGCTTCATATATATTTCATTCCTGCAATTCTTATCCGCCTTGATATCAAGTACTGTGCAAGAGAATAAATAACTCCTAATAATCCTAGAACTCTCACTGTAACTATATCTGTTATTATGATTGATGGCAAATTAAGTGGCATTGTCAGCAGTAGCATTGCATCTGTCTGCTTCACGTAGTCCCACATAAACCGATTGAAGAGAATGTGGTTTGGTGAGGTGAGGATAAGAAGGGCAGCATTCTTCACAGCAAAAAGCCATCCACGCCCGCCTATCTGAAGTCCCCATTCATCATCTCCATGCCAGACTTCCTCCCATATCCTGTACAAGGCAGTCAAGACCAAGTAACCAGAGATAGCCACCGTCACTGGAAAATAACGTTGCCTGTCCCCAAAACCAGCAAACACATCTGAGTCCTGGTTGAGAAGCAACAGGATTGGTGCAAGGAAAAATATTGCCCGATTTGAGCCACCAGTGAGATGCATATTAAGTATCAGGCAGATAACAAAACACAGAATTGTAGAGACATTGCCCACTGCAGGCATCCAAGCAGCCTCGGCTGCCAACCTCTTGATTGTGAAGGACGGTGCAGCTGATGCCCTGCGTTGTTGGATGAGCCTCAGTTTTGGTGGGAAGCCAGAGTTCCGACCAGACTGACTAGGTGTGACACCTCTGTCAAGGGCTTTCTCATGCAACAATGATGCCAACTCAAACTTGATCTCTAATGCAATCAGCATAAATATCATGGCATAGAGACCTAAAAGTGACATTCTTGCCCCTTCAATTGCTAGCATAGTAGTGAACTTGTCCGCTTCTTCCCCTTCTTCAATGCTCTTGGCTCTCAGTTGTCCTTCCAGCAAGTATGTCACAGGGAAGAGGGCTACTAGTAAAGCAAACACCCACGGCAAAACTCTTGTACTTGATGCAGATGGAAGGTGTGTGAAAACTACAAAGACTGAAGCACAGACAATGGTTGCAACAAGAAGTGGGTACAGAATTACTGCCTGGAAGAAATATTCTGCACAAATATAAATGCCTAATGTCACTCCTACTCCTACTGCATAAAATGTCCTCAACTCAACAATATACTTGACAGGAATGATGGAGGTGACTGCTGCTAATGTAAGCAAGATTGTTACTATGAGCAACCACGATGGCCATGTAGGCTTAGAAGCCACAATGCCATATATTGAAATATCATCAGAAGACTGATGCGCTGCTTTGATCAAGTCTGACCGGAATGCCCATGACAGAGGAATAGGAGGCTGCATGAGGATAAATAGCAGACCCATGGCCACCACAAGCACAAGGAACCTTTTTGCTGACTGCACATAAGAGAGAACCATTAATGAATCCAATCAATCAACTTTCAACTGGCATCTGTGCTAGAATAGTATGATCAAGAACAAAAGGCGGGTGAAAAATGATAACACAACCAGGCCCAATAAGAAATTTAGAGAACAATTCATGCATACAAAGAGAAACTAACATTTAATTGTAAATTCTGATCTTCAACCAAAGGCTGAACCTTTCCCAGAGACACCAAAAATTTCAGATATGGACTTGAACTAGGTAAATAATAACTATTCTCTTTTCAAACAATGACGTTCTGTTGCTTTACCATATCTTCAAGAAAAATTGTAAAGTTTAAATATGGAATATACAACACATTTTATCAAGGAGCTCATTGGCATCTAAGCACTTTTCACAGCTATTTACAAATGCTTAAAAAAAGGACAATGGTTTCCATAATTCATTCATGGTGATTCAGTGTTAGTATGATGATTACATGGTTACCAAGTCAAATTAAACTATACAGCTGACCTTTTTTGTTAGGTTATTTCATTAAATGAAAACACCAAATTGTAAAGTTAAAGAAAATGCAAACCACCACCTTCATGAAAATGAAGAATGAGACGACCGAGAAGTAATCAAGCACACATTTGAACATTTCAAATAAAGGATCAGCCATCCTAAACTTGCTGTCCTAGCTAACTAGATTCTAAGTTTATTGTAGGACATGGTAGGGGACACGCATATAGTAGGGTAATAGGGCTCTGTAAAAAAGCTAGAAAAAATATGATATGCCGGAAAATAAAATCAGGTCGAAAATTCCATAAAAGTAAGCTAAGAAGGAGATTTTCCTAGGAAAAGAGGTGATCGTATTAGGTTTGTTCTTAAAAATCAAGAATCTAGATGTTAGATTAAAAAATATAAGGAGCTATTAATGAATAGAGAAGAAGTTAGGTTTGTTGAAATTTTGATATTAGACCAGAGTTATTCATTCTAATTGAAGTGCGAAAGTTAAAAGGGAACTCAAAATGATCAATGAAAAAAGATTAGATGATAAAATGGATTGGTAGAAAAGTGATTGTTGTCATGAAGTATCCATATCGAAGAGTATTTACTCATGTTTCATGTTGTCCGTACATTAGATGTGATCATCAGTATTCAAGTGTTCACGTGCAATTTAAAAGTGGATGCTATTTGTTGAAGGATATTCTCTGATGCATACTATTTGCAGATGATGTTATTTTATGAATAAACTAGGGTTATGGTCAATTACAAATTAGAATTATCGGGGAATGCAATAGAATCCAAGAGCTTTAGGTTAAGTAGGACCATGATAAAATACATTAAATTTTAGTAAAATTAGAAAAAGAGATCAAGATGAAGTGAAAACCCATGATCATTTTTTCTAAGAATGATAATTTTCAATATTTAGAATTGGTTATTTTCAAGAATAGGGGGATTGAAGGGGATGCTATTCATAGGATTAAAGTAGATTGGGTAAATTGGATAATTGAAACAAAGACATTATGTAATTGTAGAATACTTACCAAATTGAATGAAAAATTTTACAAGATGACCATATAACCAGCTATACTCTATGGTACAGAATTTTGATAATTAAAAAACAAGAAGTGCACAAGATGAAATAAGAATGTTGAGTTGAATGTATAGTAATATAAGACAATAAAATAAGATGAATTCATTCACAAAAGGTATAGATAGTACCAAATAGTGATAAATTAAGAAAACGATGACTTAAATAATTTGGATATATACAACGTAGGCTTAGAGATACACCAGCATGAAAGCATCATTTAATACATATATATAAGAAAAGAGAGGTGAACACAAACCAAAAATCATAAAGAATAGAGGAGCAAGGAAAAACCTGATATCGTAATATCTCTTAGAAAGTATGACTCTAAACAAAGCAGAGTAGAGAAAAAGGATTAAGATAGCCAACCCTGACTGCTTTGGAATTAAAGAATTGTTGAGTTTTCAGGTATTCACAAAACATGCTTTAGTTTGTGGCTTTGTATGTCAGTGTTTTATGGATCACCACGTTTGGATCATTATTACCTACTCTCCCCAAGTCTTAGGAGTTGTAATCTAATCATCTCCAGGCTTCCGTAGCACATGAGGGATCTAAGCATGGGTGCAAGAATTTATACAGCTATTGCACCATTTGGTTTATGACCATACCTGGAGGATGCTGAAGTTGAGGCCATCATGAAGTTGACATAGTTCAGTTGAGGGACTTCAAGTTTCAGATATCTCTACAATTTCAAGGTGTCATATAAGGACTGAACTATTATTCTGTTTGGAAGAGGATCGTGATCGATAAGTTGCACTTCAAAGTAATCTAGAGAATTGATATAACAATGCACCTCCAATTAATGGACTGTATGCATAGAATTTTCCAATATTACAATATCCTTAGGGAAAACACTTGAGAGACCTTACATCCATTTCATCAAGGTCAGCATTGAGATGATAGACAATACAAGCTACTACAAAAAGCTTGAGAGGAAAGGAGAAAAGTTGATGTCCTAAGAGTATAGCCTTGCAAGGGGATAACCCTTTAGATGGCAATGGACAACATCCAAGATCCGGACAATGCATGATACTGTTCCAACATGAGTGGAAAAAAAAATGGTGTTGAGTATGGAAGTTCTAAGCCAAGAAACCCTATTTTGTGATTGAGCACATGAATACATGGTTTGATAAGTCATCCATAATTTAAGAGGCATAAATTTGGTAGCAATGTCTAACATAGAACCTTAATATTAAAATTTAGAATATTATATTTAAAAAGTATTTAATAGGTTATAGATTTGACAAAGACAGTATTGTACTTGCCAGTATCATCTACATGAAGATAAAGAGGTATCTATCAATGTAATATGCATGACATAGTTATGAGTTTTGGCAGTTTTCAATTGATAAAATGTTTAACCATGTTGCAGCTGTTTATTCTCAAAGTCCAATGCCTTGATCTATTCATTCAACCACAGATGATAGAAAGAACTTTAATATTGGTTACAGATTTGACATAGACAATCCTATTCCTGTTAATATCTTTTGCATGAAAATAAATAGGTAACTATCAATGTAATATGCATAATATGCATTACAGAGTTCTGAGTTTTGGTCATTTTCAATAGATAAAATATTAAATCAGTTGGCTACTTTCATCATCTGCAGTTGGATGAATAGATCAAGGCATTTGACTTTGAGAATAAACAGCTCACAACCTGATGTCAATCCTCAGAATTGATGAACTTTAGGCAAATGAGATGTTTGTTCTGAAACCTAGAAAGCTAGTTGGCAGTTACTCAAACCCATCCTGTCTCCTTTCCTCTTTTCCCCTTTCCTTCCCTCTATCCTGTTCTTTTTTACTTATGTCCACCTCTATCTCTAAGATTTTGCCTTCTTTTTTTCCAAAAAAAAAGACATTGTTCATTATTCCTTTCCTTGGAAACCAAACAAATCATATTCAAAACTCTTCTCATCAGAACTTGTTCATACAGGATCAAAAATACAGGCAAGCGGCCTCTTCTGTTGCCCCAACCATGAATTTCCATACCATAGTCTTTTCCTGTAGTAACATACAGTCTTTTCCTACAGTAAGATGTCTTCAGTTTTGGATTCAGTAAGAAATAATCTTCAAGTGAGGTAAAGTGAGCCACAATTAACCTTCATGCCATACACACCCATCTCTTTCCTAGCAATACCGCACCCTACCTCCTTGATGTAACAATTTCCATTTAAACTTTCTAGGCTTGTGTGCAGCCTCCTCACAGATCCACAAAATAAACAAGCAAATACACTAATTTTGAGAGAACCAACTTAGTAGGAGGCACTCTACCTACAAAAAATAGTAGGCATTCCAACTAGCTTGCCCGGTCTCTTATTAAACCCTTTAACCATCAGCACTTAAATCTAAACGATGCAATTCCCAAAAAAACAAGGTCTCTCACATGAAAAGCATCCAACTAGAGATAATCATTCCCTTATTTGCTAGATGATCAGATGCCAACATCCTAACCATAAATCTCAAAGAAATGTTCTTTGGGATCAATAAGACATTTGAAGGATAACAAGCGGAAGGGGAAAATACTCATGTCATGACCTATAAATTTCTTCCCAAGCAATCAAAGCTCATCCTCTAAAAGATACTAAAATATCACAATCTATATAAAACATGATCGGTCTTGTACATGGCTTGCATGAAAGACAACAGAACAGAATTAGCCTCATCAATTAGGTGATGTTTGAATCTGTAAAGCAAGATAAGGCACAAATAAATGCATTACAAGAATTATATCCAGCATCACTAAGATCATGGAAAAACAACAAACAAGGTTTTCTTAATGTTGTTTCCCACATGTCAGTATTATAACAAAATGTTACAAGTAAAATACTAATTTTATAATAATTCAATGCCTAATAGTACAATAAAGAAGCTGAATTGCAATTACCTGAGCATGGGAAAAGTGAAGAGCAACAATTGGTATGCAGGCAATTCCTGTTAACAGAATATAGGAACCCAAAAACAAACCATCTAATGGAGGCCTCCCATTCCACCATTGAAGAGTCTCAAAGATTGTTTCCCTGCACAACCAGGCAGACAAAGCTACTACACATGCATGAGCATAACCTTGCCAGACTTTCATTTTTGAAGCTCCTTTTGACCTGTCTCTGAAACTCAAGCAGGAAAACGAGATAAGTTCATAGGAATGCAAGGACTGCATGACAATCATTTAAAGGCAAATAAATGTAGAAGTGAAGTAATAAGCTAAGCAACCTAGTAATATTTCTGGAGAATCAACACAACATGAGACAAAAAGAGTATTAATAATCCAGTGAACAAAACATCTTAAGACAGAAAAAAAGGTGGTTTGGCAACGTACTTGTAAAGAAGCAATGGTGGGGAAACAGCCAAAAGCAGAACAGCCGATACCCACATAACTGATTTTGATGTAACAAACAGCATTGCTAGCTTCGAAGAATATAGACAGGTTAAGATCCAAACAGCTTTTGGTCCAATCCGATGATCCAAAGATAACCTCCTCACTAAAGCCAAGCCCAAAAATGTTGTTGTCAAAACCATGTAACTTGGATACATCACTTCCTCATCAAATCCAAAATAATACATCGAGGTGTAATTGAAGAACCGATCCTCTATGTGACACAACAATAATGCATGACTAATAAGACCAAGCTCAGTCAAAAAGCGAAGTCGTGATGGAAGAAGTGCTAAACCAGGAACAACCATTGCCATCAACACACTTGCGACTATCAACTTGCAGAAGGATTTCAAAGGCATACCAGCCATCCAGATACTGAGATCCCAGTAGTTATGGACAACAAACCATAGAACCATCAAGCTTGCTAATGTCACAAAGGCAAAGTATGATGACAAGCTTTTCTTAGTAAAGAATCGAGCTAGGTAGAAGCCGGAAATCAATGGAAGAGGAATAAACTGCACAAAGAGTAATGAACAATCTCAGTGTTTTGACATGACATTACATAAAGTCATTAATAGCAATTCAAAGAACAGAATGGTATCTTTAAACTAAGCGTAAAATTTACAACACTCAAAGGATATCCTAACTTGATATCCATCTTGTCATTATCTACCCATCCCAAAATAAAAAATGCAATTAGTTCAACCGTATATCTCAATTTAAAATAGAAATGAGAATCAGCTTTCAGCAACAGGAATCCATCTTTACAAATTTCACTGTAATTGCATCAGAGTGGTGATAGTTCTGGCTACCCATCAAAAATCAATTTTAGTGGGGCGAAGTATCGTTCGTTGTTTGACATTTTCCTGAATGTGAATGTGAAAGAATGCAATAATTAAATAGTCAGCTTTCTACTACTTATAACTATCCTCTCCTTTGCTTCTTGGGCACTTCCATTCAACAAGCCCAGCACTGCTGAATCCTTTACTCTCTCTATTTTGGGTGAGCGTGGGTTAGTGGGGATGAAGATGTGCATACAAACCGATATCAAATGACATATCAAATTTCTTCAGCAGGGTGAAGTTGTGCATATAAATCATTCTTTCACAGAGTGAAAATAATAGATAAGCACCTCTACCATATAACAGCATCAACTCACCTTAATCCAGCACACATCCTCTTAGAAACCATCATGAACGAAGCACAAACCAGGTCCAAACCTAGCCTAGGCCCAGTCTAGTGTAGCCCAAGTTCAAATTCTAGGTCAGGTTCTGGCCCAACTTTCATTTCAGCAACAAAGCTTAATCTTAAACCTGACCTGTCCATCTTGTTCATGGCATGGAAAGGAGTCATGGTCAAAACCAAGATTTATTGAACAAAGAACCAGTACCAGACCGGTTTGGTTCGGTACAAATCAATAGCATTCCATTGGTTCATGCTAGTTCAATATTTGTTGCCTTTTTTATTTTCATTGGTTTTCAATTTTTTCTTTTTTGTGTAGTATATGAGGCTAAGAAGCTCTTGTGTGCTCTTATCCTTTTTCATAGAAATAAAGGAATATCCTCTATTTAAATTTAGCAAAATATCAAAAAAATTAAATTCCTTAATAATAAAAAGTTAACTCTTCCTCTCAAAAACAAATTTAGAGAATTTTAAAAAATTGTGCTTTAGCAAATATCAAGTTAAAATACTTTCACTCTAAATAAAAATATTAAAAAATCAAGTTAACTTAGAAATGATAAGAAAAAATCAAAAAAATTATCTTAAAATATAATTTGTAAGGCTTTGGTCAAACTTATAGGATTTTCAGTCTTAAATAAGATCACAATCACAATAAACCTAATATTGACCTATGCTAACTTGATCCATAATTCATCAAAATAATAAAATTAAATTTGTCATAAAATCCAAAGGTTAAAACATATTTCTTAGAATCCAAACTATGACATGTCATTAGACCACCTTAGCTAAGCCTTAGAATGATAAATAATAGACAATAAATCAAAGAAAAAAAATAAGCAATGAAGACCAATAGTATATTTTTTAACTTATTTTTGGAGTAAGTGCATAAGAGTAGGTAAGGATCAATTTCTTATTTGTTTCATTTTGTTTATCAGAAAGACCCCTAAATAAGGGCTCTCCACTCATCTACTATTTGGTTTTTCTTTAAAAAATGATTTAATCAATTTTCTTAAAAAATAAAGAAAAACTAAATGATTAGTCTCCTAAATAGGTAAGGATCACTTTCTTTTGATAGTCTGGACCCCAAGAAATACATTTTAACCATAGAATTTTATGCCAAGCAGTGGTAGATCTTGAAATATTTTTTTGGAAAGGCCATATAAAAGTAGTGGTGTATGTTTAAAAATATATATATATATATATTTTTGTATATAAAAAAATCACATAACTTTTATCATCAAATATCATATAAAATAAAAGAATCATATATTTCAATTAAAATGGATTCGTGCTAGAATTGACAAAAAAGGACAAATCATAGATAATTGCATAAAAAACTAAATCATAGAAAATATTAATTTATTAGTTTAGTTAAATCATAGAAAATTTCTAATTAATTATTTGAAAGTATTGATAGTGCACAAAAATAAAATGTCATTTCTATATTACATATCATGTTACTCTTGCAAATACGTCATCATATCAATAAAGCAACAACAATTTATAATAATTCTTTGTAAATAATTTATCCGCACTATATAAAAAAAGATTTTTAAACGTATTTTTAGAAATCCAAGCCTATCAATATTGTCTTAAATTTCAAACATTAACTTTGCAAATAATTATTCTGCACAAAAAATAAAATTTATCTTATTAAAAATTTAATGGATTCCCTATTTTCAATACTTGTTTTATCTTAATATGTTAAGAGGAAAAAAAAAGTTGCTTGCCGTTTATATGAGTAATTGTCGTCTGCATTTTGCATACAAACAAACAATTTCATCTTTTTTTTTCTTTCCTCGAATGTATAAAAGTTTCAATTGATCAGTTCAAATATAGCCAATAGTATCCTTCCTTTTTATATTAGAAGAGGGGAAGCCCAAGGCCTCAAGCAGCCTCAACATACTTCCTTCTTTTTTATCATTATTTTTACAAGTGAACTAGAGTATGGGGTTTTAAAAATTTACAAAAGGGTCACGACCCCCCTGTCCCTACAAAAAATCGACCCATGAAGGCAGGTTTTATTTTATTATTTTAATAAAATACAGATCAAGTCAGTATAGGTCAGTATGAGGTATATTGTTACTGTGATCCCTGTTCAAAAATTCTATAAGTTCGACCAAGTGTTGACTAAAGCCTTATAAATTATATTTTAAAATAATTTTTTAGTATTTTATTTTTTCAACATTTTTAAGTTAAATTAATGTTTAAAGATTTTTATTTAGAATGAAAGTACCTAACTTGATATTTGATAAGCTGCATTCCCTCAAAAAAAATATATTTGGTAGACCACAATTTCCTAAAAATCTTTGAATTTATTCTTAAGATATTTAATTTTTCTGATATTTTTGTTAAATTCAAATGAGGGTATTCTACTATTTCTATGAAAAAATTAAATGGAAAGAAAAAAAGGAAAGAAGAGAAAGGATAACATCTATTTAAATGATTTTAAATAGAAATAAGACAGCAGAGAAGATGTGTGCTCACATGATACTCAACACAACCCACTACCCAACATCAAGCCAAATTGGCTTGAACCGAACCGAACAAGGTGGGTTGGCACTTCCAATCTGCACCAATTCAAGGCCTGTACCAAACCAACAAGCCAAATTGTATTGATTTTCGATGGGTTCGGTTTGGACTAAACTGATTGCTTGGTACGATACATCTTACCTTGATCAAAACCAACATAGAGTAAACTAAGTTCAACAGACACGTAAAGGTGGTTGAAGCCACACTTATGATCAATATATGGGGCTGTTGTTCATGACATAATTGCATTGTGGAGTGTGAAGAGATGTAAGGAGAGGGAAGAAGGGAAGAGAGAAGGAATTTTACAAATAGGAGAAAGTGAGCACTAAAGGTAAGAGTTAGGCTTTTGTTGTATATCCTAACGCATATTTTCTACACATCATAAGTATTTGTGTACTCATAAAATAAGTATTTTTGAGCTTCACATTGGACTTTCCTTGAACCAAATTCAGTCCTCCCCTGGCATAAATCTATGTTGGTTTCAAAAATATGATCATAAGAACTGTATCACTTAGACCAAGCCTGACATGATGGGGGCTTAGTAAATCAGATCTAGGTGGAAAAGTACCAATACTGCCCATAAGCAATCCTATTCCCTATAAAACTGCAGATAACAGAAGTCCTTATTCTCTCACAATAAACATTACCAAATCCCCTTCCAAGTGTAGCACAATCTTCCCATTTCTTGACAAATACTTCCTGCTATAAAATTAGTGCTATATATATATTAAAGTACAAAAAATTTCTATCCAGAGCAAATTGCAACCTTTGGGTCTTTGTTGATTCAATCCCAACTAGCTAGTCTTTCAGATCCCTTCTCTGCGAAGTAAAATAGTCCAACTTTCTCTATTGGAACCCAGGCTCTCTCTCTCTCTCTCTCTCTCTCTCTCTCTCTCTCTCTCTCTTTGTGACCCATAATGATAACTTCAATCCCATCCATTAAGCTAGCAGAGCATTCCCAAATTGGAATGTGTTGAGTTCCACAGACAGAAAAATATTTAAATGGGTTTCCTCTAACATGCAATTACCCATGGAACAATTCCATGCTTTAATGTCTGTGCACACTTGATTTCCAGTCATTGTTAAAACTCCTATGCATAGTTAAGAAACTTAGAGCACTGAAGTTGCCCTTTCCACTCAAAGGAACCAAAACTCTGATCCCCAGACCTTGTCCTCTCTGATGTGCTGTTCTATATCCAGAACTTTGATTCTTTTGTTTGCTTGTTATTTAACTGCTTTTGTTCTTTAACATTACAAAGGGGGAAAAAATTGCTACTTGGTTACTATGTGACCTACTGTTTCATAGGTAAGGTGCTTGCCCGTGTTGGATTCATATCATGATTGCAAGGGATCTCTTAACATTTGTAATGGGGGAAACAGGCCTTTAACATCCTATAGCAAACCAAGTTCCAACAACATTAATTCAGAGGATAACAGTGAAGAAATTTAAAGCTGTCATGGCCTGTTTAATAGGAATATTAAGAACTTGCATCATCATAAACTTGATTAATATGCTGGGTTAATATCTGTGATACACTATCAGCATAGGGGATAATGAGAGATTAGCAGAGTTTTATAACAGTGTGTCAGGCAGTAGGAGGATAGAATATGTGCTAAGGATTGGAAAGAGTTAAATATGAAAGCAAGGGATTTCCAACATGATTAAAATTTGAAAACCAAAAGGAAAGCGTTTGCCTTCCCTGTCCTCGTCTTGGATGATTGAACGATCTCTTATATTATTTTTATGGGTCTGACTTCAGTACCATGTTAAAAAAAATATATCACACTTAAATAACTAACATACAGCATATTCAGTGCCATGTTAAAAAAACGTATCACACATAAATAGCAAAAATACAGAATACTACTATGCATTGATAACTAAAATACACTGAATATGTGAAACTTCATTTGTTATTTATTAATGCACAAATAATTATAATTAATTCTATCCTGTTGTACTTTAGATGACTATCTATGGTCCATTACTATGAGTATTAAAGTCGAACCATGGAATTAACAACCTTAAAGTTTATGTGCCACCTGGACTCACAAGTTGTAACTCATCTTGCACTGGGCTGTTAACAATTCAGACATTTCTGCTCAAACTAAAATTCATCCAGTCTCAATTTTGCCTCTAACAAGTGGCGATCTTAGGTGTATGTATTAAATCTCTTCTATGCTAGGCCAATAGGCAGTGGATGCCTCAAAATACATGCAACCATTCTTATGTGAATTCTACTCTATTCAAATGGAAAATGATATTTTATATGCAAAATATTTAAAATATTATTTTTGTTATTCAATGTCTTTATCTGATGGAACAAGCAACAACTCTTATAGTGTTGTACCTGTAAAATATGTAGTAATCCAGATTTCTTCTAAAATTAATAACATGTCCTCTTCAAAATAATGAAATAATAATAATAACAATTTATTATCTTTTTCTGAAAAAAAATAATAGTCTACAATGATATCCATGATATCGTCCTTTCTTTCAAAGATGCTACACAAATCAAATCTATTTTAATAAATTGATGTGTTTCTTGTATAGATTAGTTTTGCCCACCATCACCATTCCTGCTGCCCATTTAATAGGTGGCATATCTCTCTATCTATCCCCCTACCCCCCTCTCAGAAAAGAAAAAATCACAATATGTCATTGTAAAATTATTAAGGGATAATAATTACATCTTACATTGTATCATGATGTCAATGAAGGCATTTCTATTCTCTCCCGTATTCTACTGGCATATTCATGGATAGAAACAATAGAAAAAGGCCAATCAAGGGATGTACTTGTTAAAATTACCTAAAAATCCTTTGATATAACAAGCTAGAGGTCAAGAGTCCAACTTTTTAGTGCCTCCATCGTTTTAAGGTCTCTATTTTAAAAGCTCAAGGCTTATCTTCAAAAGAAACAGTATGGAACGTTTAAGATGTCAGTGTACCCCTTTTTGCCCACCCCTCGATGCTTTACCTATTCAGCAAGGCCATGATAACCTCTCTCTACATGACCCTTCCTATTCATCACACATCATACCACCTAATAATTTATGCCATTGTTGGTTCTCCCTTGAGCTCCCACCCTTCTCCCGGCCATGTACCACAGCTGTCTCCACCACCAATGCTCATTCTCGTGCACCATGCTACTAGAGTGGAGACATTAGCATATGAAACATGTCCTACAATAATAAAAAAAAAAAAATCGAGACACCAAATCTATGTTCTTGTACCTCTGAATGGTCCAGAACATTCATAAAACACATCAGTGGAATTTAAGAAGTTTCTTTCAATGGCAGTTAAAGTCTCCTACTCATCTTTGCCTAAAAGATTGCGCATGGCATGCTGGCTACTGCTGGTTTATTATTTTGATGGTAAGCTTCATCATGTATTGAAGAGACATCACAAAGGCTATATGTTTTTATTCTTATTTCATGGGTGGCACGCCAAATACTGCCAGTTTACCATTTTGAGAGGCGAGCTTCATGAAACATCAAAATAAGCATAACAAAAACCTTATTTTTCTCCTTTGATTCTAGCAACCATGTTATATTGCTCTGTTCTCTCCAAGTTTTTGATAACTAGTTCAGAGTTCAGACTAATTTCCAAATTCAGATGAGTATAAAGAAAAATAATAAAGATAAAAGACATCAAGCAATCCAGAGCATACCAATATGGGGAAGCCAATGACTATAGCGCCAGCTCCGCTGACCAAAATGGACACAGCAGTGAAGGCCGCAGAACTGAAAGCATCTCCGACCATGCCAACAGCATAAGCTCCCACAGCAGATGCCCCTCCAAGCAGCGCCACCGTTACAAGAAGATAGTTCAGCGGCGGCGGGGCATGCAAGTATCTCCCAAACGAATGGAAGACGACCCTGACCTCGAGGCAGATCACCACCACCACCATCGCAACTGCGCCATTGACAATCCTTATCTTGTGCATCTGGTGCGCGTCCTTCGTGACCCACCACAGCGCCCCCCTCACGGACGCGTACAGCTGGAACAAGAAGGGGATGAAGAAGAGGAGAAGGAGATCGCAGACAGATGAAAAGGAAGAGAAGATGGTGGAGTGGTGGGAGCCAATGCGGAAGAGAAGGGGAACGAAGAGGAGGTAGAGGGTGTGGAGGCAACTATCTAAGGGGCCGAGGATCTGGGAATCCCCGGCGGCAGCGGGGTCTTGCTTGCCGGAGCGGAAGGAGGAGGGACGGGGGAGGGAGAAGAGCCAGTAGAAGACGCAGGAGAAGGCCATGAAGTAGTACGCGGCGTTGCCCATGCCGAGGGCAGAGACGACAGCCCAGGTGAAAAGGGCGGGGACGACGATGGGGATGCAGGCGAAGAGGAGGCGCTCGAGGGCGACGACGATGGAGGGGTTCTCGATCTGGATCCAGCGGAACTGGAGGGAGGACCAGATGCCTACAAGGAAGGTAGTCTCGCCGCAAAGGAGAACGGCGAGGGCAGTGAGCGGGAGGGAGGAGATGGCAGAGTGGAGGGAAGCGGAGAAGAAGAAAGCGAGCTGGGCGGCGACGAGGGAGAACCAGATGGCGAAGAAGGCGGCGGACTTGAAACGGAGAGAGTCGAGGAGGTAGGCCAGGAGGAGGCCGGCGGCGACGACTGAAAGGACGGGAGCGCCGCCGAGGTCGAGAAGGAAGGCGGCGGCGGGAGCGAGAGCGAGGGCGACGCGGGCGTTGTGAGCGAAAGAAGGAGGGGATTGGAGGCGGTTGTTAGAGGCCGAGGAGGAAGAGGAGGAGGAGGGAGAGGGGCGGAGGGGGGTCGGGTTGGGGCTGGGGCTCCGGCGGTCCGTGGCGGCGGGGAGGCGAATGTAGGGAAGGTGGGGGCGCTGGCGGAGGAGGAGATGAAGGCGCGCTGGCGGGCGAAGGGCTCGTCGGACATCATCTTGGCCGGCAGCGAGAGAGCACGAGGGTTTAGGGGTTTAGATTTAGGGTTAGTTTCAGTGTTCCAGCGGAGGGGAGGCGACGCCGCCGAGAAGGGCGGAGGGCATCGCTCAGTGAATCGATTCGATGGCGGCGGAGATCGGATCGGATGATATACGAGGAACGAGGAAAGAAAGGAGACAGTGGAGGCGTTGGTCTAAATGCGCAAATATCCATGTGCCGGTTTGGGGTTGATTTTTTTTATTATTTTATTATAAACGGGCGATCACACTAATCTAGTGTGAAGCCCGATATATCGAGGTATAAGACCTGAAGAAAACCCGACCGGATTTTGTATTTTTTGAGTCGCCGGAACGGAACGACTCGGGCGGGATTTGGACCGGTGGGCCACACGTTCTCCAGTCGGGAATAAGGTTGGAATAGGGTCGAATAGGTGATCTTAACGCTAGCGGAGGAAGGAAGAAAGATAGCGGCGAGTTTGCTTACTCCAAAAATAACAATTTCAGGCGAGGCCTGCGATAGCTAGGCTCTGCAGTTATCCAAGCTCAAGAATACAAGTCTCCAGGAACAACAACAATCCTTCTAGCTTCTCTTATGAGCAAACGCAGCAATTGCTTGAGGATTTAATGGCAATGAGCTGCTCTAATGCCGGGCATTACTGGATAGAAATTGCTGCAAGTGGACAAGTTAAAAAGTTTTTCTCTGCTATTCCTCCATTCCTCTCCATGTTTTTACCTGGAGTGGAAAAATTTTCAGATTTACTGCCAGTCATAATGTTGCAGTGAAGGTTCATTACAACTTGTCACGTCCTAAACCTAAAATTTTGAGCTAAAGTGACAACCCGCCGCATGCCGAGCATGCAAGGCGTCCGAAATTTACACATTGATCAATATAATACAATAATTATAATTAGGCAATTCAAATCCATAACTTAACACAAACCATAAATAGTTCTGGACCACAAACCCTATACACGAGTAATACTGGGGTTACAATGATATCATGGAACTGATTTATTTAATAGAAGCTCCACTACCCCATAAATCCATCTTCAATCCTGAGACTCTGAAAAATATTGTAAGATTTACATGAGTTCACACTCAATAAGTAAGCCTATAATAATAATATAAAATAGTCATATATCATCATATCTTATCAAGATATCATCAAGTCATAATTTCATAAACTTTCAATTTCAAATTCATTTATCATGCTATCAGAATAAGCATATCACCACTCAAATTAATTTAGAAGCTTATACAATAAATACCAGAAAATGCATTGTAAACAACCCACTGTTTATATGATCATTTTTATATTATATCTTATGTGTCCCACGGCCCTGCAACACCTCAATCAGAGCACATCCTCTAGATGTGTGTGGCCTCCACATGCCACATCATAATCAATCAAAGCACATCCTCTAGATATATGTGGCATCCGCATGCCACATCATAATCAATCAGAGCGCATCCTCTAGATGTGTGGCCTCCACATGCCACATTATAATCAATCAGAGCACATCCTCTAGATGTGTGGCCTCCACATGCCATATCATCATCAATCAGAGCACATCCTCTAGATGCGTAGCCTCCACATGCCATATCATCATCAATCATAGCACATCCTCTAGATGCATGGCCTCCACATGCCATATCATAGGAGAACCGCGGCGACACATAAATATAATTCAGGGTCATCATTATATGTGCATATCATGCATCATCATAAGCATAATCTTTTCATATCACATAAACAGTGGTTTGTACAATCTTAATCATTATATGTAATCAATTCACTTTGCAAAGTTAAAAATAAACATATTTCTTCATATTTTGCATAAACGTATAAAATCATTACTTTGAAAAATATAATAATTACAGCAATTACTCAATTATATACTCATGGTACAATTTACCAACTTCCAAAATAATCAATACCAATAAAACTTCATTTTATTTTATTTCATAATTATACATAATTATATAATAAATACCGAAATATGCAATGTAAACAAATCCACTGTTTATATAATCATTATTTTCTTATATGTCCCACGGCCCTTCAAATTAATCAGAACATATTCTATAAATGTGTGAGGCCGTATCACAATCAATCGGAACACATAATACATATGTGTGTGGCCATATCAAAATCAATCAGAACACACCCTATAGATGTGTGTGGCCATATCATCAATCAGAACATATTTTACAAATGTGTGTGGCCATAATATATGAAAACTGTGGCGACACATACAAGATTATTTCAATGTCATCTTTACAATTGCATATAGTCATCTCAATAATACCAATATATTTTGCAAGTCAAAGAATTTATATTTTTGCACATACACCAAGAAACTATTTCTTGCAAAATATTACCAGTTACTATAGTTATAATAAATGCTCATATGTAGATTCATGATACCATTTAAAATAATTAATCTAAATAAACTTCCATTTTCCTTATTTCATAATATAAATGTAAACTATAAATTCATGATTTATAAATTACTAATTATAAATAGGCTTACTTACATCAACAAATTTAAATGCCCCACCACCTGTGGCCTTTATGTCACATTCCCATTACTCAAACCTGCAACTGATCCGCAGCCATTGATATGCTTCTTGGATTTAATAAAATCCAAGCAGTCATCAAGACGCCTCCTTTCAAACTTCACAAACCGTAACCGCCCACCAAGAACTGCATCGCCGAAGACGGTTCGGTTGTCGGAGTTGCTGCCGTAGAAGACGCAAATCATCTTGAACTTGCTTGGAACCATTATCTCCATCGTCTTTCGATCTAACCTCACCCTTACTCTCCACTCTTTCTCCAGAGACCGAGAGAAAAGAGAGAGACTTCCCTCGGTTCGTCTCTCGTCTCCAAGATAATCAGTTTTCTCTTCCTCCAAAAGATAAATATAGAGGAGATATCTTCTCTCCCAGATCCTCGGTACAAAAATCCACACAGAGAAAATATTTAGATGGAGAAAATGTGAATCTAAGTCGATATGCTCTTTTATTACCTGAATCCGAGCAGTATCTGGAATCCTAACGCCCTCCATCCAAACGAGAGATGCAATTGAAGACCAACATCTCTCTCGTATAGGTAGGGGCTTACCAAGAGGAGGCATGATGAAGGAGAGAGTTGTATCCCCTTTTAAGCATCCTAGCCATGCCTCGGATTCAGGATATCGGGAACCCATCCGCGAAGACTCGGGAATCCAAACGTCATATCGGGAAGCTACGTCAAAATGAATATCTAAGTGCTAAGTGTTCCCAATTAAATACCGAGAGTTACCTTCCTCATAATTAATTTACCAGGGGGTTACACAACTTCTGCACTCAAACTTCATAGCAATTGGTATATCTTAAGACCTTTGTTTTTTTAATCTCCACAGTGCGTATTATAAAATCATTGACCAGGAATATTTCCAAAGCCAGCTGATGCATACATACACCAAGCCATTATATGAACACTCTTGCATTGTTTTCTACTGATTTGCTACCAAAGCATCTGACAGTGCAACACTTCCAAATCCCATTCTCATGAATGAACACGGAGCTTTCAGCACACTAATCAATTGGATAATAAAGGGTTTTGTGCTTTACCAGTAAAATGGACTGTAGTCTCTTCAGAAAAACTTCTATCACTTGTGGCATGTACTTCCAACCCGAAGGCAACCTTTGTGACGCAACATAGAGGATGGAGCTCTTCAACAATAGGAAAATACTTTCAGATGGAGCAAAATTCACAAATTACTATCCGCTGGATATTTCCACAAACAATAGCAGCAATGGTACTACAGCCCATTAAACCATTTCTCATGGAGAATGGAGAGGACAGTTTTGAGATTTAAAGAATGGAGAGGACAATTTGTTGGCTTGAGCTGGACAATTAATGCCTGGTTGGTCTTTTGCCAGAGATTCATTGGCCAAGAATAATTTTTTCCAACCATGATCGAAGTAATTGACTCCATGATTGCTCTTTAACATCCAAAATTAGACCCTGTCTACTCAGTAACTGGGTGCTAATGGACTTGGGAGTTGGGACATAGAGAGGATTCAAGTATCTATCCAATGAGCTACTTCTATAGATTTATAAATCATGGAGGCATTATCTATCCACTTGCTCCTACTTGGAGTGCAATCACCCAAACAAAATGTGAAATTTTCATGAGTTTAGCTACTGAAAACATGCTAAATACAAGAGAAGTCTTGAATTTTTTAAAAAGGCAGGGTGCTCTCTTCTGCTGTCCTTCTTGCAAATCTAATTCAAAAAAGTATAGACCACCTCCTCTTAAATTGTGAGTAATCTACTTAAATTTGGACTCATGATAAATGATACTATTTGTGAACATAAGACTTCTAAATTGTGTACCAAAGCTTGCAAAGAAGTTGGAGAAGATGGCATTATCTCATGAAATTCTCCATTGCTCGGGATTCTTTGGTTGTTGCCGTTTCATAGTTTATTTGGATGAAAGAAGAACAACAGAATATTATATTCCTATTGCCGCCAGGATCCGTCCTCCGACTCAGGTGTGGTCGATCTCCTGGGTGGACCTGCACAGAAGTCCTCGCACGAGAGGCGTTGGGGGTGGCCCTCCGCGGAAGATCCTTCGACGCTCAATCAGTAGGGGATCGATGATCAACAGAAAATGGAAAGATGGATCTCTCCGGGGAGTCTCTCCAGGGATGGCCGATCGGGAGCTCTAGGGGAGCGCCGACGAGCAGTGAGGGAGAGTGAGAGTGTGAGAGTGAGCCGGGGACAGTGAGCGCATACCTGAGAGAATCTGGAAGTGTCGTATATATAGACTGTCACCTGGATCTTGAGCACCTTCCGGAAGGTTCGAAGGTTGTTAGGATACGAAGACGAATTGAATCAGACCGTTGTGGGGCCATTGGGATCCGTATCTTGCTCGTTAAGGGATCGATGGCTAGGAGAGCTCCTTGTTGGCCTGAGATCTGATAGATGCGCAGGTCCCTGGTAGCTGTATTAGGTCCTAGGCCACTCTTCAACATAATTCTTTGCTTGGGATTATGTTACGATGGGTATAGGCTCTCCTGCGCCAGGTTCCGCGGAGGTGAGTATCGGATCGTGGATCGCTCAGGGAAGCCGAGCTATGAAAGCCCGGAGGAATCCAAGCTATGGGAAGCTCGGGGAAAGCCGAGCCATGGAAGGTTCGGGAAAGCCGAGCTATGGAAGCCCGGAGAAAGCCGAGCTATGGAAGCCTGGAGAAAGCCGAACCATGAGAGGCTCGGGGAAAGCTGAACCATGGGAGGCTCGGGGAAGCCGAGCTATGAAAGCCCGGAGGGAGCTGAGTTATGGGAAGCTCGGGGAAAGCCGAACCATGGAAGGCTCGGGGAAGCCGAGCTATGGAAGCCCGGAGAAAGTCGAGCTATAGGAAGCTCGGAGAGGCCGAGCCATGGGAGGCTCGGGGAAGCCGAGCTATGGAAGCCCGGAGGAAGTCGAGCTATGGGAAGCTCGGAGAGGCCGAGCCATGGGAGGCTCGGGGAAGCCGAGCCATGGAAGCCCGGAGGAAGTTGAGCTATGGGAAGCTCGGAGAGGCCGAGCTACGGGAAGCTCGGAGAGGGTCGAATTTACAACATAAATCATCATACAATATGTCGCCAAAAATTGCGAAAAGAAACAGGTGCTGCTCACCAATTCTCGGCACGACCGAGTTACCTATTTAAACAGGAATTCTCCGAACCTCGGCTGGGCCGAGCAACAAATCTCCGAACCTCGGCTGGGCGCTCTCCATATGATCTCCGGGGCTCATCCCCTGAGGGCGAGCTAATCTCCAATGGCTCCTTCATCACCCCAACTATCCGGGGGTAAACGGCTTATGAAAAGAAAACTCGGTCCTTCCATTCGAAGCACCAGAGAGATGGGCATTGTGGAAACTCTCACAGGGAAGCAAACTTTGGGGATGGCCTAACACGACCCCTCTTTCCCCCTTTTATAGGCAGAAGCGAACCGGGAGCAGCTATCAAAGCAGGAAGCCCCGAGATTCAAAATACCTAACCCATGCCACCACGTGGCCTCCCAAGATGTAAGCAACGTCCCATTGCGCGCCAGTCCATCGCCTGACGCATGCAAAGATCTCCTTTGATCCCGGATCACGGTTGTTAAACGCAGAAAATCGTATCCTACAGAAGCTGGCAGATCCGGGAGATCGTCCTACGAAAATGACATCCTCCAATGGCGGGCAAGCGCTCGCATCACGCACCGAAACAACCCACATGGGAAAAGACCAACGCAATAAAAGCTTCTCAGAAGGCTCTAGAGTAGCTTTCTACTGGCAGCAAAGCCGTATCGTCCGTTTCGGCAAAATGAAAATCGACTCGCCTGAGAAAAGATAGAACGCTGACAATGCGATAAAGGGGGCGCGGATGCCGAGCGTTCCTCAGCAATGCCCCCCCTCGGTCTGATTGTGTGTGAGGCCTAGGCATCACCTAATGCCCCCTTTCTGGGCCAAAACTATTTCTGTGCTTCGAAACTAACCGAAGTATCTGCTATTAGCCGAACTACTTCGTTCTTCGGCCCTAGCCGAGCTACTTCGTTCTTCGGCCCTAGTCGAACCGCTTTGTCCCTCGGCCCTTAAAAGGCTGTCTCGTCCTTCGAGCTTGATCGAATCACCGTGTCATTCGGCCTAAGTCGAGTTAAGTCGTCTCTCAACTTCCTTTTTGTACCAGGCTATGTTACCGTCCGACCTTTCTCGTCGAGACAATCCCTATGCCTTGGTCTCTACAAGGATATTCCTCCAAAATTTGAGACAAGAAATCATCCGGGGAAGACAAACAAATGAAAAGTGGCCGATCCGTTTATTGGTTTCCGGTCGAACTACAAAGCGAAAGAAAAGAAAAACACATGTGACCCCCCAAAGGGTCAGGATTTGGGATCAATCCCAGCATCTCCAGCGGCCGCATCAGTGGGGGTATTGCTTGGCTCTCCCTTCTCGAAGGTGCCACGGCAGGGTGCATCGGTAGTCGCATCGGCTCCCAGGATAGCTTCGAGGTCGACATCCGATATTTCTCCATACTCGTCCTCCTCGGCCCCCGGGGTGTATGCTTTGTAATGTTCGATTGCCAAGCACGACAGATCCAGATCAGGGTAAGCCTAGGCAACCTTAGCCCGTGCCTCGTCTTCCCCTAGCTAAAAGGCGTCGGCGCAGGCCGCCCTGCGTTCGTCGGTAAATTCGGGGGATTTCTTGTACTCCTCCACCGCTGAAGAGGCCCGCGCATTTGCCTCGGCTAACTGCTTCTCCAGTTCGGAGATCCTTCGGTGCCTCGAGGCCGCCTCCTCTCCGAACGCCGCTAACCATCCCTGGAATTCCTGCCTCATCTTATGCGTCTGCAGGCAGAAAGGCCAAGTAAAGCGAAAATCGAAAGGTCAAAACGAATGGGTCCGATAGAGCCATACCTGCTCCTCCAGCCGTGCTAGCTCACCCTCCAGCACGTGGACCCTGTTGAGAGCCCTAGATTTAGTTGACTGATTCTGGCGGAGGCTCTCCTTTAGTTTGTCTACCCGGGCCTGGGTATCTTCGATTTCCTGACGAGCAAAGTCGACCTCATTAGATAGTCGGGCAGCTCGCTCATCTGACCACTTTAGCCGATCCTGAGTATCGGCAAGCTCCTTGCTTAGGCAGGTGAGGTGGTCCTGCTACCGCCGGCATTTGCGCTCTTCCTCCTCGAGCTTTTTGCTCCAGCTGGCCTTATCTTCAGCGTGGCTAGCCTTCAGCTGATCCCACCTCTTATCAAAGAATAGTTGCATGGACTTAACCTTACCTTCATGCTCCGCCCTAGCCTGAGTAAGCTCCAGAGTAGCCTTCTCGGATTGTTCGCGGAAGCCTCGGAGATCGCCAATTTGTACGGTGAGTTGAGAGGCTCTTTCCCTCTCAACCGCGAGAGTCCTGTTGGTCTCCCCAAGCTCCCGCTGGAGCTCACCAACCTGTGCAGCGAGTCGAGGGGCTCTCTCCCTCTCAACTGCAAGAATTCTGCGAGCCTCCCCGAGCTCCCTTTGAAGGGCCACCAGGGCTCGAGAGAGTTTGTCAATCGAATCCGCCCTCTCCTTAAAATGATCGGCCTCGTAGCGGGCCCGAGCCCAAGCTCCAACTGCCAGATGCAAGCACCATTTCAGTGCCCTAATGATCAGGGCGCTCTGCAAAAAAAAAAAGGGGTGACGCGCATAAAAGACAGTCGAACTAACTGACCAAAGACCCGACTTTGATGCGACAACTTACCCGAGATGCGTAATCCGCGGCGATCCTCGTAAGAGATAGGTCATCGATCTCGGGGAGAAGGAAAGCCTCATTTTGCACCCCAGCACGACAGAAGGCCATCTCGACAAGGTCTTCCGGATGACCCCCTCCTACTGAAGAACCCTCCTCTCCTTGGAACGGGGACCGCATTAGAGAGGAGAACCTGGCACTCACATCCGGGTCGCGTGAGTGGAAGTCTGCTCCCAGGGAGCCATTCAGAACCCCCGCGACCCATGAACTTCTCGATAATCCAGCTTCCACCGCCAGGGCCCTCGATTGAGAAGCCTCAATCGTTTCGGCTCCAACAAAGAGAGCCCCGGACGAAACACCTCCTACGCTCGCCGGCTTCTCTCCTTCTTCTCCTTCTTCTTCTTCCTCTCCTTCTCCTTCTGCTCCCGTCTCCTCAGAGATTCCCCTGTCCATGGCAGGCCCTTCAGGAACTTCTACTCCCCCCGGAGCCCCCTGTTCCTCAGCGGAAGGCCCTTCACCAGAAAGCCCCCCACGGACTTCGGTCGTTGGTTCGGCAGGTTCGGCCATTTCCTCGTCGCCCGCTGGCTCTCCTACCGATGACCCAGGCCGAACCTCAGCAGCCACAACCTCTTCTCCTACCTTGATGGAAGCGGGGGTCACCCCCATCTCCTCCTGTGACCTCGCCGAGCCACTGGCCTCTAATGAGGGAGACCAAACCGCCTCGTTCGCGGGAGCCCCCAGACCAACCGGCGTCTCCTCCTCGCCCTCATCGGACAAAACGATGACAGGGGGGGGGGAGGAAACCTCAGCAGCCTCCTCCGAAACCCCCACGGCTTTCCGGTCTTCACCCCTCGACAGACCCTCCTCCGACGCCGGAAGATCGCGCCCCGCCGGAGCTTCAGTAGTTTCAGCCCGCAGCGACAAAGAGCGCCGGCTATCACCATCTCCCCTGATCCCCTGGAGCGGGAGCCAGAAGGACGAGACCTCTTCTCAGGCCGATGCTTACTGCTGGAACCAGATCTCCTGCAGCGCTTGCCCAGCTCCTCCCTCATTTGGTCTGCGAGCGCCGAGCTTTCGGCTGCAGGGGCAATATAATTCACCCGTTAGTTCATACAGAAATCAAAGGCGAAACCATGCTAAACCATCAACTACAGGATAATACTCACCGCGAGGATCGACGGGGCTCAATCCGGCCGCAAAGAGAGCGTCCTCCGATAAGAGAATGCTGGCTGGGAGCGCCTGACTGTTGCGCAGCACAACCAAATCCCTCTTCTCCGAATCAGTTAATTCCGGGTGCGCTTCCGGATTCTTCACGTACTGCCCCCACACCCGAGGGAAATCCAAACCAATGTTCCCCCCGGCTATGAAGAACCGTGACTTCCACTCCTTTATCGACGATGGGTTGTCCGATATCATCTTGAAGGATCTCCGGGGACCGATGTAAGGCCATTCTGAGGCCCTTTCGGAGACCAGATTGAAGCACATCCTGAATAGTGAAAGGGTCGCAGTCACCCCGAGGTGCTTACATAACGAGATAAACCCGATGAGGTTGCGCCAACTGTTGGGGGCCACCATGGTGAAACATATGTTGTAGAACTTCATTACCTCCTGCACCAACGGATGGAGGGGGAACCGGAGGCCTGCCCTTAAGCTTTCCTCATAGCAGAACGCTCTATCCTCTAACCCCGATGTCACTCTGTCCTCAGCCGTCGGGACCAGCAAGACGACGTCCTGGGGGATCTTGTACAAGCGGCGCATCCGTTCTAGGTCCGCCAGGGTCACCTCCGAAGCCTGGTCGCTTGGGCTCACCGTGTCTTCAATCGCAAGAGACGCTAAGCAGAATCGCAGCGAGAGCAGGAAGACGAAATCCTTCAAAGGAGAACGAAAGAGGCACTGTAAATAAAGATAGCGCCGCCACGACTCTATTTTTCCAATCGAAACCACCTCAGGGTGAGGATGAGGCGTCCCAACCTAGGCGTCCGGAACTACCGCTACGGGCGCCGTGAAAGTCGGAATTTCCCACGTGACACTTCCCCAGCCGTTACCTTCGCCCCTAAGGAGTGACGGATCCGCCTCGGAAAGGCAAGATGGCCCCATGACATTAATTAAGGCATCATTGCATAGGCAATCAAGTATGCATCCTCAAATGCAGATCGCGCCACCTAAGCCTATACTCCCTATGCCCGAACCTACGCTTCGAACTAGGGAGTGGGGGGCATGTGTTGGGGGGTAGAATCATCATCGCATTGATAATCATGCAAGGGGGCTGAGACCGACCCCATCCCTCCGCCCGCTACGATATGCCTCTGAGGAATAAGCTAAATTAACATGGTCCGTCAGACCATGCGACCTCTGACTCAATCCTTTCGGGTTTCCATAGCCTGACCTTTCCGAACTACTCATAACTCAACCCTCTCCGAGCTTCCCGTAGCTCGGCCTCTCCAAGCTTCCCATAGCTCGACTTCCTTCGGGCTTCCATAGCTCGGCTTCCCCAAGCCTCCCATGGCTCGGCCTCTCTGAGCTTCCCATAGCTCGACTTCCTTCGGGCTTCCATAGCTCGGCTTCCCCGAGCCTCCCATGGCTCGGCCTCTCCGAGCTTCCCATAGCTCGACTTTCTCCGGGCTTCCATAGCTCGGCTTCCCCGAGCCTTCCATGGTTCAACTTTCCCCGAGCTTTCCATAGCTCAGCTTCCTACGGGCTTTCATAGCTCGGCTTCCCCGAGCCTCCCATGGTTCAGCTTTCCCCAAGCCTCCCATGGTTCGGCTTTCTCCGGGCTTCCATAGCTCGGCTTTCTCCGGGCTTCCATAGCTCGGCTTCCCCGAACCTTCCATGGCTCGGCTTTTCCTGAGGTTCCCATAGCTCGGATTCCTCCGGGCTTCCATAGCTCGGCCTCCCTGAGCGATCTACGATCCGATACTCACCTCCGCGGAACCTGGCGCAGGAGAGCCTATACCCATCGTAACAGAATCCCAGGCAAAGAATTATGTTGAAGAGTGGCCTAGGACCTAATACAGCTATCAGGGACCTGCGCATCTACCAGATCTCAGGCCAACAAGGAGCTCTCCTAGCCGTCGATTCCTTAATGAGCAAGATACGGATCCCAACGGCCCCACAATGGCCTGATTCGATTCGTCTCCGTATCCTAACAACCTTCGAACCTTCCGGAAGGCGCTCAAAATCCAGGTGACAGCCTATAAATATGACACTCCCAGATTCTCTCAGGTATGCGCTTACTGCCCCCGGCTCACTCTCACACTCTCACTCTCCCCCACTGCTCGTCGGTGCTTCCCTAGAGCTTCCGATCGGCCACCCTTGGAGAGACTCCCCAGAGAGATCCACCTTTCCATTTTCTGTTGATCACCGATCCCCTACTGACTTGAGCATCGGAGGGTCTTCCGCAGAGGGCCACCCCCAATGCCTCTCGCGCGAGGACTTCTGTGCAGGTCCGCCCAGGAGATCGATCACGCCCGAGTCGGAGGACGGATCCTGGCGGCAACAGATTGGCGCTAGAGGAAGGGTCTCAAGTCCCATTAAAACTTGAAGAAAGGAGATAAGGATCTCAATCTGGAGTAGAACCTCTCCAATGGCTAATCGGAGAAGAGCAACCTCTGAAGCCCAAGACCAGGTCATCGCTCAAAGACCCGATCTGACAAGCAACACGGCGCCGCAGCCTCCACCAGTTGAAACCCCATCACTGCCAGTCATCCCGGTGACCTAGGACCAGTTCGCCACGCTGGTCCAGTAGGTCCAGGCTCTGACCCACCTGGTTCATGAGCATTTCGCAGCTCTCCCAGCTCCACACCTTCATAGGGAGACCGTAGCTCCTCGCTCGGCCACCTCCTCCTCTGGTCCGCATGAGGCCATGGACCCCCCACATCGACCCAGAGGGGACAAACCGGTCCCGCGAGGCGGTTATGATAGAGATCTTCCCAGATCTCGCGAGCCCGGACCCTCTCTCCGGTGTCCTCCCACCATGATTCAACGCCATCCCTGCGCTCTCCCCCCAGCTCCTCCTCTAACGGTGAAAAGGAGATCCGCCGTCAGATCCGGGAGATGCGTCAGGAGCTGGACGCCGCCAAGCAGGCCCAACCTGCTCAGCCCAAGGCAGAGCAGGGCATCCCTTTCTCTAAGGGAATCATGGAGGAAGTGATTCCCTCCCACGTCAAGCTGCCCGCGCGAGCCCTATCACGGCTCCACTGATCCGGACGACCATCTCAGTAGCTTCCGGTCAATAATGATGTTCCACGGAGCATCTGATGCGATCCTCTGCCGAGCCTTCCCATCCACCCTCAGAGGATCCGCCCGAACCTGGTTCAACGCCTTGAAACCGGGTTCCATTGATTCATTCGACGAGCTGAGCCACCTTTTTATTGGCCAGTTCGTCAGCAGCCGCCGCCACCGACGAAGATCCGACTCCCTCTCCGAAGTCAAGCAGAGAGAGGGGGAGTCCTTGAGAAATTATCTTGGCCGTTTCAACAAGGCCATGTTAGAGGTGGACCACCTTAATCATGAGGTGGCTATGTCCGCCCTGGCGGGGGGAGTTTCGAAGGAGAGCGACTTCTATCTGGCAATGGAAGTCAGCTACCCCCCATGTCTCTCTGATATGATGGCCCTTGCGGACAAATACGCAGGGTCGAGGAGTCGCGGAGAGTGGCCCGCGCTGAGCAAGCGAAGAAGAAAGAGCCCAAAGCTCCCGACAGACACCGCCCGTCCGTCGGCCAAGTCCACCTCGCCGCCAAAGAGTCCCTCCACTGCCGCCAAGGAATCGCTCCCGGAGTCCTCCCAGGCGATTCGATCGCTACACTCCGCTGACTGTGCCCCGGCGCAGATCCTCATGGAGATAGAGCGCCAGCTTCCCCGGCCAGTACCTCTCCGAGGGAACCCGACCCGAAGGGATCCCGCCAAATACTGCCGCTACCATAGGGAGCATGGTCATGACACTGAAGAATGCTGGCAGCTGAAGAATGAGATCGAGAGGCTGATCCGGCGGGGACGGACTGACCAGTTCAGGAGGGCACCCGAGCCGGGACAAGGAGGTGATCGCCAGCCCGAGCTCCCACAACCTCCTCCTCCACCAAATCCGCCCGTTCGGCCGTATCAACATGATTGAAGAGGCCGGCGGATCGAGCTCCAGGATGCACGGGATCAGTGCCAAAGAAGGCACGCACGGGCGACTTCTCCTTTTCCGATGATGATCTTCTTGGGATACAGTTCCCCCATGATGACGCACTTAGTTGTATCCCTTAATTTGAACAATTATGATGTAAGCCGAATCCTTGTTGATAGTGGAAGTTCGGTAAACGTTTTGTACCTCGGTGTGTTTGCCAGGATGAAATTGCTCATGGAAAACCTTCGAGCCGTGGATTCCACCCTGATGGGATTCACCGGCGACGTCATCATCCCGGAAGGAATCGTCACCCTGACGGTCCGCGCAGGAACCTGGCCCCTTGTGGCCATTGTTCAGACGACTTCCTGGTAACCGACCTCAGGTCCCCATACAACGCCATATTCGGCAGGCCCGGCCTGATGTCCCTTAAGGCAGTTGTCTCCATCCCACATCTGTCCATGAAGTTCCCACCGAGCAAGGAGTTGGAGTGGTTCGGGGAAGTCAAGCCATGGCTCGGCAATGTTTCGTTACGAGCCTTCAGTCCAGAATGCCCGAGGTTGACGGGCTAGACGCTCGTGAGGACTTCGCCGAACAGCGGGGAGAACCGGCCGAAGAACTGGAAGAAGTACCGTTGGACGAAGCTCGCCCGACCGAACCATAAGGATCGGGTCGCTACTCAAAGGGAGAGCCTCGGCGCAGATTGATCAATTCCTCCAAAGCAATGCCGACATCTTCGCCTGGACCGCCTCTGACATGCCAGGGATCACCCCGAGGTCCTCGTCCATCGCCTCAATGTGGACGAGATGCACAGGCCTGTCAAGCAGAAGAAGAGAAGCTTCGCCCCAGAGCGGCAAAAAGCCATTGAAGAGGAGGTCGACAAACTCATCAAAGGCCAACTTCGTCCGGGAGGTAAATTACCCAAGCTGGCTATCGAATGTCGTCATGGTGAAGAAGTCGAACGGCAAGTGGAGGATCTGCATCGACTTCACCGACCTCAACAAGGCCTGCCCAAAGGACAGCTTCCCCCTCCCTCGGATCGATCAGCTCGTGGACGCCACCTCAGGCCACCAAATGCTATCATTCATGGACGCCTATTCCGGCTACAATCAGATCCGGATGGCCCCCGAAGATGAAGAAAAGACCGCCTTCATAACCGACCGAGGTACCTACTGTTACCGAGTTATGCCTTTCGGTCTTAAAAATGCAGGAGCGACCTACCAGCGGCTGGTCAACAAGGTGTTCAAGGAGCAAATCGGCCGGAACATGGAGGTGTACGTGGACGACATGCTGGTCAAAAGCAAGGAAGCATCACAGCATGTCGAGGACCTCTCGGAGAGCTTTGCAACGCTGCGCAAATATGGATGAAGCTCAACCCAACCAAGTGCGCCTTCGGCGTCAACTCCGGGAAGTTCCTCGGCTTCATGGTCTCCCAGCGAGGTATCGAAGCTAACCCCCAGAAGATTCAAGCTCTCCAACAAATGGCGCCCCCAGCATCTATTAAAGAGGTCCAGCGCCTAACCGGGAGGATAGCGGCCCTTAACCGCTTCGTGGCGCGGTCGGCCGAGAGATGCCTCCCCTTCTTCAAAACTCTCCGATCGGCCAAAAATTTCCAGTGGACCTCCGAGTGCCAGAAATCATTTCAAGATCTCAAGAAGTACCTCGGCTCCCACTCCTCAGCAGTCCAACCCCGGAGAGACACTGTTCTGTACCTGGCTGTTTCAGAAGGTGCCATTGCTCGGTGCTAGTCAAAGAAAACAAGGTCCAGAAACCGATCTACTATGTGAGCAGGCTGCTCCGCGACGCGGAGACGAGGTACAGCAGGATTGAAAAGATAGTGTTGGCCTTGATCACCTCAGTTTGAAAGCTGCGACCGTACTTCCAAGCGCATTCTGTGACGGTCCTGACTGACAACCCATCAAGGCGGTGGTCCACCGCCCGAAGACATCGGGGAGAATGACCAAATGGGCCGTCGAGCTAAGCGAGCATGACATACACTTTCAGCCTCGCCCGGCCATCAAAGCTCAGTGTTAGCCGATTTCCTCCTCGAGTGTACCATCCCGAGGACGGCTCCACCCCAGACTTCCCCGAAGAACCAAATCTACTGCCCGGTGGCTCCTTCCATGTCGACGGGTCGTCTAACGCTCATCGCTCCGTGCGGGCCTGGTTCTCACCAGTCCGAGGGGGTGACCTTTGAATATGGTGTCCGATTCTCCTTCCCGGCTTCCAACAACGAAGCTGAGTATGAAGCCCTGCTGGCCGGTCTCCGAATCGCCCGCAACCTGAAGGTGGAGAAACTTAATGCCTTCAACGACTCTCAGCTAGTGGCAGGCCATGTGCGAGGAGAGTTTGAGGCTCGGAAGCCAAACATGATCCGATATCTTCAAGAGGTGCGGAGCCTACTCTCCATTTTTCCGAGTTTGAGATTATTCAAATTCTCAGATCTGAGAATGCCCGTGCCGATCTACTGTCTCGGCTGGCGACCACGGAGTCAATGGACGCCGAGCAAAGATTCCACTGGAGACCTTGGAGAAACCCAGTATCACAGAAGCCGACCGAATAATGCAAGTTGAGGCCGAACCATCATGGTTCGATCCTATTCTGAGGTACCTCAAAGAAGGGTCGCTTCCACCGACCGAAGAGAGGCCAGAAAGCTAAAGCTGCAAGCCACCCATTATGTACTGATCGACGATCAACTCTACAAACGGTCCTTCTCCATGCCACTGCTCAGATGTCTTCGCCCGTCTGAAGCAAATTATGCTCTCCGTGAAGTGCATGAGGGAATTTGCGGCAACCATCTGGGAAGCCGGTCCCTGTGTCATAAGGTGCTATGTCAAGGCTACTATTGGCCGACCATGCAGAAGGATGCAGATGACCTTGTCCGAGCTTGCGACCCATGCCAGAGGCACTCAAGCATTCAAAGACTCCCCTCCGCCAGCCTGGTTCCTATATCCTCCGCCTGGCCCTTTGCCAAGTGGGGGATGGACATCCTCGGCCCTGTTTCCGCTTGCCACGGGGCAGCGGAAATTTCTGTTCGTCGCCATCGACTACTTCACTAAATGGGTCGAGGCGGAGGCGGTTGCACAAATAACCGAGGCACGGGCCAGAGATTTTGTATGGAGGTCATCATCTGCCGTTTCGGCCTCCCGCACACTATAATCACTGACAACGGCAGACAATTCGACAACCCGAAGTTTCGCCAGTTCTGCGAATAACACGGAATCCGTCACCACCTCACCTCGGTCGGGCATCTGCAAGCCAACGGAGCGGCTGAAGTAACCAACCAGACTTTGCTTCAAGGGATCAAGGCTCGACTCTCCAGGGCCCGAGGCAGATGGGCAGATGAGTTACACCATGTCCTGTGGGCCTACCGCACCACCCCAAGAGTACCCACAGACGAAACCTCATTCCGGATGGCCTTCGGCACAGAGGCCGTTATCCCCGTGGAGATAGGTCTCCCTTCGCTACGGGTGAAAAGCTACTCGGAGGAAGCCAGCGACGAACAGCTCCGTACCAACCTCGACATGATAGAGGAGGTTAGAGAGAAAGCTCGGATCAGAGTAGCCGCATATCAGCAAAGGGTGGCCCGTTACCACGCCTTCAGAGTCAAAGGAAAAGCTTTCTTGCCCGGCGACCTCGTTCTTCGGAAAGCATCTGTCTCCAAACCGCTGGAGCAAGGAAAGCTGACACCAAATTGGGAAGGCCCCTACCAAGTAGCGGAGATCGTTGGGCCGGGGACCTACAAGCTACAAGATTTAAGCAGAAAATCCATCCCCCGAACGTGGAACTCGGACAATCTCCGTAAATATTATCAATAGGGTATGTCCTTTATAGGCTCACCTCATTATACCTTATTATACCTTTTTGTCGGCACATGTTTCGTAATTTACAACATAAATCATCATACAATATGTCACCAAAAATTGCGAAAAGAAACAGGTGCTGCTCACCAATTTTTGGCACGACCGAGTTACCTATTTAAACAGGAATTCTTCGAACCTCGGCTGGGCTGAGCAACAAATCTCCGAACCTTGGCTGGGCCGAGCAACAAAATCTTTGAACTTTGGCAGGGCCAAGCAAACATTCTCCGAACCTCGGCAGGGCCGAGCCACAAATATCCAAACTCCAATAAGATCGAACCATGAATCTCCGAGCTTCGGCCAGAGTCAAGGAACATATTCTACCACCAAACAGTCTCTAAATCTTCGTCTAGATCCGGGCAGCTTACAAGCCCCGATCGACTTGGGTGGCGCAGGATCCTCGTCCAAAAATGAATGAGATGCCCTTAAGCCCCGTAGCCGACAACAACAACTTGACGCAAAGGAAACAGAAACTAAGAAAAAGAACATAGCTTCCTTTATTTCATTTCTATCAGAACCGATTATAACCGCCTGAGAGGCATTACAAGAGCATCAAAATGCATAAAATAAAGATGAGTACAACACTCAGGCAGACCGCTCCAAAGCGGACTGGGGCGACTATGACGCTCTAGCGTCCGGGCCAACAAATCATGCAAACCACGAAAAAGTCAGCTCGCCTGGACAGTTGATGAAGCTGACCTTCCATGGCCCCCCTCGAACGAACCAAGAGGTCCAAAAGGAGGCATGGCCCGTGGATGCTGATTCTGAGGACTCGGGCAAACCAGCCAACTCCCCTAGGACGGGATGCTGGATCGCAGACCGCTGTCCGACTGGGGGGCTCGGGGACCATCAGACCCCCATTGCTCCCATCTTCTCCTCCCCGTGGCAAGGATTCCCCTCAGAGAAGGGATGAGAATCCAGACCAACGGAGGAGGGAGGCTCCGTGTGTGCTACGGGGGTGTCATACACTTCCTGCCCTGCGCCCCCCTGTAGCGAACCACAAAGGACACACAGGAAGCGCATATGTGCACTCTCCGCGTGATCTCTGCAGCCCTCCTGTGCGCTCTCTATATGATCTCCGGGCTCATCCCCTGAGGGCGAGCTAATCTCCAACGGCTCCTTCATCACCCCAACTATCCGGAGGTAAACGGCTTATGAAAAGAAAACTCGGTCCTTCCATTCGAAGCACCAGAGAGATGGGCATTGTGGAAACTCTCACAGGGAAGCAAACTTTGGGGATGGCCTAACACGACCCCTCTTTTCCCCTTTTATAGGTAGAAGCGAACCGGGAGAAGCTATCAAAGTAGGAAGCCCCGAGATTCAAAATACCTAACCCATGCCACCACGTGGCCTCCCAGGATGTAAGCAGCGTCCCCATTGCGCGCCAAGTCCATCGCCTGACGCATGCAAAGATCTCCTTTGATCCCGGATCATGGTTGTTAAACGCAGAAAATCGCCTGCCGATCCTACAGAAGTTGGCAGATCCGGGAGATCGTCCTACGAAAATGACATCCTCCAATGGCGGACAAGCGCTCGCGTCACGCACCGAAACAACCCACATGGGAAAAGACCAACGCAATAAAAGCTTCTCGGAAGGCTCTAGAGTAGCTTTCTACTGGCAGCAAAGCCATATTGTCCGTTTCGGCAAAACGAAATCGACTCGCCTGAGAAAAGATAGAACGCTGACAATGCGATATAGGGGGCGCGGATGCCGAGCGTTCCTCAGCAATGCCCCCCTCGGTCTGATGTGTGTGAGGCATAGGCATCACCTAATGCCCCCTTTCTGGGCCAAAACTATTTCTGTGCTTCGAAACTAACCGAAGTATCTGCTATTAGCCGAACTACTTCGCTCTTCGGCCCTAGCTGAGCTACTTCGTTCTTTGGCCCTAGTCGAACCGCTTTGTCCCTCGGCCCTTAAAAGGCTGTCTCATCCTTCGAGCTTGATCGAATCACCGTGTCATTCGGCCTAAGTCGAGTTAAGTCGTCTCTCAACTTCCTTTTTGTACTAGGCTATGTTACCGTCCGACCTTCTCGTCGAGACAATCCCTATGCCTTGCTCTCTACAAGGATATTCCTCCAAAATTCAAGACAAGAAATCATTCGGAGAGGACAAACAAATGAAAAGCGGCCGATCTGTTTATTGGTTTCCGGTCGAACTACAAAGCGAAAGAAAAGAAAACACATGTGACCCCCCAAAGGGTAAGGATTTGGGGTCAATCCCAGCATCTCCAGCGGCCGCATCAGTGGGGGCATTGCTTGGCTCTCCCTTCTCGAAGGTGCCACGGCAGGGTGCGTCGGTAGTCGCATCGGTTCCCAGGATAGCTTCGAGGTCGACATCCGATATTTCTCCATACTTGTCCTCCTCGGCCCCCGGGGTGTATGCTTCGTAATGTTCGACTGCCAAGCACGACAGATCCAGATCAGGATAAGCCTGGGCAACCTTAGCCCGTGCCTCGTCTTCCCCTAGTTGAAAGGCGTCGGCGCAGGCCGCCCTGCGTTCGTCGGTAAATTCGGTGGATTTTCTTGTACTCCTCCACCGCTGAAGAGGCTTGCGCGTTTGCCTCGGCTAACTGCTTCTCCAGTTCGAAGATCCTTCGATGCCTCGAGGCCGCCTCCTCTCCGAACGCCGCTAACCGTCCCTAGAATTCCTGCCTCATCTTATGCGTCTGCAAGCAGAAAGGCCGAGTAAAGTGAAAATCGAAAGGTCAAAACGAATGGGTCCGATAGAGCCATACCTGCTCCTTCCGCCGTGCTAGCTCACCCTCCAGCACGTGGACCCTATTGAGAGCCCTAGACTTAGCCGACTGATTCTAGCGGAGGCTCTCCTTTAGTTCGTCCACCCGGGCCTGGGTATCTTCGATTTCCTGACGAGCAAAGTCGACCTCATCAGATAGTCGGGCAGCTCGCTCATCTGACCACTTTAGCCGATCCTGAGTATCGGCAAGCTCCTTGCTTAGGCGGGTGAGGTGGTCCTGCTGCCGCCGGCATTTGCGCTCTTCCTCCTCGAGCTTTTTGCTCCAGCTAGCCTTATCTTCAGCGTGGCTAGCCTTCAGCTGGTCCCACCTCTTATCAAAGAATAGTTGCATGGACTTAACCTTACCTTCATGCTCCGCCCTAGCCTGAGTAAGCTCCAGAGTAGCCTTCTCGGATTGTTCGTGGAAGCCTCGGAGCTCGCCAATTTGTACGGTGAGTTGAGAGGCTCTTTCCCTCTCAACCGCGAGAGTCCTGTTGGTCTCCCCAACCTCCCGCTGGAGCTCACCAACCTGTGCAGCGAGTCGAGGGGCTCTCTCCCTCTCAACTGCAAGAATTTTGCGAGCCTCTCCGAGCTCCCTTTGAAGGGCCACCAGGGCTCGAGAGAGTTTGTCAGTCAATCCGCCCTCTCCTTAAAATGATCGGCCTTGTAGCGGGCCCGAGCCCAAGCTCCAACTGCCAGATGCAAGTGCCATTTTAGTGCCCTCATGATCAGGGCGCTCTGCGAAAAAAAAAAGGGTGACACGCATAAAAGACAATCGAACTAACTGACCAAAGACCCGACTTTGGTGCGACAACTTACCCGAGATGCGTACTCCGTGGCGATCCTCGTAAGAGACAGGTCATCGATCTCGGGGAGAAGGAAAGCCTCATTTGGCACCCCAGCACGACGGAAGGCCATCTCGATAAGGTCTTCCGGATGACCCCCTCCTAATGAAGAACCTCCTCTCCTTGGAACGCGGACCAATTAGAGCGGAGAACCTGGCGCTCACTTTCGGGTCGCGTGAGTGGAAGTCTGCTCTCAGGGAGCCATTCAGAACCCCCGCGACCCATGAACTTCTCGATAATCCAGCTTCCGCCGCCAGGCCCTCGATTGAGAAGCCTCGAACGTTTCGGCTCCACAAAGAGCCCCGGCCAAAACACCTCCTCCGCTCGCCGGCTCCTCTCCTTCTTCTCCTTCTTCTTCTTCCTCTCCTTCTCCTTCTACTCCCGTCTCCTCAGAGATTCCCCTGTCCACGGCAGGCCCTTCAGGAACTTCTGCTCCCCCCGAGCCCCCTGTTCCTCGGGGAAGGCCCTTCACCAAAGCCCCCCACGGACTTTGGTCGTTGGTTCGGCAGGTTCGGCCATTTCCTCATCGCCCGCTGGCTCTCCTACCGACGACCAGGCCGAACCTCAGCAGCCACAACCTCTTCTCCTACCTCGATGGAAGCAGGGGTCACCCCATCTCTCCTGTGACCTCGCTGAGCCACTGGCCTCTAATGAGGGAGACCGAACCGCCTCATCCGCGGGAGCCCCCAGACCAATCGGCGTCTCCCCTCGCCATCATCGGACAAAACGATGACGGGGGGGGAGGAAACCTCAGCAGCCTCCTCCAAAACCTACGTGGCTTCCCGGTCTTCACCCCTCGACAGACCCTCCTCTGGCGCCGGAAGATCGCGCCCCGCCGGAGCTTCAGTAGTTTCAGCCCGTGGCGACAAAGAGCGCCGACTATCACCATCTCCCCTGATCCCCCTGGAGCGGGAGCCGGAAGGACGAGACCTCTTCTCAGGCCGATGCTTACTGTTGGAACCAGATCTCCTACGGCGCTTGCCCAGCTCCTCCCTCATTTGGTCTGCGAGCGCCGACCTTTCGGCTGTAGGGGCAATATAATTCACCCGTTAGTTCATATAGAAATCAAAGGTGAAACCATGCTAAACCATCAACTACGGGATAATACTCACCACGAGGACCGACGGGGCTCAATCCGGCTACAAAGAGAGCATCCTCCGATAGAGAATGCTGGCTGGGAGCGCCTGACTGCTGCGCAGCACAACCAAATCCCTCTTCTCCGAATCAGTTAATTTCGGGTGCGCTTCCAGATCCTTCACGTACTGCCCCCACACCCGAGGGAAATACAAACCAATGTTCCCCCCGACTATGAAGAACCGTGACTTCCACTCCTTTATCGACGATGGGTTGTCCGATATCATCTTGAAGGATCTCCAGGGACCGATGTAAGGCCATTCTAAGGCCCTTTCGGAGACCAGATTGAAGCACACCCTGAATAGTGAAAGGGTCGCGGTCACCCCGAGGTGCTTACATAACGAAATAAACCCGATGAGGTTGCGCCAACTGTTGGGGGCCACCATGGTGAAATATATGTTGTAGAACTTCATTACCTCATGCACCAACGGATGGAGGGGGAACCGGAGGCCTGCCCTCAAGCTTTCCTCATAGCAGAATGCTCTATCCTCTAACCCCGATGTCATTCTGTCCTCAGCTGTCGGGACCAGCAAGACGACGTCCTGGGGGATCTTGTACAAGCGGCGCATCCGTTCTAGGTCCGCCAGGGTCACCTTCGAAGCCTGGTCGCTTGGCTTACCATGTCTTCAATCGCAAGAGACGCTAAGCAGAATCGCAGCGAGAGCAGGAAGACGAAATCCTTCAAAGGAGAACGAAAGAGGCACTGTAAATAAAGATAGCGCTGCCACGACTTTGTTTTTCCAATCGAAACCACCTCAGGGTGAGGATGAGGCATCCCAACCTAGGCGTCCGGAACTGCCTCTACGGGCGCCGTGAAAGTCAGGATTTCCCACGTGACACTTCCCCAGCTGTTACCTTCGCCCCTAAGGAGTGACGGATCCGCCTCGGAAAGGCAAGATGGCCCCACGATATTAATTAGGGCATCATTGCGTAGGCAATCAAGTATGCATCCCCAAATGCAGATCGCGCCACCTAAGCCTATACTCCCTATGCCCGAACCTACGCTTCGAACTAGGGAGTGGGGGGCATGTGTTGGGGGTAGAATCATCATCGCATTGATAATCATGCGAGGGGGCTGAGACCGACCCCATCCCTCCGCCCACTACGATATGCCTCCGAGGAATAAGCTAAATTAACATGGTCCGTTAGACCATGCGACCTCTGACTCGGTCCTTTCGGGTTTCCATAGCCTGACCTTTCCGAACTACTCATAACTCGACCTCTCCGAGCTTCCCGTAGCTCGGCCTCTCCGAGCTTCCCATAGCTCGACTTCCTCCGGGCTTCCATAGCTCGGCTTCCCCGAGCCTCCCATGGCTCGGCCTCTCTGAGCTTCCCATAGCTTGACTTCCTCCGGCTTCCATAGCTCGGCTTCCCCGAGCCTCCCATGGCTCGGCCTCTCCGAGCTTCCCATAGCTCGACTTTCTCCAGGCTTCCATAGCTCGGCTTCCCCGAGCCTTCCATGGTTCGGCTTTCCCCGAGCTTCCCATAGCTCAGCTCCCTCCGGGCTTTCATAGCTCGGCTTCCCCGAGCCTCCCATGGTTCAGCTTTCCTCGAGCCTCCCATGGTTCGGCTTTTTTCGGGCTTCCATAGCTCGGCTTTCTCCGGGCTTCCATAGCTCGGCTTCCCCGAACCTTCCATGGCTCGGCTTTCCTTGAGGTTCCCATAGCTCGGATTCCTCCGGGCTTCCATAGCTCGGCCTCCCTGAGCGATCCACGATCCGATACTCACCTCTGCGGAACCTGGCGCAGGAGAGCCTATACCCATCATAATAGAATCCCAGGCAAAGAATTATGTTGAAGAGTGGCCTAGGACCTAATACAGCTACCAGGGACCTGCGCATCTACCAGATCTCAGGCCAACAAGGAGCTCTCCTAGCCATCGATCCCTTAACGAGTAAGATACGGATCCCAACGGCCCCACAACGGCCTGATTCGATTCGTCTCCGTATCCTAACAACCTTCGAACCTTCCGGAAGGCGCTTAAGATCCAGGTGACAACCTATAAATACGACACTCCTAGATTCTCTCAGGTATGCGCTCACTGCCCCCGGCTCACTCTCACACTCTCACTCTTCCCCACTGCTCGTCGGCGCTCCCCTAGAGCTCCCGATCGGCCACCCCTGGAGAGACTCCACGGAGAGATCCATCTCCCCATTTTCTGTTGATCACCGATCTCCTACTGACTTGAGCGTCGGAGGGTCTTCCGCGGAGGGCCACCCTCAATGCCTCTCGCGTGAGGACTTCTGTGTAGGTCCGCCCAGGAGATCGACCATGCCCGAGTCGAAGGACGGATCCCGACGACAACAATTCCTAAATAAAGAAGTTGTGCCTTTGGCCAACATGAAGAAAGCTATCTCTATGTTTGCTACGTAGAAGGATATAAATCCCCACAAGATGTTGAACGAATTTATCCCTCTTTGTAATACCCCAAATAATTTATCCTAACTCAATTTATTCTTCTTGGTGTTTTTCCCCCTATTCCTTCTGCATTTTTTTCTCGTTTCCTCATGGAGAGGCCCCCTCTTCCCCCTCTTCCCTTCATGTTTTTCATAATATTGGTGAAACTTTGCTCCTCATTTTTTTCTCTAGAAGTATATAATTTATTTTAGCTTGTTCTTTTGAAGTATAATAAGCCTAGATGATAGGCTAGATGAAAGACAACCCTAATCTTGCATCCCACCATCAAATTTGAAAGTGGATTATAGGGGATGACTTAGCTTGGCAGTGGTATCACTTCTAGTTGTGCACTAGTTTCAGAATGCTAATCCTTGTGGACCCAAGGGATCTCTTAGTAAAGTGCCTTGAAGCTATTTGGAATTCCTATAGAATAAGTTTCAAGTGAGCGACTTGGCATCTGCTTCACAAAAGAGGATAGGGTCATTTACATTTTAGAGGCTCAAAATCTTATCATTTCTATGATATGGACCAAGACCTTCAAGGTATGCAAAAGAGCTTGGTTTGTTCAGAGTGATAAATATATATAGCAAGAATGTATATTGAATTTGGGTTTTATGAAGTAATCTATTTTTGTAACCAGATCTAATTGCTTGGCCCAAGCATTTCCATCCAAAAACCACTTTTCTGAAGAACGAAAAGGACGGAGTCTCACTTTAATATAGTTAAAGGCTTTTTGAGAACCTAGTTTACAAAGTGCTCCCTCTTTCTTCTTCTTATGGAAGTAGGTGACCTTCATAGGCATTGAAATGGTACTCCAAGATGCACATTCTTTTAATAAAAGTTGTTGGACCTAATCAATGAGAGATGAGGGATAAGGCTGGACTCTTAAACCTAACATTTTAATAATGTATTCAAAAGAGTAGTTGAGCAGGCTAAATAGGTTAAAATATTGAGGGATGTTTTGCAGCTTTGCTTTGACAAGAAAGTTGTAGCAGTAATTCAAGCTTTTCAAATGAATCTTCCCTTGAAACAATTTATCAAAAACATTAATTGGATCATCTTTTATTATTTCTTAAAAACATTATAAGCATTTTTTTATTAAAAAAATAAAAAATAAAGGTTATTTGGCATTACTTTTATTTTCTAGTTTTTATTTTAAAATAGAAATACAAAATTTGATGTAAAAGATATTTAGCTATAATATTTATATTTTTTAAAGCAACTTTTTTTTTTGGGAGCCTAAGATAACTTTTTGAAAAAGTAATAATGTATATTATTATAATATAATGTTGTATATTAATATATTATAATTATACAATATACAACATTATATTATAATAATATAATATTCTAACTTATATGTTATATAATATTGTATTTATTATATATATTGTAATATTATTATATATTATAATATTTTAACATTATTATAATATTATATATTTAACAAAATATATATTATATTATTATATTGTAGAAGTTTGAAATATTTCCTTCAATTTTTTATTTAATCTTTTATAAAATATCATCTACAAAGAAAATATGAAATTTTTTTTTTTACTTATCAAACATATTTTCTAAAGATCAGAGAACAAAAAATAAAAAGTGTTTTTAAAGAATAAAAATAAAGAAATGAAAAAAAAAAAAAAATTCTGGAACCAAATACAACCTTGGTTTCAGCATTTTAGGCTTGAGTCACGGATCCAGAACGATAGGAGGAGGACCAAACGAGTTCCGGGGGAAGAGGGGCATTGAGTTGGAGCCTAAAACAAAACCCATATTGGTTTTAGGCAACTCACCTAACGTTCAAAGTCGAAGCTGGAATTTTGCTTGGCATAGTCGTTAGGTATTTTTACAAAATTCACACCATATAGGGTGCTAGAGGTAAATTTGCTCAAATTTTATACCTTAGCGAAAAATTAGCCCGATGAACCAAGCAATTGTTTAAAAAGATTAAAAAGGTATGTCATTAAAATGATAAAACTTTATTTCTTATATTAAAAGGTAAATAATTTTTTTTAGGGTTAATAGTTGCCCAACATGATACCCTTGATATTTATCTTACTTTGATTAATATATTTAGTTGCAACATTAGATTGGCTAAAACATACTTTGTTTTTCAAATGTTGATCTCCAAATCTTCAATCTCTAAAGAATATTACATATTTTGTGGTGGGATGACGTATTAATATTTAGAATAATTTTAAGTGAAAAATAATTTAAAATTAAAATATTTAAGAAAATAAATTTTGAATGAAAAATTTAGAGACCGAAGAACCATTAGATGTAAAACTAAAATGTATCATGATCATGAAATTAAAAATATTTTTATCTTTTTAATTGATCAATCAATTATCATAAAAAGAAAAAAAGCTTGAAATACAGAATTAGAACGTGGGAATTTAGGAATAATTTTGTAATACTTCTATGTCGGGTGTTTCCAGCCCTCAACTCGTATCATTTTAAATTAAAATTAATGCAAGCCCTTTGCTTTGCTTGTATTAAGATCTTTTGCGGTCCACGCACGCGAGATTTGTCCGAGAAGAACGAGGGCCCGAATTTATTCCATCCCATCGGACCCTCTCCGTCTCGCCAGTCGCCGGCTCTACCTCGATCTCTTTCTCGCGAAATCCTCGGCCCCACCCTCCCTTCCCCCGATCGACGACGGTTAGGTCTCCGGCGAGCTCTCCCCACCTCTTCGCCACCGCTGGTGAGTAGCTTTACTCTTTCCCCATCTCCGGCGGGATTGGCGATATCCTCGCCTCCGTATCTCCGACAACGTCATTTATGATGTGGGGATCATATTCTTGAAGCTCAATTCCTTAAATCATCGTTATTTTTCTATTTTCCAAATAAGAGCGTCGGAGGTTGAACTCATGATGTGCCAAGGGCTGCCCAAAATGGGAAATTAAATTGTGAAATGGTTTAAAAATGCCGTTTTCTGAGAATTTATCATGATTTGAGTAAATTTATAAAGTATGATATTTTTAAAATAAGAGGTCCGGGTGATTGAAGGGAATTGCATGAATGGGGCATTGAATTGTGGCGTGGCTTTAAAGAATTTTTTTTTTTTTTTTTGGGTTCTTTATGTGAATTTATTAAGTATGATGCTATTCTTATGCTGACGTTTATTTGTTCAAGGAAGATATGTGTGGTTATTGAGAGGAATGCTTCTCCGTCAATGATGAAACGCTTTGTCTACATCAACGATGATTCATCCCAGGATTCTTATTGTGACAACCGGATATCTAATAGAAAGTATACCTTGTTGAACTTCCTCCCAAAGAATTTATGGGAGCAATTCAGGTTTGCTTTGTTTCTTGAATTGTGTTAAAATGTTGATTTATGCTACCCCTAGAGACTTGTAATAATTATGGCATTTGCATATTCGAGGAGAAAGTATAATTTTGCTGACTTCTCCTTCGTATGTCTTATCAATTTCAGATGGAAAATTATGGATGTCAAACAATCTGGTTTTATGAGATGCTGAACTGTTCTATGTTTAGATACCTTTTATTTTGGGTGAAAATTGGCACCTGGCTTTGCTTGTCATTTTCCAATTGGAATAGCTATCAGCTGTGCTGACACTGGCCTCATTAAATCTACAATCAAAAGTTTTAACCTGATTTTATTCGTTTTTATGCTCTTGTCTTTTTCTGACTCTTCCAAACAAAACTTTGAGCTGCTCTCATTTCATCTCTATCATTCACCTGCTCCTTCCCTCGCTTGCTCTTTTCAACCCTTCTAAACAAAATTTAAATTTCTCTTTTGATAATAACCTTCACCTGTCTTAGTTGTATGTGGTCACTTGTTGTGTTATAACTCTTTGCTTTCTTGCTTATTTATTTATTTATTTAGTCATTCTAAACTTCCTCTGATGTGATAACTCTATCTTTGTCACACACTTTTTAACAATTTCCATTGCATATGCTTGTACTTTCTTAATTGAACAATATCATGACTATATCTTAGTCTTGCCAGACTATGTCACAAATTGTCCAGCTTGCTATTTCAACCCATCATCCATATGATTCATTATAGTGGATGGTTGTTATCACGTGGCAAGACTCTTAATCAGGGATCTTTAAAATTTTAGAGTCAAGCAAGTTGGCATTGTAGTCCATATGATTGATCAATGTGTCAAATCACTGATAAAGTGATTCATCATAGTCGACAAAATTTTAAACTTGTGCAGTGGTTTAATAGAATTATTCACATTGGATTATTGGGCATTGTTTTAAGAATAGAGGATCTTGTATTGTCATGGTGCTTTCAGTTTTTCTCTTTTTGGGTAGAGGAGGCCCATAGGCAATAGGCTACACAAAAGGAGATAGGCCTTGTGCGATGCTCTTGATCCCCCAAAACCTGGTGAAAGTGAGATTTGAACCCAGGTCCTTAGTACAACCACTAAAATACTTTATTAGCTTGGTAATGTATTCACTTGGAACTCTAAACTGAGTTTAGCATTCTTGTATCTTGATAATTGTTTGATTTCTTTCCTAATTGGCCATCAAAATTAAATTGGACATGTAGGCGATGTTATGCTGGTTGATGTGGAGATTATAAGGTTGACTTCTGAGTTGGAACAATAGAGGAGGCCTAAGAGGGCAAGTCCCAGAATCAGAAGAATGAAAGATGGAGCACATGAAGTGCAGCCCTAGTGAACTTGAAGATGAAAAATGATAATCAAGTACTTAATCAAAATTGATGGATAGGAGATCCCACAATGAGTTTATTTTTATTATGTAGGATCTAATACAGAAGAATGGTGAGATGGATAAAGACATCTATATTAGAAATTTTGTGGACAAAATTAGAGGCAATTTTAGGTAATATGTTATTGATGCATCACTTTCCAACTTGAGGACGATTTTTATAAATGACAGTAAGGTCTTCTACGTTGCATGGCTTGGAATGTTGGTTAATCAAGATGATCCTAGCAAACAGGATGAGCTCAGCATAAAGGGGAATGTTGGATGGATATGTGGTAAGACTAGAGAGGAAAGGGCGGGGAGCTGGCATGTTAAGGGAGATGTAGGAGTTATATTGCTTGAAGATGAAATGATAGAATTGAGTTAGAAGATATGGGCATGTGCTATGAAGATTTAAGGAGGTTCCATTAAGGAGTGGTGCCATGTCAAAGGATCCTGAAAGAGGAAGAAAAGACCTAAGGCAACATGATGGAAGTTGTGAGAGATAAGATGAAAAGCTTGCAATAACAATATAATTAGCCCTTAACAGGAATGAGAGGCAGATGGGGATTCGCAACTTGCAACATCATGCTTAAGTGTAATAGTAATTTTGTGAATGTAGATTTATCATTTGTGAACCATACTGTGACTAAGGAGTTCTAATTTTGCAAGAACATACTTAAATGCTAGGTTGAATACTGTGTAGTATGATTATTATCTTTGCCCCTCTGAGGTGCACTATTCTCAATATTAGTTTGTGAGACTCATGTTTTTGCTAACTCTTAGGTCTTAAAGATAATTCCCTTGATGTGTAACTTCTGTTTCATCCAAAACCTTGGAGTAGCATATTCTTGTCATCCATTTGAGTTTCATTTTGGGTGGTGATAGCCACATCAAAAGAAGCATATTTGCTCTTCTCAGTTTTGCTTTTTTATTGTTGTGAAGGTACATCATTGTTTTTAAGATCAATTCAGCATTCTCAGCTTGGTCTTGGTTGTTGTTTTGTATACCTGAACATTTCTTGCTTTATCAGTATATTTTATGTATCAGTATATTTTCAAGGAAGTGAGGCCATGTTCATAATGGCAGTAATTTTGACATTAGCATCTGAATTATGAAAGGTATCCAGCTTTTGTGACTTTGACATAACTATGAGTTTTTTCGTTTCTTCTTCTTACCTTCCCCCCCCCCCCTCCTTCTCCTTCTCTGTAGAGGGAAATCATAGCCACCAGTGTTTCTGTCACAATATGATTTGCAATAAAAATATTTAGCAAAAAAAAAAAGAACAAAAAAAATCATTTATGTCTTTGGTGTGCTGACATATTTCACCTTTATCTAGACATCATTAATGGCTGTTAAATGAAAAGTACCAATCTTGAATCACCTTATCTTCATGGTTAACTATTGTGATGAGCAGGAGTCTGATGTATGGTTTTCATTATATTTGCTACTTACAGCATTTTATTTATTTACTTATTAATTTGACCTGGGTGCATGCATCTATGGACATGCATAAAGCTGCAAACCTGCAAACATGCTTAAACTTGTAGTGCTTGATTATTTACTTATGTTGTGGTGACTACCCTGGGGTTCTTGTCTGTCTTTAGTCGATTGAGTGATTTGCTGACTTCTTGGTGCGAAGATGCATTAAAATATAATCCAAAACCTTCACACAGCATAGCTTATTATGATGAGTATCAATATGTTCAATTTCCACCATCTTGCCTATTCTTTCTTTACGTCATCTCAAGTCTATTGAATAGTGATGGTTTCCACAGCTATCTGAACAGAACCTTTTCATAGCATTTGTCTACATGATTTTTCAAAGAGGGAGGTTGCATTTTAGAGAAATCGCTGCCATATAAATTATCATAACTGTAGAAACTTGTTCTTTTTCTGAATGAAACACTGCATTTAGACTCTTTCTTCTTCCTTACACAAGCGGTCAACTGAAAAAAAATCTGACCGTGCAGGACTGTAGTAAAAGGAAGATTTTGAAATGATGTGGAGAGCATTAAACAAATTTTCTGATGATAATCCTGTACAATGTAGAATACTTTAGCCACTAGTTGATAAGATTGAAGTTGCATGTGTTCTAGTCCCTTCAGAGGCTTTTGCTTTCAACTGAACTGTCAGAAACAGGACACATGCATCTTAGAATGGGATCGATTCTACAGGCTGAATTAAGGGGCCTCAGGAAGGTGTAAGAAGGTCTATATCTTGGAGAAAGGAGTTACCAACATTTGATTAAGGAAAATTCTCTTCTAGTGATGTAGTAGTTGTCTCATGACAGTCCCAAAACTTTTCTGGAAGATATCTTAAATATGTGCCTTATTCTATGATTCATGATTCTATTTAATCATGTAGCATTTTTTTTCCTGATGCCAAATTAGTTTCTTTTGACATATCAACGCCTGGCATTCTTCTTGATATGGATCTTTTTCTCATTGTTACTTATTTATTCTCAATATTTGATGGATTTACAGATTTTATTCCTTCCTGCTATGATATTGATATAGACATTTGTTTCTCATGTATATGCTGGAAGGGATGAGGCTTTTAGCATATTCAATTTCACAGTGGGCTTTACTGTCTTACTGTCTCTTATTGTATTCTTGGGACCTCACCATCTTCCAATTTTTTTTTTTTTGGTTTTCAGCCGTTTCATGAATCAGTACTTTTTGTTGATTGCGTGCCTACAATTATGGTCACTCATTACTCCTGTAAATCCGGCCAGTACATGGGGTCCACTTATCTTTATATTTGCGGTCTCTGCAACGAAAGAGGCCTGGGATGACTACAACAGATATCTCTCTGACAAGCAAGCAAATGAGAAAGAAGTTTGGGTTGTAAAGGAGGGCATTCGAAAACATGTATGGTTCTTTTTCACTCTTTCTTGTTAGTAATTTCAGTTATGACCGTAAACTTTTGGTAGCACTCTCAAAACATCAATTCAGTTTACTTGTTCAATGCCCTTTATTTTCATCTCTTCTTGATGAACAAAGGATTCACTTAACACTTGGGCTTCAATTTTTTTATCGACCAATTTACCTATGTTCTTTTGCTTTGGTCAAAAAAGTCAAAAAAGTATTCCAAGTTATCATTTACCTTTTAAATTGGGGGTAACACTTAATCATCCGGGAGATGTCTGAATTAATTTCCCATGGATTAGGTAAACTATTTTTTTTTTAAATCTTATTCAAATATCCTTGCACAATCACCATTCCTCCTTCCATTAATACTTCTCGATTCTTCTTGTCTTTTACTCTCGATGCATTTCAAGGAAAAAAAGGTAAGAATATAATGTTTATGAAAGATTTTATAATTGAAATAGAAATGTTTTCTTATGATATAATCAATATTTTATAAAGAGATATATACTATTATTTAATTAGTAAATAATAACAAAATAAAATTTATATATAATTAATGTATATATTGAAAGTATAACTGAAAATATGGTTTCACAATAAAAATTGAGCTTCAATTATGGAGAGATAGTATATAATTAGTATGCAAAGTATATCTTATAGTATAAAAGGTATTATAGAAAGATGAATAGATCTTAGCAACTTATTTAGGAAAGTTATAATGTAAAATAATATGAGTAATAGTTACCAAAGTTACTTTTTAATGTGCAAAAGAATATGGATAAATTATTTTTCCATCTAAGTGTTGCATGGGCAGCACTTACTTGGAAAAATGTGGATTCCTGAACAACTTTGATACCTCCAAAAGAATGAGGCCTTGGTGGTGGTTATCTTACCATGGCCCAACTTGTCTTATCTAGCTTATGTGTGCACCAGATTTATATAATCTGATTTATTCTATGATGACATGCAATGCATTAAGTAGATTAAAAGACACAGGATTGCTTCAAATGTACAGAATCCGAATGTTTCTTATGGGTTTGCAAGTGAGGCTTCTCTTAATAAGAATTGTATGATGTAATAGTTTTGGCTTGACATGCCATGCTTTCTATTTCATATATTGGCATTATTGGTTAACAAACTCATTAGCAAAGTTGATATGGTCCTGTATGTTATTTCATAATGTTGGGAATGGTTAGCTTGTATTGGTTAAACCCAACTTTTCTGTCAAACAATACGAAAGACAAAGCTTGAAAAGTTGATTGCAGCAGTAGGATTTGTGCTATTTGTGAGAAATCCAATAAAAGCCACTTTGCATTATTTGAAAGATATGCTAGGTACATCTGAGTTTATGTTTGTCTTTCAGCATTAAATCTCTTTAGATAAGTGACAAGGATGTTAAGGAAAAAAAAAAAAGATCTCAAAATTTCAAATAAGGAAATTTTTTTTCTAATTTAGTGGGTTGATTTAGATTTATAGAGCGAAGGGCAACGATGAAGCTGTGCTGATGTTTGGTTGAGAACCCTAGTTTTAGCAAGTCAATGACATCATATCATTGTTATACATATGGAAATTTTGGATATGTACATGTCTATGCACTTGATTACTTGCAGTGGGATGGACATGGCTGCAATCATAAGTACCTGCTTATGATATTTCAACACCCTGTTCAAGCTGGAAAATCTTTGCCACTTGTAAGAATTATGTGTTTTCTCATCAATTTTCTTTTTTATTATATATGACGTGATATCTAGTTATTTATCACCATGTTTGAGTTTAAATTAGCTGTGAATGTATGTATAACAATGCATTCTTGAGGGGAATCTATGCTTTGATGAATGTGACCGAGTTCGTATGTGATGTCAAGTGGTGGGGTTATTATCTTAGGTAACATTTCATTATGTTGACAACTTATTTCTTTATATTTTCATCCCAATTGTTGAATAAAATAGCATGATTTTAAGTTGCCAGATTTATTATTCCTTTTTTTTTTTTTGCTTTGGACATTGTTTTTCTAGGATGAGCTTCATATTATACTCTTGCATAGCCATTCAAGAGCTACTTGGGTGTGTCTTGTTATATATCTATTCCAAATAGAATTTTTTATTTCTTCCTTTCTCTTTTTTGTAAGTATGACTTTGTTAGATGGAAGGTCCTGTATAAATACTTACTGGAGAATAATAAGTTTGAAGTTTCGTTTATTGCTAAGCTATTCAATAGTTGAATTGTTAATGTCCCTCTGAAACTTATATTCCTCATTTTTCTAGTTTAGATTCAAGC
>UESW01001950.1:436366-583974 GCA_900491605.1 Calamus simplicifolius | reverse complement strand
TTATAATTATATATATTTACAATATTATCTTAACTATATAATTTTTTTTTAAAATTTTTAGTTAAAAATATATTTTATTTTAATTAAATTTTTTTAAAAAAATTACATAAAATTTTGAATCGAGCTCAAGTTTGGCACGTGCCGATTCAATTTGGCTCAATTATACCCCTAAATAAATGGAAGTCCTTGAACCGGGGTGGAAGTCCATAAAGTTCATATTTTTTTTTGCTTTCAAGAATTGAAACTGTTACTGCTAAACTGGTTACCTAACATGACATGGATGGTGTCTGCAGTCTCTTAGCATTCTCCAGACTTTTTGTTTATTTATCACTTCGTAACAAATTAACAAGTGGAGTCAAGGCTATTGAAATAGATCAGAACTATGGCCTCCCTAGAACACTCGTACGGACTGAAAGAATGAATTTCTCTCAGCCAATTCAGGAGCAGGCGGATGGATGGCACGACCTTAGTGATCTAGACTTCAGTTCACACGACTCTAGTAATCTAGAAGTAATCTAGACTTCATAACCGAGGTGTAGCCTATAGATGTTTACCATCAGATTTCTTATTGAATAAGTGACATTTCTACGGCTACCATGCTTAACAAGTGTTATGTTTATCCCTTGATTTCTTTGTTCCTATGACAGAACTTTATACAGCATGGACAGATATTTCTTACGCCTCTCAGCATTTCATGCTCATTGTTTCGTTATCGAGGATGATTCGATGACGGTTATTCGATGGCTGAGAAAGAAGAATATTTTCAAAGGCCCCAGTATTCCTATTCTTAAGGATACATGGTCTATCTTGCAGAGAGTTGGTTCTCTAGATTCGACATATCTACCGCGAAGCCAACTCGGCGGCCGACTGGATGGCAGCTTCTGTAGCTCAGCACGCTGTGGTTGGATTTGGCGGCTGGATGACCCCTGCTCCTCTGTCTTACAGTAAATTTTGTATTCTGATCTATCTGGGATAATTCATACTAGACCAGTATGATTATCCGCTTGTACCAAAAAAAAAAAAAAAAAAAACAAGTGTTATTTATCATTGATTTTCCCTCTCTAATGAACATAATTCAATCTGTATTTATCTTCTAATGATATGGACATAAATCGAATATTGAAAGCACAGATAAATAAAAAAATAAGTTAATCTTAAGATCATCAAATTATATATATCATTACGTAGAACAAAAATTAAATCAATGCAATATTGTTATGATTATTTATTTTTTTAAAAGTTAATGAATGTTATATAAAATTTAATTATAAGTAAAATTAAATATTTAAATATGATTTGAATAATTATTTGTTTATATTTATTTATTTATTTATTTGATAAATATGGGTGCAGATATAGAGATATTTAGTTGATGTGTAAACTAACTTCCAAACGTTGGCTAAGGAAACGGAACGAAATGGACGCTATCTAATTTATCACTTTTTCGAGAATAAGGAGATGAGACCGAGGCTTTTATTACTAACACGAAGGAAAAGCCATCCAACTTACAGCAACTTGCGTCTCACCTATTTGTAAGAATCGATGCTCAACCTTTTTTAAAAAAGAAACCTCTTAGCTGGAGGAAAAATGTCACATAACCTGCCCCATGGAGGGACCTAGCTAGACCTCTCCAAGAGGGAGTTTCTGCACAGTAAAAATTATTCAAAATTTTTTTAAATAAATTAAGTTTTAAATTATTCTTAAAACGTTCATCTTTTTTCTCCTCGCTCTAGCCCTCCCTCCTAGTTTGCTTCGTCACCTCCCCTCCCCGCTTTTCCTTCAGACTTTTTTCTTTCTCTGTTCATTTGGCGAACTCCCTTTCCCTTTTTAGTTCACTTAACAGCTTCTTTCCTGGCTTTCTTTCCTTTCTCATTCGCTTCGATGAATTTCTTCTTTCAATCTGCTCCGATAATTTCTCTTCGACTTTTTTCCCTTTTCATTCCTTTCCTCTTCAACTTCCTTTTTCTTCTTTTGGGAAAAGTGTTAGGAGAAAAGGTCGTCGGAGCGAATGAGGAAGAAGGGAAGCCAAAGGAGACCGTCGAAGCAAATGAAGGAGGGAAAAGCGAAGAGGGTCGTAGAAGTAAATGGGGACGAAGGGGAAGCCGAAGAGAGGCCATCAAGGGAAGGCTATCGGAGCGAAGGGTACAAAGAAAAGTAAAAAAAGTTTTCAAGGATAATTTAAAAATTAAATTTTTAAAAAATAAATTAAGAAAATGTATTGAGCACGGTTCAAACAGAAGCTTCCCTCCAAGAGTTCACATCCCCATCTCCAAACAGATCAAACACAAGACACATGAGAAGAATCAATGTCTTTCATAATCGAACCAAAATTCCATAGTGCGTTACAGTAAATTTATATTTTAAATTCTAGACTTAACTAACTTCACCTGTTGTGGATCAGTTGAGTTCATGACCGGACCGTCCGTCCCCACATTTGGCCACGGTATGGATGCAGTCCGTCCGTCCGTCCGTCCCCTTTCCACCACATCAATAGCTCTTGATGGCGTCCGGACGAAGCCTAGCGTGACAGCCTTCGATTCTTCAATAGAGCGGACCCCAGAAACCTGAGCCTGATGTCGACCGCTCGACGTGCTTTATACTCCAGTTCGTAGGGTCTATGGGGCAGGAGCAGTCAGTCTAAATTCTCCCCTCAAGTCTACCGGCTTGTTGCTTCCAACCCGTTTCATTTCTGTATACAAATTACAAAGACTTCAAAGGGTTGATTGGTCGTATGGGAAATAATTCTGTCCTCCTTGGGGGAGGAAATGCTGTCTTGCTCAGTCCCTCATTGATCTTTGGCATAATTAATTATATATTGTTTGTCTCTTAGCTGGTATGAATTATTGTTTGATCCCCATAGCATCAGCTTAACTCATGGGCATTATTTTGTTAATGATGGCCTTTTATGTTGTTACTAGTAGCCTGATGCCTGCGTTGCAATAGGCTGTTTAACCTTTTTTTTTTTCCTTTTATGATCCATCTCTTATAATATAGTATTATAGTATATCATATGTGCAGGGGTGCATCCTTTGATATATATATAAAAAAGAGAACAGTTCTAGATTTTACTGTCAATATGTATTTTAAAAATTTATTTGCCATATGCCCCAAATGTTGAGTTAATTGTCATGAGATATTGGAATAGATTGCTATCTTAAGTATTAAGACTATATTAATTTTTTATGTTAAAAAAATGATATTATATTATGAAAGATGGATAGATAAAAAATTAAATGATAACCCAATGCAACACATGGACCAGGCTAGTAAATGTAAAAAAGCAAAGCTTCTTTTTATGTTAAGGCATAACTCCAAGTAGTTGAATAGGCTAGAAAAGAGTTTTAGGATGCAACCCTACTTTGATTTTGATTTGATGATTGTAGGGATAGTGAAAAAAAACAAAAGGTTTTGTAGCTGTGAGCTTTGAATCCTCACTTGACTAAATTAATTAATTAATGTTCATCGGTTGTAGCATTGTAAGGCGCGTTAAGAGTTGAAGATATTTTTAGTGAACATTTAGTAGTGTTTGACTCTCAAAAACTATCACTGGATAAATGTATAGGATAGCATTTATTCAAAGGATAGTTGAGGGAATAAGCACATTTTTAAAATTAGAAGTCTACCATCAAGGGATAACTTTAGTTGTTCTTGGGTTTCCTAAGAGATAACCCATGGTTAAACATGGGTTATCCCTCTGGTTAAACTTTTTCAAACATATCCCTTCTAGTAATAGCTTTTGGGGATAAAAGGGATATCCAGGGGATATCCTTTCTTATCTCCTATTTCAAACACTCTCTTAATGGATAAATGATATTCTTAAATGACATGATGAATAATAAATTCACTTAAAATGCATACATAACAAATTAATAGATATTATTATCATGAAATTTAATTTTATAATGTAATATATGTTACAATTCATCATTTTATCATATGGCTTAAAAGTTGTTTGATATCACCTTATTTACTCCTACGTATACAAAAAGAAGTCATACTGGGATGCAACTTTTTTTTAATGTTAATTCCACCTAACCCTCTGTATTATGATATAATTATACTTTCTTTCTAAATAAAAGAATTATAATTAATTATTAATCATAATTTATTTTATACTTTATCATTATCATTTAAATAAATATTAAAATTAACAAAAAAAAAGTCCATGTAACCAATTTAAATACGTATTAAAGCTAACAAAAGATGGCTACGTAACCGCCAAATAATAAATTAGCATTCATCAAAAATAATTATAAAATAATATATATCAATTTAATTAAAGTTGATTTAATCAAAATCTATATAAGATCATTAAAAGTGGTGATATGGCATTAACGTGATCACTTTTTTTTTGTTTACTTTAACAACTATTAAAAATGTAAGTGCTGAAGTGCAAATTAAATTTCAATTAGAATGTTAATTATAATTTTTTTTAATTTAAGAAAGTATAAATATATCCATATTTAAAAGGGTTAGATGGAATTAATTTTTTTTCCCAAATAAAAAAGCTGAAATACAAAGGTAATAATCAAAAAATAAATGTGAATATATAAAAACGGCCAATTTTTGTGCATGAAGATATTCTTGCTGACATAACCATGCTGGAGGAATTTGATTTTTCCCTCTTTATTTATTCTCTTTCTCTACACCCAATAGAACCATCTCTCTCTCTCTCTCTCTCTCTCTCTCTATATATATATATATATATATATATATATTTTTTTTTCTTTCTTTTAAGCTAAAAAAATTAATGTTTTAAAAATTGGATCGGACAATGAACCGATTTGATCGAACCGGATGATATCATAATTAATTTTTAATTTAATAATAAAAATAATAAGATTTCATTTAAAAAAAAAAAAAAATTAAAAAAAAATCAATCCTAATTTTATTTTTTAAAAATTTAAATTCATACCATTTGAATACAAGTCTTCTTCTTTAACTATTCATACATTCTTTTGATTTTTTTATTATCAAAACTAAAAACCTAAAATTCGGAATTAAATCGGTTCTTCAAAATCCAAACGATTCAATAAATTTTTTTTAATTTTATCGAATCATATAAAAATTAATTTTAACAATAAAATTAGATCGAATTGATGATCAATTTTTGATTAAATTAATTTGATCAATCCATTGATCCAATTTTCAAAACACTTAGAAAAACTTTGCTTCAATTGAAAGATCCAACAACAGCCACCAAGGCAAAAAATAAAAAATAAAAAAAATGAAAAACTGCTGCCATTTTTGTCGCGTACATAGCAAAAGCCCTCCTCTCTTGCGTGTTGATGGTGAGACCTAAAACCACAGCCTCCAACCATTTGCACGAAAGGCACTAATTGATAAGAAGGATAAGTTTTGATACAAAATAATTAAAAAAAAAAAAAAAGGCAATGAAACGCATGTACGGGACCGTCCAGCCAACAAGGAGGAAAGACCATTTAATAGACTCGGTGCAATTACAAGGACCCAATAACTCTAGCAGCTAGAGACTCTACAACGTTGCTCAAATTTGGGCCGACAAATTTGGCTCCCTAATAAAGACTAGTAAAATTTTGTCCATCCTACTCAAAGGCTACTAAATATTTCTTTCCATAGTTTTTTTTTTTGATAAAAATATACTTTTAACCCTCAAACTTTCATTCAAATTTCTTTTACTTCTCAAATTTTTAATTATTTTAATTTAATTTTTTATATTTAAGAATAATACATATATGATGATATTCTGTGGCAAGTGATTAGCTAAAGTTGATGAAATAATTGATCAAACAAGCTTATGATACAGAAATGTATAATTTTTAAAATATAAAATATAAGAAATTAAATTATAATAACTCAAAGTTAGAGGATTAAAATGGATTTGAAGTGAAGGGACTCAAAGTATATTGTCTTTTTTTTTTTTTTTTTTCTTCCTGAGAAAAGAATTCTACGAGTTGGTCCAAACGTTTCGCACAAGTTTAACGCGGACTAGTCTACACGTTCTGTTGTTCATGGACCAGCGAATTAGCACCTCACAAGTCCCCCATAAATCCCCTCCACCCCTGCCCCCCTTTCCCCCTCCCAAGTCACACACCCACTTCACCTCAGCCTGATGGACCGCCACCGCCACCACGGCCGCCGCCACCACCACCACCACCACCCCCCCGCCACCAAGTGATCAGCTCCTTCAATCTCTCAGGGTGCATGAAGCTTCCCCAGGCCAAAGACACCATCACAAAGACGACGCCCCTTGGAACCACCACTGCCACCTCCCGTCCTCTGAGAGAAAACCACCACAGAAGCCACCACCTCGTGACCTCCACCGACCCCTCGTCCCCGAAAATTGGGTGCATGGGCCAGATCAAGAGGAAGAACAAGTCATCTAACACCACCACCACCTCGTCCTCGTCGGCGTCGTCGTCGAGCGCTAGTTCCTCGGAGTTGAGAAGCCGCAACAAGTTGTTCGGGCTCAAGAGGGCCTTCTTGGAGAGGCGTGCGGGCTCGCGAGCGAGCTCGAGGGTCAGTGATGACCGCAGCGGCGCGTCGGTGGTGAGCGTGGCCGATCTGGACCCGCCGTTGCCGGTGGTGAGGCGGCGACCGGTGATCGACGGGAATTCGATCAGCCTGTGGGAGCGAAGGTGCGGCGGCGAGGCGTTGAGGGGCCTCCAGCTCGAGCTGCAGCAGCTCCATCTCCATTGCACCGCCGTGTAGCGCGGTCAAAACGGGGGTGCAAACGGCCGTCCAACGTTGCTTATTATTATTTTTACCTTTAAGGTTTGAACTGGAACTAGTAGTACTTGTTTGGGCCTTTGCTTCTTTCTTTCTTTCTTTTTTTTTTTTTTTTTTTCCTTGAACAAATGTATTAATCTCGGGGACATAAGTTTATGTTAATTACTTCGTTTCAAGTGTAGATTTCTCTCTCTCTCTCTCTCTTTTAAAAAAAAGTGCGACCGCTTGGAAAGTTCTTGCGTTGCATCCAAAACTTCAGATGATGAAACTTAGAAAAGTGATAAAAATGAAGGATGTAATGGTGAACAGCAAAAATTCATGAGCCATTAAGTTATTTTGATCAGTTTAATCTTCTAATTATTGATCAAGAAATTATTTAGCCAACAAAAAAGGAAAGTGAACGTATAGTTCAAAAGCCTTTGGAATGTCTTGCGGAAAATTGGAACCATGTGCTCTCTTTTCATGCATACCTTTATTTATTAAGGTAAGAAAATACAAAAACTTGCATCAAATTTTCAGGGCATGTCATGTATACATGGCATGTTTTATTTATGTAGGACTTTTGAGTGTGACACTATGTAGAAATTTTATATATATATATATATATATATATATATATATATATATATACTTCATTATATTTTGGTGTCAAAGGACCATAAAAATAAAAATGCCCTGCCCCACTAAGAACATAGGATTTATTTTTTAAAATTCTCTTTGCTACAAATATTCAAACTTGGAACTGTACTTTGCTTCTAATAGTGCACTCCAATTTGATCATCATTTTCATCAAAGATAAGTAACCATCAACATTTCATTTCGTTGACTATAAACAGGGGAGATGGACTCTCCAATTTTAGTAAGCTAAATTAGTTAACAAGAAAGAGGAAGGAATGTGCCGCTTTACTCATTGAAATATAAGTTCAAGAATCTAAGGGAAATAAGATTCTTTTGAGCAACAGCAAACAACTATGCCAGCTTCCAAGGCTTGGGTAGCTATCAGCCTTTCAAAATACTTGTCCATAGCCTTTGTAGTGTCCTCCTTGGATTAAGGATCGATGGCTCCATAGCTAAAAACAAGGATGCTAATGTTTTTCTCATCTCGGACAACATTAGCCCCTTAAATGATTGGTATTCATCTTGGGGTTACATCATCATGAACTGTTGATCAAAATTTGAACAGTTCGCATGGCCTATTACTATTACGAGTGTCAATAAAGGTGCTTGTCCATGGATCAATGGACACCCCTTGATTCCGGAGTTACCCTGTACCAAAAGGTAGCTAGCTACAAGCCATTTCAATTTTCCAACAACAAGCCTTCATCATGCATCTCAGAGGCTACCACCCTCTGGATACTTTCATCCAATCAACTCAAGCTAAAAATTTCATTCCATTTAAATAAACTCCTTACCTACAAACATCACGTTGACTTATGTTGCATATGTTTTGAATTAGTTGGTAACATTGAGATGGACATTAAATGTGGAGTCTTTGGTAGACTTGGAAGGAAGACTTGGAAGGCTGGGGTTGTTAACCAAGATGCCTTTATAATATATAGTAATTAATTTTATTATATTTATTATACTTATAAATTTATTATAATAAATATATTTTTTTATTATTCATGTGATTCGATCATTGATCTACTATGATTCCTTTATTAGATTGATTTCTATCTTGTCTCATTTTTGTGAGAATTCTAAAGTATCTAAAAAATAGCTATGCAATTTATTAAACTACATAATTAATAGCTTGCATAAGACTTATATAAGCCATCAGAGCAAGAGTCCTTAAAGTAAAACAAAAAACAATGAACATGGTATATAAAATTAGGTCACATCAAGTTTATTATATATTATTTTTTTTTCCTAGCTTAATTTTAGGATAACATGGTATCTTACGGTATATTACTGATCTTTTCTTATCAATTAAGTTTTGAGTCAATCGGTCAGTCAACAGGTGATCATCTGAGAATTCTTGCGCTCAAGTTACTTAAAAAAAATACTATAAGTATAGTAATCAATAAAGGCATGGGGTCACCTGGTTATGGACCTTTAGGCTGTGTTTGATATGGGGTATAAGGAAGATATCCTTCGAATATTCCCTTCATCTCAAAAGCTATAAATAGGAAGATAATTCTGACAAAGTTTAATCAGAGGGGATAACTCATGTTTAACCATGGATTATCTCCTGAATTTATTCCCTAGGGATCTTAGGAATAAGTAGAGTTATTTCTTGATGTCAAAGCTGTAATTTAAAAAAGATGATCATTCCTTGAGCTATTCTCTGGATAAATGCTATCTGTACACTTATTTAGGGATAGCTTTTTATGAATCAAACACTACCTTAAAAAATCTTAGTAGCCTTATGTAACTTATAACATTTTATAAGGTCCTAATAATTGTATCAAAATGTAGTATAATCATGGTTAGCAAAGAATGATAATTTTTTTAAACTATAAGATTTGAGAGCTGAACCTTCTGAATGGCTAGCCCTTGGATTTGAGCTGATGAGGTGCCAACCAACTAAGATGATGGATGTTAACAAGAACATTCAAATTTTGACAAGTATTTTTATTTTATATTAACAGCTTATTTGAATTAGCTGTTAAAAACTAGTAGATAGCTATTGACTTTTAATAGCTGATTTAAGGATGTTTAGCAAACAATTGATGACTTTAATTGATAGTTGGTGGATTTTAATGATTAAAATAAAAATTACAAAAAAACAAATGTCTCTATCAAGCAAATCAAATTCTGTTTTTTTTTCTTTTCTAAATGCTCAGCTCTATCTCTTCCGTTTGATAAATTGTTTCACCCCCCCCCCCCCCCCCCCCCCCAACCCTTCCCCGTTACATGATAAAATTACTTTCATTTTAATGAGAGCAAGACCTTAATATTAGAATATTATTAAGATGATTTAGATTTGCATAATTAATTATATCATTTATATTTATAAACATTGAATTGTTTATTATCAATTAGTATTTTTCAATCTTTTTTCTCTCTTTATTTATATAACTTATTAAGAAAAGAATATGATAAAAATAATGCATTATATTAAAAATATATATATATCTTTATTGATAATTTAATACTTTAATAACAATAGCTACAATAGTTCAACTAAATATTTTATTAAAAAATAATTAATAGCTACCAGCTATCAGCTAATAGTTATCAACTGCTAATACAAGCAAATTTTAAGCTTCTTGAATAGTGTTTAGAGAACCATGTTACTTGGAACTCTAGTGATCAAGGAACAATATGACTTGGCTAAGTTGCCATAAAACTTTGGGCTTTTCTCCTCTTATCATTTGGAAGATAAATTTTCCTGCATCATTCAAGGCTTGCCTACTTTAAGTTCATTCTTTGGTAACATAAAAGTGCTTGTGTATGAACGCACCTATTTGAAGAAAATAATTCTTTAGTAACTCCAGTCTCCTCCTTCAAGAGACACGTACTTAGACAGACAATTTGCCATCGAAAAGATATCTCTAATTTGAGAGAAGTTTGATTCACTTTTTTTCAAATTGGACATGAGCCTCATCAAAATAGGTTTGTCGCCTTTCTAGTTTCACGACCAGTCTTAACATAGAATCATTTTGACTGTTATCCCTCATCACCCCCTTGTGTAATATTCAGAGCACATCAAGGAATCAAAATGTTTAGAAGGCTTGATTTAAATCTGAAATCCCCATGAAAATTCATTGATATATATATATAGAGAGAGAGAGTTCCATGATAACTATTGCTGGAAGAAAGAAAGAGCTAATTCTACCTGGATGAGCTGAACATGAGGTTTAAGAAAAGATGTTCCTGTAGAAGCTCATAAACAAGGACCACCGCAAATTATGCAGTTAACGAAATCACATGATCTTTTTCAGAACAAATTCAGAATACAGAGCAAACATCTATTTGAATGTTGAAATAGTGGATCACTGATGGTTAGCATTGAGATGAGCAATTGAACGTTCTAATTACCAATCATCCCAGTACCACCATATCTGAATTCCATTCCATTAATTAGTGAACTAAACAGGAAATTCAGTTTGGTGGACTGTCTATAAAGGATTTGTGGCCTTATGATCATTGAAATGCTTGGCATGAATAATGATAGAAGCTTGATCCATAAACATGAGGACCTTATCACTAAAGCTGTGTGTATACCATGATAGAAGTGAGATGCTGGATGATATAGTGTGCTTGCTGCCCGGCTGGGTATCAACAAATGTCTCTAGCATCTACAAGGAGGGAGAAATACTTCCAAAGCTTCAGTTCAATAACTTGGTCGGGACTTTGAAATCATGTGATACCCCAAATATGGTTTCATATTGAATAAAAAAGAAATATATTATATACTTATAATTAAAGTTTACTTGTTATTCATTAACTTCCATTCGAGTTTTTGGGCCACATGATTTTGATCTGCTAACAAGTTAATCGGACTAGCATGTAGACTTGAAGCGTTACAAATGGTATTAAAGCTGATCCGAGTGTATAAAAGTTGATGAGCATGAGGAAAAAGGCTACTCATGGGATAGTGGTGGAGTTCCGCCATAGCATGAAGTTACTCTTGCAGCATCAACAATCCGGTTCGAAAGTATATTTTAGCTAGCTTGCGGTACGCAAAAAGAATGTCACATTATAAGGAGAAAAGATTGCAATACCCTAAATTTAGTCTCATATACATGGGAAAGAAAAGTGTTATGTGTTTATAATTCAAGTTTATTTGTTACCCATTAATTTTCACTGAGTTGAACCACATGGTTTTAGTTTGTTAATAAAGTTAATTATGCTAGCAGGTGGGCTTGAAGTGTTACAGATCACAAGTGAGCTCCTGCTGTCTTAGCAAAAATATTGGGCACCTAAAATTTATTATTCATTTGGCATAAATAATAAGACGAGGGATCTGAACAGTAAGCGGGAACAAAAATTAGTCCAAAACAAAAATTAGTTCATTCGCTTATTATAATGTAAACATACTCAACAAGCTTTTTCCTATTCATTTGAGACTCGCCATAAGAATTCTATCCTGCAATCAGCTGGTCACCATCTAAAATAGAAGGAAGCACTTGATAGTTATTGGAATTTTATTCAAAGATAAAGCATATTTGAAGTTCAATGAAGAAAAGCATAGAATATCAGTAGTTTCTAAAGGGAATGATTGTTGATTGCTTTGAATCGACATACTTCTCAAGCTCTCTAACCTTCTTAAACGATAGATTCCTTGACATTTTAACAAGAAAACGTTGGTGGCAAGCTTAACTTTCAAGGTCCCACTTCAGCTTGAGCCCTACAATGTAGCTTGGAACTCCAATCTTATCCAATGTTGTAGACCCTTGCTCGAGCTGTAAATTTTGACAATGTCACCAGAAATATCATTATACGGAAATTAAGAAGATATATAGCAAGATTGAAATTCGTAGAAAAGAATAAGAAGCCCCATTTCGTTGACATGAAGGGAGATTACCAACTATTGACGCCAAATCACTCTCCTTCAACACCGAGGAACAGAGATCCTCCTCCTCGAAGATTCCTGCAAGAAAGTCTTCGAAGACCAGTTGCTCCGGTGGAGACCTTTCGACGTTCAAGTCAGCAACTTGGGAACAAACAAGAGTAAACTAGCAGAAAGAGCTAGAGAGCTTGAGTTCAGGATCCTTACCTCGTTGTGAGTGTGGGCTTTTATACTGTTCGAAGATCTCTTTTTTTCATTTTCAGAAAGTTACTGATTTTGAGATGCCGTTGTTCGGTAACGGACGAAAGGCAAGGCTGACAGTGACAGGTCACAACCGACACTGGGCATGTCAGAGATGTTTTGCCCCGCTTGCCACCTGCTAAGCGCGGTGCTACGGGTGGCAGGCGGACCTGGTCGTGTCAGGCGTACACCGTTACGGAACGTGGCCACGCGCTGTTGTAGTCAAGTGATGTATCACGTGGCTGCTGCAGGCGGTTGGTGGGCCACGTGGGCGTATCAGGTGGCTCGAGGTAGTGGGTTGCTAGGCTCAGGGCCGAGGCCGAGGCCAAGGCGGAAGCTCGAGGTCGAGGCCTAAGCTCGAGGCCGAGGCCAAGGCGGCAGCTCGAGGCCGAGGCCGAGGCGGAACTCCGCCAGTCATCTTCTCTGTTAACTCTAATGGCGCTGGATCAGCCACATCAGATGCCCCCTTGCCCCTGAGATGAAGCGGGCCGACTCCTACAAGGCAAAAAGGGTGTCACCTCCCAAGTGGCTGATCCCCACATACTGCCAATTGCCGATGGGCATGCATCCCTGGGTGCTATGACAACTTGGCGCGGGCGATGTGGGGGATGGGATGGGATAGCCTCTGTCCTTCGTCCGATCAGGGGAGATCTGCTCGAGATGGGTGTATCCTCTTGGAATCCTCGAAAAGCCACCGCCATCATTGCCATGATCGTGCTGACACCAGCACCGCCTCACGATTGGCCGAAGGCGAAGCGTCTCATGTGCCTGGCACCTGCCGAGGCGACTCCACCTATGGGGAGAGTCCACATGGCCGAGCAGGTGGGGCGGGACGATTCGAATTCATAAGTCGGGGGAAAGCTGAATCTTGTCATTTTGCCTCAACTGTCATCGTCTTCCCCTGGCCCTCATCCTGAACTAGTCTATTTTCTCTACAGGTTAGCTCCTTGACCCTCCTAAACCTTCTCCTTCTTTCCTTGAACCACTACCATGGCTTCCTCACCGTCCTGGTCCTCGTTTGCCGATCCTGAAGACCAAATCTCTCCTTCAAGGCTTCGTTCCTCTTCATCTCCCGCACCCTCGTGGTCCTCCGATCCGAAGGATCATGTTCCAATCCTCCTACGGTGAGCCGATCGCAGGGCTCCGGCGTGGAGCCGCCGGGCGGCTGTTGGCACCTCACTGAGGGTGGGGGCAGAATCCCTGATGGGGACCACCTCCACGGTAATGGGCCAGGACCTGGCCAACATCATGGCCCATTACCAAATCCCTAGGGACATAGGGCACTTCATCCCGACCCCAGACGATAGGGTAGTGTCCTTTCGACCTGGTAGGATAGCCCTGTACGAGATTACCCTGAGGTTGGGCCTTCGTCTGCCTTTTCACCCTTTCTTCATTGACCTCCTTGACTATTACTCTTTGACTCCCACTCAGTTGGTCCCAAGCTCCCTTTGGACCATCTATGCCTTCGTAGTCTTCTGTCACTTCCACCAAATCACACCCAGACTCTCCCTCTTTCGCAGCTTCTATACCCTCCGACAGCAGGCGGGCTGGTGGCTGTTTCAGCCCCGACCCGACCGAGTCCTCAAACTGCACCTCCCCTCCTCTGTCAAGGTATGGAAGTCCCGATTCTTTTTTGCTGATATTGACCAAGTCAAATCCGGGTGGGGGGACCCCGACCTTCGGCCCAACATGAATTCAACCATACACCCGGGGGACAAAGAAGCATTGGGGTAGCTGTTAACTGCCAACGTCCCCAAGTGTAATCAGCTTATGTCGGAGGACAATCTCCGACTGGCGATGGTCTCCACCCGGAGCGGTGAGTAGCAGCCATCCCCACACTTAGCCAAATTTCCTTCTCTCCCCTTTTTTTTTACTAACTCTGACCAATGTTGTGCAGTGATGAAGCTCCCGACCCTTAAGCTCAGGAAGGCCGCTGCCAAGAGAAAGAGGGAGGGGCCGAGCGAGGGGCAGCAGGCCCCAGTCTCCAGGCATCTGGTGGTGCGAGTCTCTCCACCACCCAAGCACCAAGAGCCTCCGGCTGCACTGGAGGTGGACCTGACAGCGGACACCCCTCCGAAGGGGGTGAGGGTCGAAAGTGCGACGACGGAACCCCAATAAGTCCTCGCCGAGCCAACCCCGGCGGAGGCGGAACGGAGCTAGGGAGAGGGGCCATCGGAGGCAACGAGCCCACCCCAGAGGAGATACCAGTGGGCAGCCCCCTGCGCGCCGAGCGTGAGCCTACCGAGACTACCGAGGGAGCAGGGTTGGGCCGACCCTCCGCAGGTTTTCACTTATGGATGATGGGCATCGAGTGGAGCGGCTCATCTCCCAGGTCATCCTGCCCGAGTTTCAGGGGGAGCTTAGGCACCTGGGGGCATCCAGGTTCTTCAGAGATGCCTTCGTGGCCCTCGTTCGGGTAAGCAATCTGTGACCCATGGCTTCAAATACCTGACTGTTTGCGTATGACTGATACACTTTGAATGCAGGCGGCAAAACTCCCTGGTGGCCACAAGGGAGGTCATCGATGAGGGTGAGGCCATCATCCGCCAGGCCCGGCGGGATGCTGAGGAGGCCTAGGCCCGAGCCAAGGCGGCAGAAAGGGCCTTGGAGGCGGCGAGAATCGACCACGCCGCCGAGGCAAGGGAGGCTGCCAGCCGAGCAGAGGCCGATGCCAACCGAATTCGGGCAGCACTGAATCAGCTCGGGGAGGCCGAGAGCCTCGTCGAGGCCAGAAACATTCACATTGCCGAGATGGACTCCATCATCCGATCGGTGGAGGCTAGGGCCGAACATGCTGAGGAGGCTGAGAGGAGGGCCGCCTCGCTAGCAAAGGAGAAGGAGGCGTGGGCCTAAGAAGTAGAGGCTGCTGCCGAGGCCAGGGTCCGCAAGGCAGAGACTGCGATCGAGGCTAAAGTCGCATCTGCAGTGGAAGTGTTCAGAGTATCAGAACGCTTTGCTGACCTTAATATTAGAATCACTTTCATTTTAATGAGAGCAAAACCTTAATATTAGAATATTATTAAGATGATTTAGATTTGCATAAATTAATTATATTTTATATTATAACATTGAATTGTTATTATCAATTAGTATTTTTCAGTCTTTTTTCTCTCTTTATTTATATAACTTATTAAAAGAATATGATAAAATAATGCATTATATTAAAAATATATATCTTTATTGATAATTTAATACTGTTGAGGGGTAAAATCGCCATTGCGTTAATATCCGTGCGAGGCGGTTAAGGCTAACCTCCTCCCTTCGATTCCTCCGGGCTTCCATAGCTCGGCTCCTTCTGGATTTCCACAGCTCGACCCCTTCCGGGCTTCCATAGCTCGGCTCCTTCCGGGCTTCCACAGCTCGGCCCCTTCCGAGCTTTCATAGCTCGGCTCCTTCCGGGCTTCCATAGCTCGGTCCTTTCCGGGCTTCCGTAGCTCGGCCCCCTCCGGGCTTCCGTAGCTCGGCCCCCCTCCGGGCTTCCGTAGCTCGGCCTCCTCTGAGCTTCCGTAGCTCGGCCCCCTCCGGGCTCCCGTAGCTCGGCCTCCTTCGGGCTTCCGTAGCTCGGCCCCCTCCGGGCTTCCGTAGCTCGGCCTCCTCCGGGCTTCCGTAGCTCGGCCCCCTCCGGGCTTCCGTAGCTCGGCCTCCTCCGGGCTTCCGTAGCTCGGCCTCCTCCGGGCTTCCGTGGCTCGGCCCCTTCGAGCGATCCACAACCTAACATCTACCTCCGCGGAACCTGACGCGGGAGAGCCCGAACCTACCTGAGCGGCATCCTAGACAAGGAATCATATCGGAACGTGGCCTAAAGCCTATCGTAACCGCCCCAGGCCTACTCAACCCGATCTCGAGACACCAAGGAGCTCTCCCAGCCGTCGATACCAAAACAAACAGGGTACGGACCCTAACGGCCCCACAACGGCCTGATTCTGTCCGTCTTCGTATCATAACAACCTCCGGACCTTCCAGAAGGCGCTCACGATCCAGGTGGCAGTCTATAAATATCATAATCGCAGATTCTCAGGTACGCAACTCTGTACGCACATTTGCGCGCTTACACCCCCACTCTCACTCTTCTGCTAGCTCGTCGGCGCTCCTGCCCTTTGGAGCCTCCGATTGGCCGCCCCCGGAGAGGTCTCCCGGAGAGATCCACCTCCTCACTGTCTGGTTGATCGCCGATTTCTTCTCCACTGACTTGAGCGTCGGAGGGTCTTCCGCGGAGGACCACCCCCAGCGTCCCTTCGCGTGTGGGCTTCTTTTGCAGGTCCGCCGCACCCTCTCCCTGGAGATCGACCGCGCCCGAGTCGGAGGACGGATCCCGGCGGCAACAGATTGGCGCTAGAGGAAGGGCCTCAAGTCCCATTAAAACTTGAAGAAAGGAGACAAGGATCCCGATCCGGAGAAGAACCTCTCTGATGGCCAACCGGAAGAGAGCAACCTCTGATGCCCAAGATCAGGTCGCCTCCCAGAGGCCTGATCCGACTGGCGCCACAGCGCCACAACCCCCACCTGTCGAGACTCCGTCGCCGCCTGCCATTCCGGTGACCCAGGACCAGTTTGCTACGCTGGTCCAGCAAGTCCAGGCTCTTACCCACCTGGTCCAGGAGCGCCTTGCGGCTCCTCCTGCTTCGCATCCTCAGAAGCGGCGATTTCTTCTTCGCCGGCAACCTCCTCCTCTGATCCGCACGAATCAGCGGATCCCCCACATCGCCCCAGGGGGGACAAACCGGTCCCTCGAACCGGTTATGATAGAGATCCTCCCAGATCTCGGCGAGCCCGCTCCCTCTCTCCGGCGACGTCTCACCATGATTCGACGCCATCCTTGCGGTTCTCGCGCCCAGCTGCTCCTCTCGCCGGTGAGGAGGAGATCCGCCGTCAGATCCAGGAATGCGTCAGGAGCTGGACGCCGCCAAGCAGACCCATCTGCCCCAGCCCAAAGCAGAGCAGGGCATCCCTTTCTCTAAGGGAATCATGGAGGAAGTGATTCCCTCCCACGTCAAGCTGCCACCGTCGAGCCCTATCACGGCTCCACTGATCCGGACGACCATCTCAGCAGCTTCCGGTCAATAATGATTCCACGGAGCATCTGATGCGATCCTCTGCCGGCCTTCCCATCCACCCTCAGAGGATCCGCCCGAACCTGGTTCAACGCCTTGAAACCGGGTTCCATTGATTCATTCGACGAGCTGAGCCACCTTTTTATTGGCCAGTTCGTCAGCAGCCGCCGCCACCGACGGAGATCCGACTCCCTCTCCGAAGTCAAGCAAGAGAGGGGGAGTCCTTGAGAAATTATCTTGGCCGTTTCAACAAGGCCATGTTGGAGGTGGACCACCTTAATCATGAGGTGGCTATGTCCGCCCTGGCGGGGGGAGTTTCGAAGGAGAGCGACTTCTATCTGGCAATGGAGGTCAGCTACCCCCCATGTCTGTCTGATATGATGGCCCTTGCGGACAATACGCTAGGGTCGAGGAGTCGCGGAGATGGCCCGCGCTGAGCAAGCAAGAAGAAGCAAGAGCCCAAAGTTCCCGACAGACACCGCCCTGTCCGTCGGCCAAGTCCGCCCCGCCGCCCAAGAGTCCCTCCGCTGCCGCCAAGGAATCGCTCCCGGAGTCCCCCAGGCGATTCGATCGCTACACTCCGTTGACTGTGCCCCGGGCGCAAATCCTCATGGAGATAGAGCGCCAGCTTCCCCGACCAGTACCTCTCCGAGGGAACCCGACCCGAAGAGATCCCGCCAAGTACTGCCGCTACCATAGGGAGCATGGTCATGACACTGAAGAATGCTGGCAGCTGAAGAACGAGATCGAGAGACTGATTCGGCGGGGACGGCTGGACCAGTTCAGAAGGGCACCCGAGCCACAGCAGCAAGGAGGTGATCGCCAGCCCGAGCTCCCACAACTCCCTCCTCCACCAAATCCGCCAGTGGTTGGCCGTATCAACATGATTGAAGAGGCCGGCGGATCGAGCTCCAGGGGCAACGGTGATGCACCGGTGCCAAAGAAGGCGCGCACGGGCGAACTTTCCTTTTCTGATGATGATCTTCTTGGGATACAGCTCCCCCACGATGACGCACTTGTTGTATCCCTTAATTTGAACAATTATGATGTAAGCCGAATCCTCGTTGATAGTGGAAGCTCGGTAAACGTTTTGTACCTCGGTGTGTTTGCCAGGATGAAATTGCTCATGGAAAACCTTCGAGCCGTGGATTCCACCCTGATGGGATTCACCGGCGACGTCATCATCCCAGAAGGAATCGTCACCCTGACGGTCCGCGCAGGAACCTGGCCCCTTGTAACCGTTGTACAGACCGACTTCCTAGTGACCGACCTCAGGTCCCCATATAACGCCATATTCGGCAGGCCCGGCTTGATGTCTCTTAAGGCAGTTGTCTCTATCCCGCATCTGTCTATGAAGTTCCCCACCGAGCAAGGAGTTGGAGTGGTTCGGGGAAGTCAGGCCATGGCTCGGCAATGTTTCGTCACGAGCCTTCAGTCCAGAATTCCCGAGGTTGACGGGCTAGACGCTCGCGAGGATTTCGCCGAACAGCGGGGAGAACCGGTGGAAGAGCTGGAAGAAGTACCGCTGGACGAAGCTCGGCCCGACCGAACCATAAAGATCGGGTCGCTGCTCAAAGGAGAGCCTCGTCACAGATTGATCAGATTCCTCCAAAGCAACGCGGACATCTTCGCCTGGACCGCCTCCGACATGCCAGGAAGCCCCGAGGTCCTCGTCCATCATCTCAATGTGGACGAGATGCACAGGCCTGTTAAGCAGAAGAAAAGAAGCTTCGCCCCAGAGCGGCAAAAAGCCATTGAAGAAGAGGTCGACAAACTCATCAAAGCCAACTTTGTCCGAGAGGTGAATTACCCAGTTGGCTGTCAAATGTCGTCATGGTGAAAAAGTCGAACGGCAAATGGAGGATCTGCATCGACTTCACCGACCTCAACAAGGCCTGCCCGAAGGACAGCTTCCCCCTCCCTCGGATCGACCAGCTCGTGGACGCCACCTCAGGCCACCAAATGCTGTCATTCATGGATGCCTATTCGGGCTACAATCAGATCCGATGGCCCCCGAAGATGAAGAAAAGACCGCCTTCATAACCGACCGAGGTACCTACTGTTACCGAGTTATGCCTTTCGGTCTTAAAAATGCAGGAGCGACCTACCAGCGGCTGGTCAACAAGGTGTTCAAGGAGCAAATCGGCCGGAACATGGAGGTATATGTGGACGACATGCTGGTCAAAAGCAAGGAAGCGCCACGCATGTTGAGGACCTCGCGGAGAGCTTTGCACGCTGCGCAAGTATGGGATGAAACTCAACCCAACCAAGTGCGCCTTCGGCGTCAACTCGGGAAGTTCCTCGGCTTCATGGTCTCCCAGCGAGGTATCGAAGCTAACCCCCAGAAGATTCAAGCTCTCCAACAAATGGCGCCCCCAGCGTCATTAAAGAGGTCCAGCGCCTAACCGGGAGGATAGCGGCCCTTAACCGCTTTGTGGCGCGGTCGGCCGAGAGATGCCTCCCCTTCTTCAAAACTCTCCGATCGGCCAAAAACTTCCAGTGGACTCCGAGTGCCAGAAATCATTTCAAGATCTCAAGAAGTACCTCGGCTCGCCTCCACTTCTCAGTAGTCCGGTCCCAGGGGAGACCCTGTTTCTGTACTGGCCGTTTCGAGGGCGCAGTTTGTTCGGTGCTGGTCAAAGAAGAAGGCAAAGTCCAAAGCCGATCTACTATGTGAGTAGGCTGCTCCGCGACGCGGAGACGAGGTACAGCAGGATTGAAAAATGGTGTTGGCCTTAGTCACCTCGGTCCGAAGCTGCGACCGTATTTCCAAGCACATTCAGTGACGGTCCTGACCGACCAACCCATCAAGGCGGTGGTCCACCGTCCGAAACATCGGGGAGGATGACCAAATGGGCCGTCGAACTAAGCGAGCACGACATACATTTCACCTCGCCCGGCCATCAAAGCTCAAGTGCTGGCCGACTTCCTCCTCGAGTGCACCATCCCGGAGGACGGTTCTACCCCAGACTCCCGAAGAGCCAAAGTCCTGAGCCCGGTGGCTCCTCCACGTCGATGGGTCGTCCAACGCCCATCACTCCGGTGCGGGTCTGGTTCTCACCAGCCCGGAGGGGATGATCTTCGAGTATGGCGTCCGATTCTCCTTCCCGGCTTCCAACAACGAAGCCGAGTATGAAGCCCTGTTAGCCGGTCTCCGGATCGCCCGCAACCTGAAGGTGGAAAAGCTCAGCGCCTTCACCGACTCTCAGCTGGTGGCCGGCCATGTTCGGGGGAGTTTGAAGCCGGGAGCCAATATGATTCGGTATCTCCAGGAGGTGCGTAACTTGCTTCCTCACTTTTCAGAATTTGAAATTATTCAGATTCCCAGATCGGAGAACGCCCGTGCCGACCTACTCTCCCGATTGGCAACCACGGAGACAATGGATGCCGAACAAAAATTCCATCTGGAGACTCTGGAAAAGCCGAGCATCATGGAAGCCGACCGGTGATGCAATCGAAGCCGAACCATCCTGGTTCGACCCTATCCTCAGCTATCTCAAAGAAGGGTCGCTTCCGTCCGACCGAAGAGAGGCTAGGAAATTGAAGCTGCAGGCCACCCACTATGTATTGATTGACAACCAGCTTTACAAGCGGTCTTTCTCCATGCCGCTGCTCAGATGCCTTCGCCCATCCGAGGCGGACTACGCTCTGCGGAGGTACATGAAGGGATTTGCGGCAACCATCTGGGAGGCCGGTCCCTATGTCACAAGGTGCTACGGCAAGGCTATTATTGGCCGACCATGCAAAAGATGCGGACGATCTAGTCCGAGCCTGTGACGCCTGCCAGAGACATTCGCAAACATCCAGAGGCTCCCTCCGCCGAGCTAGTTTCATATCCTCCGCTTGGCCCTTTGCCAAATGGGGGATGGACATCCTCGGCCCATTCCCGCTTGCGACGGGACAGCGAAAATTCTTATTTGTCGCCATTGACTACTTCACCAAATGGGTTGAAGCGGAAGCAGTTGCCAAATCACCGAAGCCCGGGCCAGAGACTTTGTGTGGAGGTCCATCATCTGCCGGTTCGGCCTCCCCCACACCATAATCACCGATAACGGCAAGCAGTTCGACAATTCCAAATTCCGCCAATTCTGCGAGAGCATGGAATCCGTCACCACCTTACTTCGGTCGGGCACCCACAAGCCAACGGAGCGGCCGAGGTAACCAACACTCTCCTCCAGGAATCAAAGCTCGCCTCTCTAGAGCCCAAGGCAGGTGGGCAGATGAGCTGCACCATGTCTTGTGGGCCTATCGCGAACACTCCGAGAATCCCGACGGGCGAGACTCCATTCCGAATGGCTTTTGGTACGGAGGCCGTCATCCCTGTGGAAGTGGGCCTCCCATTGCGGGTGGAGAGTTACTCGGAGGAAGCCAGCAACGAGCAACTCCGCACCAACCTCGACTTGGTGGAGGAAGTCAGAGAGAAGGCCCGAATCAGGACGGCCGCCTATCAACAGAGGGTGGCTCGGTACCATGCCTCCAGAGTTAAGGGGAAACTTTCCTACCTGGCGACCTTGTCCTCCGGAAAGCTCTGTATCCAAACCGCTGGAGCAAGGAAAGCTGGCGCCGAACTGGGAAGGCCCGTACCAAGTCACGGAGTCATTGGGCCAGGAACCTACAAGCTGCAGGACCTCGAGGGAAATCCGTTCCCCGAACGTGGAACTCGGACAACCTCCGCAAATATTATCAATAGGGTATGTCCTTACGCCCCCCTCATTGTGCTTATTTTCCTCAAAACTTGTTGCGTGAATCATTATGCACATATTGCCATAAATTGTAAAAAATAGATGCTGCTTACCAATCCTCGGCACAACCGAGCTGTCTGCTTGAACAGGAATCTCCGAACCTTGGCAGGGCCAAGTAAAATATTTCTCCGAACCTCGGCAGGGCCGAGCAACAAATCTCCGAACCTTGGCAGGGCCAAGTAAAATATTTCTCCGAACCTCGGCAGGGCCGAGCAACAAATCTCCGAACCTTGGCAGGGCCGAACCTTGGCAGGGCCAAGTAAAATATTTCTCCGAACCTCGGCAGGGCCGAGCAACAAATCTCCGAACCTTGGCAGGGCCAAGTAATCTCCGAACCTTGGCAGGGCCAAGGCGAACCTCGGCAGGGCCGAGCAACAAATCTCCGAACCTTGGCAGGGCCAAATCTCCGAACCTTGGCAGGGCCAAGTAAAACGAACCTTGGCAGGGCCAAGTTCTCCGAATTCTCCGAACCTCGGCAGGGCCGAGCAACAAATCTCCGAACCTTGGCAGGGCCAAGTAAAACATTTCTCCGAACCTCGGCAGGGCCGAGCAACAAATCTCCGAACCTTGGCAGGGCCAAGGAACCTTGGCAGGGCCAAGTTTCTCCGAACCTCGGCAGGGCCGAGCAACAAATCTCCGAACCTTGGCAGGGCCAAGTAAAATATTTCTCCGAACCTCGGCAGGGCCGAGCAACAAATCTCCGAACCTTGGCAGGGCCAAGTAAAATTTCTCCGAACCTCGGCAGGGCCGAGCAACAAATCTCCGAACCTTGGCAGGGCCAAGTCTCCGAACCTTGGCAGGGCCAACAAATCTCCGAACCTTGGCAGGGCCAAGTAAAAAATTTCTCCGAACCTCGGCAGGGCCGAGCAACAAATCTCCGAACCTTGGCAGGGCCAAGTAAATCTCCGAACCTTGGCAGGGCCAAGTAAAACTTCTCCGAACCTCGGCAGGGCCGAGCAACAAATCTCCGAACCTTGGCAGGGCCAAGTCTCCGAACCTTGGCAGGGCCAAGTAAAACTTCTCCGAACCTCGGCTTCTTGGCAGGGCCAAGCGAACCTCGGCCCGAGCCATTGAGCCAAGGCCAGGTAAAAATCATTCGGGCTAAAAAGCCAAAGTCTACCAGGCCTCGACCAAAGCCGAACGGCCCCCAAATAGTCCCCGAAGGACTTCGTCCGGTTTGAAAACGAGCGCGTTGAGTAAAAAACCGTCGACAGAAGCCACCATTGGCAAACCCCCCTCTCGAGGCCATCGAGCCCCACAATCGGCCAAAGGCCCCGGCAGAGTTAGACGATTTCCCTCTGCACTGGAAATCTTTTGGGTAACGCCCCTATAACCCGTCGTTCAAAATGCACAAAAACGACGGGGCCGCGCCAACCCCCTCATCGTACAGGTGAAGGCCATAAACTCTAAAGAGAAGACTTCAAAAAGGACCCACTTTCATTCATAAAGAGGAGAGCTACAAAGAGACTGCAAAAAGCAAAAACAAGAACGGGCAGAGGCCCTGGAGTCAGTCACCCCCAGAGGCCAGTAACTCCTCCAGGCGTCCCGTCAGGTCAGCCACCTGCTGACGAAGGGACATCTCCTCCCTCTGCCGGTCTATCAACCGGCGTGAGGCCTCCGCCTCCCTGACCGAAACGTCCAAGAATTCTTCGGCAGTCCTCGCAAGCTGCTCATTGCTCGCGAAGCCCGACGCGAGGCTCAGCCCGTCGACAGTTACGGAGGTGCGCCTCCCCTCCGAACGCGGCAGGCTGCTAAGTGAGGAATGCGAGTCACTTGACGATCGCGCTGGAGAGGCCATTCCTTTTCGGAGCTCAAACCGAGGGATGGCCGAAACCAATCCCCCTCGGTCATATTTATACCCGCCAGGCAGGTATCCCGATCAGCCGCGCCGCAAACGCCGACCCATGAGATTTGCCACGTGTCACCATTCTAATGCGTGAGGAATCCAAAGAGTCGCGCCCTATCCCGAGTAAGATCGATAAGCGCGAGCAGATTGTTCGGGGTTCCCCAGGCGAACATTTTCCGATCTGTCGCCCCCACATTAAATGCATTCGACGCTTCCCCAGCCTGCTTAATACGCCCCCTTCCTCGAAAACGTGGAAGTCCGCGCTCGGCCGATAACTTGCCCCCTCGGAAAGAGCAGCATCGCCAATAAAAGCGTGACAATCGCCCGTTCCGCTCGGGCGCCCCCTTTATCAAGCGCCACGTGGACCTAACGCTGCGGCGCGCTGATCGCTCCCTCCGAGCTACCAAATCTCCGAACCTCGGCAGGGCCGAGCTACAATTCTCCGAACCTTGGCAGGGCCAAGTAAAGTTCTCCGAACCTCGGCAGGGCCGAGCTACAATTCTCCGAACCTTGGCAGGGCCAAGTAAAGTTCTCCGAACCTCGGCAGGGCCGAGCTACAAATTCTCCGAACCTTGGCAGGGCCAAGTAAAGTTCTCCGAACCTCGGCAGGGCCGAGCTACAAAATTCTCCGAACCTTGGCAGGGCCAAGTAAAATGTTCTCCGAACCTCGGCAGGGCCGAGTACAAATCCCCGAACCTTGGCAGGGCCAAGTGCCGAAGAAAGCCAAACCTCGGCAGGGCCGAGTAAAATCTCCGGACCTTGGCAAGGCCAAGGCAAAACCTTCGAAACTCGACTACTCGAGGGTTCCCCGAACCATGGGAGAAGGGTTCCCCGAACTTCGGCCAAAGCCGACCACGATACTCCGGCTCCGATAAAAGCGGAGCACAAAATACCAGACTCCGACCTAAGCAAGGAGCGTGTTTCGCCGAACGATCTTGAATCGCCGCGAACCTCAATTAGTTCGGGCGCGTGAGATCCTCGTCTAAGGACGAGCGGACGCTTTTGCCCCACAAACAACAATAGCAAGCTCGGCACAAGAAAAGACAGAGATTGAAAACAGAATATAACTCTCTTTATTGCCGATCATGATCAATTACAAATGCCTCACAGGCGTTACAAGAGCATTGAAATGCATAAAATAAAGGCAAATACAAAACTCGGGCAACTGCAGTCTGATCGCGTTCCAGTCGTTAGGGCCGATAATTGCCGTCGACACGGACCAATATGCACTGGCCCAGTTGGCGATATCTCGGGACCCAACCGGGATATCTGGAGGCCATCCCAAACCACCCAACCGGGGGCGTACTCCCACGCCTTGCCATGTCTCAAGGACAAGGAGTCGGCGACGAGGCGCTCCACCCCCTCCCCGCGGCTGATCCCTCAGAAAGGGGAGGAACCTCCAGCAAAATGGGAGGCCCGCGTGCACTTCCTACCTGCGCCCCCCGAGCGAGCCGCAGAGACCACCGGAAGCGCATATGTGCGCTCTCCGTATGATCTCTGCGCCCCCATGTGCGCTCTCCATATGATCTCCGGGACTCATCCCCTAAGGGCGAGCCATTCTTCAGCTGCTCCCCGGTCGCCCCAGCTATCCGGCGGCAAGGAGCCCATGAAAGGAAGGTCGATCCTCCACTTGCAACAACAGAGAAATGAGCATAATGGAAGCTCTGCGAGAAAGAACTTTGGGGATAACCAGATGAGACCCCTTTTTCCCTTTTTATAGGCAGAAAGGACTCGGGAAAAGCTACCCAGAGCTGAAAGTCCCGAGATTTAAACCTTCCAGCGCCTCCACGTGGTCCTCAGATTGGCGTAGCACCCCACTGCGCGCCAAACCCACCGCCTGAACCAGGACGTGTACGAAGATCCCCTCCTGATCCCGAATCACAGTCATTAAATGCAGGAAATCGTCCGCTGACGCTTCGAAAACTGGCGGGCTCAGAAAATCGTCCTTTGAAAAGTACTGTCCAATAGGACGGTTGCGTGCGCGGCGACGAGGTACCTGCATGGGAAAAGAGCACCTTCCGGAAAGCTCTGATGCAGCTTTATGCCCCCCACTGTGCCGTATCACCGCTTCTAGTAAAGTAAAAACCGAATTGCCTGCGGACAGCAGGGCGCTGGCAGGATGGCAGGAAGCGCGAAACCTATTTTATCGTCGGCCCCAGCCGACCTATTTTATCTGTCGGCCCCAGCCGACCTATTTTATCTGTCGGCCCAGCCGACCTATTTTGTCTGTCGGCCCCAGCCGACCTATTTTATCCGTCGGCCCCAGCCGACCTATTTCGCCGTCGGCCCCAGCCGACCCATTCGCCCGTCGGCCTTAGCCGACCCATTTCGCTCGTCGGCCTTAGCCGACCTACTTCGCCTGTCGGCCCTAGCCGACCCACTTTGTTCGTCGGTCCAAACCGACCTATTTTTATCTATCGGTCGAAACCGACCTATTTTGCCTATCGGCCCGAGCCAATACGTTTTCCTGGTCTCGAATTAAAGGTGGCCCAAGGGTATCAGCGAGCCATGGGCCGCTCACCATTGAGGCAAGACTAACAACGGCGAAGTCACGCAAGAAAACACTCAGATAAAAACAGGAAATTCCTTTGCTACGAAACGTCAAACAAATGTCTAAAAGGGCGAGATACAAGAGCGGCTCCTAAGAACCAGGAGCCCCACCGGCTTTGGGAATACCCTCAGTGGCACCTACAGAAGTGCGGCTAGACTCGCCCTTCTCTGACATTTTACCCCCTCCGTGGCAGTGTGCGACCGTCCCTCGGAAACTGCAGCTTCGCTGGGACCAGGGGCGGCGCCAGGTTCGGCGTCAGAAACGTCGACATATTCGTCTTCGTCCTCCTCTTCGGACTCGCCATCTTCGGGATCTTCAGCGCTCAGAAAAGAAAGGTCCCATTCCGGGTGCTCACTGAGGATCTCTGTTTGCACTCCTCCTTCCCATGATGGAACGCGTCTACGCTCATAGCGTCTTGCCTCCCCTTAAGTATGGCGAGCTGCGTGTTGGCCTCAGCGGCCCGTTTCTCGGCCTCTATCGACTTGGGCCCGCAAAATGATATTTTGCTCCTCGAACTCGCTAGCCCGCGTCTCGAGCTCCGAGCTCCTATGCGAGCGGACGCGAGCTCACCTTGAAGAGCCCGAACCTCCGACTCCATCTTCGCCATCCGAAAAATCCAAAATCAAATCGGCATTGCGAGAACCAGTAGGAAAAACAAAAAGGGTAAAATAAGAGCGTACCTCCCCCTCTCGCTCGGCCAACCTTTTGGCCATCTCTTCTGCCTCGCTCCTGGCTCTCGACCTGTCAGCCCCAACCAGCTCAACCCTCTCCTGCAGAGTGCCGATCTTCAGCTGTCTGGCTCGATTCTCTCCGGCTTGGGATAACTCGGCGCTCACCCGAGCTATCGTCCCTGGTCCCACTTAGCGCCCTCTTTCAAATGGGCAATCTCGCTATCGCGGCGCTTCAGTCGCTCCTCCACTTCGCCGAGCATCCTTCCCAAACGTCTTCTTTCATCGTCGGCCTCTCTTCCCAGCCGACTCATACTTTCGCCGTGTTCCCGCCGCATCGCCGCCACCTCCGCGGAGTGTTTTGATTCAATCCTGGCCAGCTCCAGGCATGCGTCGTCGCTCTTCGCCAGGAGTCCCTGCAGCTCCTTTACTTTGCGCTTCTGTTTGGACACCTCGTCCATGGCGGCCTGATGTGCCGCCCTTGCCCCCTTCAAGTTCCTATCCATCGTGTCCATGAGCTCTTCGAACTGCTCAGACACCTTCAGCCGCGACTGGAGCTCGACATTCTCCCTCCGAGCCTGGACACTGGCCCCCGTCGCCAAACTCAAGCGCCAGCAAATCGCCCGGGAAAGCAAAACGCTCTGCGAAGGCAAAAATTGAATAAGAGCCCACGGTGGGGTCGATCGAGAAACATCTATCATACAAGAGGAGTAACTCACCCGCGAGGCATAAGCCCGGGTCATCCTCATCAAGGTTGTGTTATCAATGTCGGGAAGAAGGTGGATACTTTCTGCCACGCCTTGCTGCCCGAATGCAGCATCGACCAACCCCAGGTCGGCGAACTTGTCCGCCGAGGATCCGCGCCCGGATACAAGGCCGACCTATCATGGCAGAGAACGCCTCCTCAATACTAGCGTCCAAACTGCCGGATGGACCAACCCCGCCTGAAGGACCGGCCTGGGCGCCCCCCGCCTGAGAGGCCTTCAACTCCCAGCCTCCTCCGTCAAGGCTCTGGCTTGGGTTTCCTTAGATAATTCGGCTAGCCCAAGAGCCAGCCTCCCCAAAACCTTTCTCGAAGAAGCCCCCAATGCGGGGCTCCCGCCTTGCTGCGTCCCCTCCTTCGACGCCCCTTCCTCGGTGACCACCATTTGTGTGTCCGCCACCAGGCCCTCCGAAATCCCGGCCTATTTCGCCACTTGCGTCTCCTCCGCAGGCTCCCCCGAAGTCCCGGTCTGGCCTGTCCCACTACTTCCGGACCCCCTTGCAATGGGACCGAGAGAGAGTTCTCCCTGAACCTCTCCAGCTACGACCGTCTCCTCCCCCTCTCCCGCTGGGGCCGGTGGTGATCCCGCGGGGACAACGGCCCCCTCGGGAATGGCCGCCTCCGTCGGATCCGCCGCCGTTTCCTCCTTCAGGGGGAACGCGGTCCGGCGAGTCAACGGAGCTTCGTCCGAGCTGTCTGAAATCTCCAACACAAAGGGTCGGACGCCATAACCGCCCTCCCCGGATCCTCTTTCGCCCCCGGCGCCTCTGTAGCGACTGCTCCAGCGCCCGGCGGGTTCCTTGCGGATGTATGAGCCCTTTTTTCGGGCCGGCCGCTGTCCACGCCGCTGCCTTCCCCTGGGCGCTTCCCTCTCTTCCTCTTGGAGAGGCTCGACAATGCGACCTTGTGGCTATTAGAATAGAGCACACATACTCAGAATCAAGCACACTAATCGAAAAGATACACGGCACGAAAGGGACTCACCTTGCGGGTCCAAGGGGCTAAGCCCGGCTGCGAAGAGGGCCCCCTCCGATAGCAGGTCATTAGCCGAAAACACCTGCCCATTGCGGAGGACGTCCAAGTCCTTCTCTTCCTGCGCCGACAAGGCCGGATGCGTCTCCGCATCCCTTACAACATCCCCCCATCTCCGAGGGAAGTCGGAGCCGACGTTCCCCTCCGCGATGACAAACCGACTCTTCCACCCCTTGATGGAAGAGGGCTTATCCGCGATTACGTTGAAGGATTTCCGGGGCCCGATGTAGGGCCACTCCGATCTCCTCCTGGGAATCAGGTGGTAGCAGGCGCGGAAAAGGAGAAGGGTGGCAACGATCCGAATCTGGTGGCACATCGAGATGAACCCGATGACATTCCGCCAACTATTCGGAGCCACCATTGACGGGCTGATGTTGTAGTGGGTCATGATCTCCTTCACCAGGGGATGGAGAGGAAAACGAAGACCCGCCTTCAAACTGTCTTCGTAGATGAAGACCCCGGACTCTAAATCTCGAGTAACCCTATCTTCGGGTTCCGGCGCCCGTAAGACGATGTCCAAGGGCAAGCCATACCGTTGGTGAATCCTCCCCAAGTCCTCAGCAACGATCTAGGAGGCCACATCGTCTGGGCTCATCGCCATTGAAAGAGGTACCAAACGAGAGCAATAAGCATCGAAGAAGATGAAAGACCAGAACCCCTTTTTGAAAACAAAACGAGAAGACGCTAAGCGCACATGCACAATATATGTATATATATACACCATGCGGCCGTCACTTCGCTTCTCCGTCAAGGAGCCGCCCTGAAGAGGTGGGGCGTCTCGTCCCAGGCGTCCGAAATCGCCTCGACAACCACCCGATCGATTGGGATTCGAAGCGTGGCGCAATCCTAACCGCTGCTCGCGGAGGAGCCTTAGCCCCGAAGGCTGAGATGACCCTGTCGCATTAATTAGGGCATCATTGCGCGAGCTGTCTAGGCCAAGACGTCCCATCCGTGACGCGCCATTCGAACTTGTACTCCCTACGCCCGAACCTACGCTTCGGACTAGGGAGTGGAGGGCATGTGTTGAGGGGAAAAATCGCCATTGCGTTAATATCCGTGCGAGGCGGTTAAGGCTAACCTCCTCCCTTTGATTCCTCCGGGCTTCCATAGCTCGGCTCCTTCCGGGTTTCCACAGTCGGCCCCTTCTGGGCTTCCAAGCTCGGCTCCTTCCGGGCTTCCACAGCTCGGCCCCTTCCGGGCTTCCATAGCTCGGCCCCTTCCGGGCTTCCATAGCTCGGCTCCTTCCGGGCTTCCATAGCTCGGCCCTTTATGGGCTTCCGTAGCTCGGCCCCTCCGGCTTCCGTAGCTCGGCCTCTCCGGGCTTCCGTAGCTCGGCCCCCTCCGGGCTTCCGTAGCTCGGCCCCCCTCCGGGCTTCCGTAGCTCGGCCCCCTCTGGGCTTCCGTAGCTCGGCCTCCTTCGGGCTTCCGTAGCTCGGCCTCCTTCGGCTTCCAGCTCGGCCCCCTCCGGGCTCCCGTAGCTCGGCCCCCTCCGGGCTCCCGTAGCTCGGCCTCCTCCGGGCTTCCGTAGCTCGACCTCCTCCGGGCTTCCGTAGCTCGGCCCCCTCCGGGCTTCCGTAGCTCGGCCTCCTCCGGGCTTCGTAGCTCGGCCTCCTCCGGGCTTCCGTAGCTCGGCCTCCTCCGGGCTTCCGTGGCTCGGTCCCTTCGAGCGATCCACAACCTACATCTACCTCCGCGAAACCTGACGCGGGAGAGCCCGAACCTACCTGAGCGGCATCCTAGACAAGGAATCATATCGGAACGTGGCCTAAAGCCTATCGTAACCGCCCCAGGCCTACTCAACCCGATCTCGAGACACCAAGGAGCTCTCCTAGCCGTCGATACTAAAACAAACAGGGTACGGACCCTAACGGCCCCACAACGGCCTGATTCTGTCCGTCTCCATATCATAACAACCTCCGGACCTTCCAGAAGGCGCTCACGATCCAGGTGGCAGTCTATAAATATCATAATCGCAGATTCCCTCAGGTACGCAACTCTGTACGCACACTTGCGCGCTTACACCCCCACTCTCACTCTCCTGCTAGCTCGTCGGCGCTCTTGCCCTTTGGAGCCTCCGATTGGCCGCCCCCGGAGAGGTCTCCCGGAGAGATCCACCTCCTCACTGTCTGGTTGATCGTCGATTTCTTCTCCACTGACTTGAGCGTCGGAGGGTCTTCCGCGGAGGACCACCCCCAGCGTCCCTCCGCGTGTGGGCTTCTTTTGCAGGTCCGCCGCACTCCTCTCCCTGAAGATCGACCGCGCCCAAGTCGGAGGACGGATCCCGGAGGCAACAAATACTTTAATAACAATAGCTACAATAGTTCAACTAAATATTTTATTAAAAAATAATTAATAGCTACCAGCTATCAGCTAATAGTTATCAACTGCTAATACAAGCAAATTTTAAGCTTCTGAATAGTGTTTAGAGAACCATGTTACTTGGAACTCTAGTGATCAAGGAACAATAAGACTTGGCTAAGTTGCCATAAAACTTTGGGCTTTTCTCCTCTTATCATTTGGAAGATAAATTTTCCTGCATCATTCAAGGCTTGCCTACTTTAAGTTCATTCTTTGGTAACATAAAAGTGCTTGTGTATGAACGCACCTATTTGAAGAAAATAATTCTTTAGTAACTCCAGCCTCCTCCTTTTAAGAGACACGTACTTAGACAGACAATTTGCCATCGAAAAGATATCTCTAATTTGAGAGAAGTTTGATTCACTTTTTTCAAATTGGACATGAGCCTCATCAAAATAGGTCTGTCGCCTTTCTAGTTTCACGACCAGTCTTAACAGAGAATCATTTTGACTGTTATCACTCATCACCCCCTTGTGTAATATTCAGAGCACATCAAGGAATCAAAATGTTTAGAAGGCTTGATTTAAATCTGAATCCCCATGAAAATTTCATTGATATATATATATATAGAGAGAGAGAGTTCCATGATAACTATTGCTGGAAGAAAGAAAGAGCTAATTCTACCTGGATGAGCTGAACATGAGGTTTAAGAAAAGATGTTCCTGTAGAAGCTCATAAAGAAGGACCACCGCAAATTATGCAGTTAACGAAATCACATGATCTTTTTCAGAACAAATTCAGAATACAGAGCAAACATCTATTTGAATGTTGAAAGAGTGGATCACTGATGGTTAGCATTGAGATGAGCAATTGAACGTTCTAATTACCAATCATCCCAGTACCACCATATCTGAATTCCATTCCATTAATTAGTGAACTAAAAAGGAAAATTCAGTTTGGTGGACTGTCTATAAAGGATTTGTGGCCTTATGATCATTGAAATGCTTGGCATGAATAATGATAGAAGCTTGATCCAAAAACATGAGGACCTTATCACTAAAAGCTGTGTGTATACCATGATAGAAGTGAGATGCTGGATGATATAGTGTGCTTGCTGCCCGGCTGGGTATCAACAAATGTCTCTAGCATCTACAAGGAGGGAGAAATACTTCCAAAGCTTCAGTTCAATAACTTGGTCGGGACTTTGAAATCATGTGATACCCGAAATATAGTTTCATATTGAATAAAAAATAAAAATATCATATGCTTATAATTAAAGTTTACTTATTATCCATTAACTTTCACTCGAGTTTTTGGGCCACGTGATTTCGTTTTGTTAACGAAGTTAATCGGACTAGTAGGTAGGCTTGAAGCGTTACAAACGATATTAAAGCTGATTCGAGTGTATAAAAGTTGATGAGCATGAGGAAAAAGGCTACTCAGGGGATAGTGGTGGAGTTCCGCCATAGCATGAAGTTACTCTTGCAGCATCAACAATTCGGTTCGAAAGTATATTCTAGCTAGCTTGCGGTACGCAAAAAGAATATCACATTATAAGGAGAAAAGATTGTGATACCCTAAATTTAGTCTCATATTAAATGGGAAAGAAAAGTGTTGTGTTTATAATTCAAGTTTATTTGTTACCCATTAATTTTCACTGAGTTGAGCCACATGGTTTTAGTTTGTTAATAAAGTTAATTGTGCTAGCAGGTGGGCTTGAAGTGTTACAGATCACAAGTGAGCTCTTGCTATCTTAGCAAAAATATTGGGCACCTAAAATTTATTATTCATTTGATGTAAATAATAAGATGAGGGATCTGAATAGTAAGCGGGAACAAAAATTAGTCCAAAACTCTTATCATGTTCCCTCTACTCTTGCATACCAACGAGTTCATTCACTTATCATAATGTAAACATACTCAACAAGCTTTTTCCTATTCATTTGAGACTCCTCGCCATAAGAATTCTATCCTGCAATCAGCTGGTCACCATCTAAAATAGAAGGAAGCACTTGATAGTTATTGGAATTTTATTCAAAGATAAAGCATATTTGAAGTTCAATGAAGAAAAGCATAGAATATCAGTAGTTTCTAAAGGGACTGATTGTTGATTGCTTTGGAATCGACATACTTCTCAAGCTCTCTAACCTTCTTAAACGATAGATTCCTTGACATTTTTAACAAGAAAACGTTGGTGGCAAGCTTAACTTTCCAAGGTCCCACTTCAGCTTGAGCCCTCCAATGTAGCTTGGAACTCCAATCTTATCCAATGTTGTAGACCCTTGCTCGAGCTGTAAATTTTGACAATGTCACCAGAAATATCATTATTTGGAAATTAAGAAGATATATAGCAAGATTGAAATTCGTAGAAAAGAATAAGAAGCCCCATTTCGTTGACATGAAGGGAGATTACCAACTCAATGATATCTCCCGTTTAACATTCTTTCCCATACCAAACTAGTTTACCAAATCAAAGAGCATCAAGTTCCTCTCTCTCTCAAATTGATGTCTGACCCTTCAGTGCACCAGGTTATAAGGTTTAGTCCAACGCTTAATTTAGCATATTAATTCTTTTTAATTTTTGATTCTTATTGCTTCTAAATAATTATATATATTTCTTCTGATAATAGTTTATATTTAACTTTATTGCATATAATCAAAAATAATTATATACAATACGAAAATTACTACGTGCAGTGAGAAGGGACTATATATTATAAAAGCTTTACAAGATGGATCGAATTTTATAATTTTAATTGATAAAAAAAATTTCTAAAGGCATAATTAATGAAATGATCACTTGATAACTTTTTTGAAAAAGTATGTAAAAAATGTTGATCACAGATAGTGGCTACCTAATTGATAAGACTAAGTTTAGAGTTACACTCTATGTCTTTAAGACAATTTCGTTTGGCAACGGTGCTTACGATCAGTATGATAATTGTCTCTCAGGATACAATAGTCTTTTTTTGATGAAAGTAGCACTACAATTCATCAAAAATATCGAACCAAGAATGCTTCTCTCTTTTTAATGCACTATTGCTATACTATCCTTAGGAGAGTATGCAAATGCCTAAGAGAGGAAAGGACTTTCGGATTAAATGAATCAAATACAAGTCTAAGGATCTATTTATAACCTTAAGGTACCTTTTGGAAGTATCCTTACTGGTTTAAATTTTATTGATTTGATTTAAAAGGAAAAGATCAAAGGATGGTTGCCTTATCACCAAGGATCATCAACGGTTTGATCGGACGCCTTATCACCAACGGTCTAATCGGTCAACAGTTGACCAATCAGTAGATCGATTTGTGCCGTTGGATCAACACTGCCATGATCTCAGTGTTCGATCTTGACCCTTCATCCGATCGATCAACGATCAGTCTGATCCGATCGATCAACGGAGTACAAAGTGCACCTACAAAACGTCTATTGTGCCCTTCGCACACGCGCTCATGAACTAAATGTCTCCACTTATGGTGAGCCTAAAGAACTTAAGCTTCAAGAAAGAGGTTTCCATATAAATGAACATTTCTTTCTTGATTTTTTAGATATGGGACTAAATGTCCTCATAATTTCTTATTCACACACAAGAAGGAGGTAATGGGATTTCAAAGCCCATTCAGAGTATCCAGGCCCATTGGCCCATTTATCCAATAAAAAGAAGATAACATGGACAAACGACAGCCAATAATTAATCTCGGACAAGGTGATCAGCTCACTTTGCTTGCAAAGAAGTAATCTGTTAGCTCTATCCTGTATAAATCCCAAGAACCTCTGCAACACAACAAATGCAATATTAATTACCATGCATGGAAGAACAAGTGAGCATAAACGAGGAACTAATAGATCTGGAGTTAACAACTGTCGCATATTGGCCACTTTGACTCGGGTTCAAGGATCAGTCTAGCTAATTAATAATATTTAGCATCACATGCACTGCAGCAACTAAACCGTAATCAAAGACTAGGCCGCTTGGAGTTTTATCATAGATGACGTTATCTCATTATGGATTACATGATCTAAAACCCAAACTCCAGAATGTTAGGGATAACCGAGTTGCGAACAGCCAAGAATGGTCAGAGTAATGGATAAACCACAAATAATACAATTGGAGGCTTTCGAGCTCATAATCTCGGACAAACCCAATACCATGTTTAACTAATCGATCAATTAATCCTACAATACATAGTATACTTAAACATCCTGCAGCATCCATGTGAATAAATAAATAAATAAATAACATTGACTTAATATGAAATAGCAAGATGAATTTTGAAATAACAATAGTGGTTGGATGTTACGTATAATTAGTTCGTAATAAATATCAGCACTGAAATAACTCTACAAGAATTATCACTACAAGAAAATTTAAATATAGCGACACCCAAATGCATCGCTAAAGCGTTGCAATAAAGGCATCGTCGCAATTTAATTTATCGCAATTGCATGGCTTAACAGCGACTCTCTGCGATATCCTAAATGCGTCGCAATATATTGCGACGCCCATAAATGTATCGCAATATTGCGATGCAGCCTAAATGCGTCGCTAAAAATAAATTTTTTAAAAATATTTGCGATAGAAAATCTCATCGCAATTGTATCGCTAATTAATTAATTTATTTTTAAAAAAATTAAATTAAATAATTTTAATTTTTTTAAATTAATTGCGATGAAAAATAGAGTCGCTAATTAATTAATTTATTTTTTAAAAAAATAAAATAATTTAATTTTTAATTTTTTAAAAATAATTGCGGTACCTCTAAATGCGTCGCTACTTTAAAAATAATTTTTTTAAAAATATTTGCGACGAAAAATCTTATCGCAATTGTGTCGCTAATTAATTTATTTATTTTTTTAAAAAAAAATTAAAATAACAAAATTTTTAATTTTTTTTAAAATTAATTGTGACGAAAAATAGTGTCCCTAATTAATTATTTATTTTTTAAAAAATAAAGTAAATTAATTTTTAATTTTTAAAGTAAATTAATTTTTTATTTTTAAAAATAATATAAAATAAACTTGCTAATACAATGTAATTGCTAATACAATTGACCAAAACAATCATTACAAAATTTTTAAAATAGATAAAAATTTATTTTATTAATTATTTAAAATTTTCATATACAAAACAAAAAAATAAAAAAGATACATCAAGTAGTGAAAAAAATACATTGTGTATCTGCAGGCGGCTGCGGAGGCTGGAATGAACCCTGCGACATGAGACGAACTAAATCCTGCATTTGATGCATCTGGTCTCTCATCTCTGCAAGCTCCTGGCGAACTTCTTCCTTCCGGATGTCGTTTATCTGCTCGGAAGGAATATTGCCAGAACCACACGAACTGAAGCCCAGATGGGGAAAATATCTGGAAGCTCTGGTGCCCAAACCATAGACCCTACGGTCTCGTGGCTGGGCACCAACATCCTCTAAAAACACACATCGACTCTCCTCTGGTGAGAGTTCGATGGGCGGCCCTCCATCAGTGGAGTCGACTTGCGAAGCCTGAGACTGAAGCTCCTCGACTCGTGCCTTTGAGTTATAAAATCAATGATAAATGAATCAATATATAAAGCTAAATAAAATATTAGAAATTAAACAAATAAAATATAAATCTAATTTCTTACCCCAACCTCCCGTGATCGTGTATCGACCTAGGAACCGTCCTTCCTGGTGTGTGTCACCCTGAATAGACGAAACTCACCACGATCTCTGCCTTCTGCTCGGACTACAAAAGCAGAAGAAAGAATATAAATGCAAGTATTTGTAAATGACTAAATTTGTATTTAAATTGTTTATGTTTTCTTACCATACGGCGCATGTGCTAATGAATAGAAATGGAACCCGCAGTGTGATAGGAGAGGCTCGTGCGACGACCGCCCTTCTTAGATCGGCGGTTCGTGCTGGCTGATGCGGACCTCCTCATCCATGCCTCGGACTACCACACCTGCTGCTAGCTGGCCCAAATACCCTCCGGCACATGCTCTGGATGGTCATCCGAACTCCTCCAATGATAAAGCATGTCGGAGTATCGGCGTGCCGCAAGAGCATTCCATGCTGCCCTAATGGCATCATGGATGGTAGGGTTCCACGTAAACTTTTTCTGCATTGAAATAAACAGTTAGTTTCAGAATATATTAAGATTAGAAAATTTTATATCAGTTATAAAATGTATTTAAAAAGTTTACCTGAAACTCTGAAAAAATAAAACTCCTTCGTGGCCGCAGATACATGGTGCCAATCGTAGCCACTAGGATCAGTACGGCTCTGAAATATAGAGCTGATCCGGCTCGATACAGTATGCTGCTCAATAAAGTTGTTAAAAAAACTAATTAAAATAAGTAATTAACTTAAAAAAATAAACATATAGTTACAATTAGTATATACTTACAGTCCATCGGCATCCAATCGAAGTACGATGCAACAGACCAAAGAAGAACTCTCAGAGGTCTGTGCCGATCGGGTAGAGGAATATATAGGATGAGCATCGATGCCTGGAGAGGCGGAAGTCCATGCATCAGGGCTGGTAGTGGGATGTGACGCAGCAGGGCTATGTCCGTCAGGGGTAGATATCTACCTTGGTCCGTCATACTGTAAATACTAAAGATTAATGCAATGCAATATAATTACGAATAATTAATAAACATACAAAAATTTAACACTTAAAAAATAAATCAAAATTGAATGAACCTATATCTTTATTCAGTGTCATTTGTTTCGTGAAATGTTGGTTCAACATCCGATGCCGTATCGGACTGTGATTCAGTTTCATTATCATCGGAAGGAAATCGAACATTTGCATCCTCAATTTCTTGGACATCACCATTTGTATCTCTAAGTGATGTTTCAGGAGCCCTTGTGTCATCCTCAATTGCATGCATTTCCATCTCATCCTCTTGAAATGTAGGGCACTTAGTTGATTGACTTGATGAACTCTCATCTAATATGATTGTTGAACGTGGAACGATTTTAGAAACAGCCCACCAATCTCGCTTGTCGTTGCGCAAACTTGGATATCCGCAGTAAAACACTTGCTAAGCTTGGGATGCAAGAATGAATGGTTCATATTTTCTGCAATCTTCGTCGATGGTTTACTTAAGCTAGATTGTAGTCGTTATGAACCCTTTTACCGACAAGAATTGTCGGATCAAACCAATTACAACGAAACAATATAGTTCGTTTCATAGGCCAACCGGGATATTCAACTTCGACCGCCTCTACTAACTTTCTGTAATAATCCTGCATATTTGCTTCAGCACTTTCTCCTTTAACACATACGCCCCAATTCTGCGTCCCTCTTGAAGATGCTAGTTGTTCAATTTGAAATTTGTATCCATTAACAAAATAGCCAGTATAGGTAGTTACGGTCTTCATGGCCACTGCGCTAGACATTTAATGAAAATATTGTCTGTGAACCATGGACCGTTTACCTATAAATTAATAAGCTATTCACAATCAATTCAAAAAATAAAAGCCATTATTGTAATTGATTGAGTGATAGTACTCACAAATTCATAAAACCAACAAGCGAACTCCATTTTGAACTTCTGCCCAATGGCAATTTGACTGATGCTGGGATCCATCTGTCATTGTCTATCACAATACATCCTTAAGGGATTATAACAATTAAAACTTATGTTAGCAATTACATAGCATGGTATTTTACAATTTAAAGTAGAAGTTCTAATTAAACAATTAATGAAGTATACATATACTTACTCAATGTATGAGTCGACTTCTCTATAGTTCATTAGGATGTAATAATGTGCTGCATTATACTCCACATCGCTTAATTGTCTTGACTTCTGCCTCCCAAATGAATGGCCGATACTTTTAAATATTGATATTCTACCATCAGTAGGTTCTCCTTCATCCACACATATGTCATCGTTACGACCAAGATTGCGGGTCCTTGTATGAACGTGACCCTCAAAGTAATGTGAGGCAAAAGCTGAAACTTCTTCAACCAAGTGTGCATTGCATATAGAACTTTCAACCCTTGCCTTATTCCGCACATTATTTTTTAACTTCTTAAGATACCTATATGTAAAGTTGAAAATATAAATAAACTAACTTCCTTGCATAAATAAAATAATATTTGAAATGTCAACATGTATTACTGATTTAGGTGTTTACCTCTCGAAAGGATATATCCAGCGATATTGCATGGAACCAGCTATATGTGCTTTGTATGGCAAGTGAACCGGTAAATGCTCCATTGAGTCAAAAAAAACTTGGAGGAAATATTCATTCCAGCTTGCATAAAATAATTAAAATTTCCTCCTCAAGCCTTTCCATAGATGCAGAAGTAATGACTGCGGTAGATAACTCCTTAAAGAACAAGCTGAGCTCTGTCAATGCCTTCCACACATGTTGCGGAAGCAACTCATGAAAAGCTATGGGCAATAACCATTGCATGAAAACATAACAATCATGACTCTTCATGCCAAACAACTTGAGCTTATGCATGTCCACACACCTACCGATATTTGAAGCATAACCATCAGAAAATTTTAATCCTCTAACATAAAACTTCTCGTAAATTTTTGTCAAGAGTGTAACAGGCTTTAGGATAAGTCCCATCAGCATTCCTTCTCAAATCACCTCTTCTGTAATACTGATTAAGTTCTTCTCTCGACTTTGCAGTGTCTTTGGTTTTTTCTGAGATGTTTAGTACCGTGTTAAATATGTTATCAAAGAAATTTTTCTCAATATGCATAACATCCAAGTTGTGCCAGATGAGATTTGTACTCCAATATGGAAAATCCCAAAAAATGCTCCGCTTCTTCCAGTTATGTTCTTTACATATACGGCCATTTATTTTATCTGCATCTGGTTCCCAAGCATATCTCAACCCCAAATGCTCTATAGTATCAAATATATCTGTAAGAGACCTAACCGGTTCAGCAAATTTTGTGACTGCTTTGTTCTTCCGAAAGGTGATCAAGTTCTGCCTATAAGGATGATTCGAAGGCAAGAACTTTCTATGATTATCAAACCNAATATATCTATGCCAGACCTAACCGGTTCGGCAAATTTTGTGACTGCTTTGTTCTTCCGGAAGGCGATCAAGTTCCGCCTATAAGGATGATTCGAAGGCAAGAACTTTCTATGATTATCAAACCATGACTGCTTACCACTCTTCTGCAATGTAAATGCATCTGAATCATACATGCAATGAGGGCATGCCAGACGCCCAGAAGTGCTCCAACCAGACAACATTGCATATGCCGGAAAGTCACTGATTGTCCACATCAAAGCAGCTCTCATGATGAAATTTTGTTTCATAGAAATGTCGTAGGCTATGACTCCTGTTTCCCACAACATTTTCAATTCGGCTACCAGCGGTTGTAAGAAGACATCAATCTTCTCTTTTGGATTTGATGGTCCTGGAACCAAAACTGTCAAAAACATTGCAGTATCTTTCATGCACTTCCACGGTGGAAGATTATATACAGTCAGTATTACAGGCCAACATGAATATTGTTGCCCCGCTTGACCAAACGGTTGGAAGCCATCGGTACAAAGACCTAATCTCACATTCCTTATTTCTTCTGCGAAATCAGGATGATTTTCATTGAAATGCTTCCAAGCTTTTGAATCTGATGGATGTCGCATTTCATCTTCTTTAGATTCATGTTCGGCATGCCATCTCATATCAGCAGCTGTAGCCTCAGATCTGTATAATCTCTGGAGGCGTGGAGTAAGAGGAAGTAATGCATCCTCTTGTAAGGCACACTTTTCCTCCTACTTGTACTAGCTCCCCTTCGCCGTTTTTGTACCTCGATTGCCCGCAAATCTTACACCATCTCAGCTCTGAGTCTTCACCCCAATATATCATACAATTGTTCAAGCAACAATCGATCTTATGGGAGCCCAAGGCCACGCAATAACTTCTTCGTTGAGTAGAAACTCTGCTACAACATTATGATTTGGCAAAACTTCCTTCATTAACCCAGCTACAGCATTGAATGCCTTTTCTGATAATCGATGTTCCGCCTTAATATTCAACAACCGAGCAGCCATAGACAATTGGGAATGACTCTCACAACCAGGATACAATTCTTGATTTGCAGAACACAACATATCATAAAATTGTTGTGCATCTGGATTTGGTTCTTCCATAAATGTATTCTGATTGAATTCGTTACCCGATGCATTCATCACCATTTCTTCGTATGTGTTTAAATTCACAAATGGTTCATCAATGGGATTTGACACTTCTTGGCTAGTGACAGCTGCAAACATTTCCTCAGTTTCACCATGACAGTTCCAAACATCGTACCCAGGAACAAACCCCTTTTTACACAAGTGCACCTTCACAGTTTCAACATCTCTATAGGCTTTATTCTGACACTTGCGTAAGTTGCAGGGGCACCTGATCCTAGGCCCATCCATCCATTCGGGTTGACTACATGCAAATGCTATAAATTCTTCCAATCCATTCAGAAAATCTGGATTAAGCAACCCATCTTTTAACCTTACATACATCCACGAGCGAGCCCCGCTCATTTTTGACCAACTTATACAATTCCTGGTAAACCATTAAAGGAGACAACAATTTAATTTTGCATTAGTCATTATAGCAATAGATTAATTCTTTTACACATCTAAGCTAAATAACAAATATTGTGCCTCTTTAATTATACCGATAAATCAAGGCCGGGCCATGGCTACGATCCTTGACGTGCTATCCAGGACCGAGGCCCAGGACCGGGGTCCGTTCAATCATTAGACTTCACAAGTAAGCAAGTGTCCTAATGAATTCCACTTTCACTCCACTAGGACTTAGGTAAGGCCCTATCCCATTCAAGATTATTTTATGCGATATGTTATTCTGCTAGAAATTATCATCGTTTACGTTGAAATTTCGGCAGCAATTCCCCTTATGTTCTCCTAAATGTGTGGCTTATATGCCACACTAGGAGAACATAGGATATACAAACTTAAGCTCAACTAACGATGACGAATAGCAGAAAAACATATCGCAAAGTCTCAACTCGGGTCTAAAGGTTATAGTGCTGTGAGAAATAATATGAAAAATCAAAGAACGAACTTGACATAGTATGCATGTCAAATTCATTATATTCTTTCAGTACTTGAATCTGAGTTCACTATATCAAATTTAATATTCTTGCATTAAATTTAGTTCTAAATGAGCTATATCATTTTTTTTCCTTCATGATATCGAATTTATTTTGATTGGTTGGTTTAGAATTTGAGGAATTATATCAAATTATGGTTTGCTATATCAAATTTCTTTCAATTGAAGAACATGAATATCTAAATTTTTTTCTAATTTGCTAAGAAAATGATTGTGACAATATTTAAAAACTAATAATTTAAAATTTGCTAAGCCAAAATATAACAGGTAATAAAGAAATATAAATTCATTAAAAATTTAATCATCTAAACTATCAAAACCATATAAATTGCATGATAAGCATTCTAATAATAATATCATGAACAATATTTCAAAAATAAACAGATTCGATAACACAAGACATTTATAAATCTAAATATATAAATTTTAATTATATCAAATATTATGCAAATATCAAATTATGCATTACAAGATTATAGATTACATGCAAATTTCTCTAATTTTACATATAAAATTGAGTTCCTAAACATAAATAACTTAAATAAAAAAAATTCATAATGAATGAAAAAAAATGCACCCTGAGACTATGGTCCGGCCGCGGTCGTGGCCAAAAACGGTAGGGGTGGGGGAAAAACCCCACCCCTTCATTTTTTTTTTAAAAAAAACGGTGGCCTGGCCACCGTGGCCAGGCCACCGTCGTTGCCATGGCTAAGGGGTGGGGGAAAAACCCCACCCCTTCAATTTTTTTTTTAAAACGGTGGCCTGGCCACGGTGGCTAGGCCATAGCCGGCCACGGCCGCCGCCGTAGCCGTGGGCTCAAGGGTGGGGGAAAAACCCCACCCCTTCAATTTTTTTTTTAAATGGTGGCCTGGCCCCCGTGGCCAGGCCACCGTCGGCCATGGCCACGGCCGCCGCCGTGGCCGTGGGCAGGGGTGGGGGAAAAACCCCACCCCTTCAATTTTTTTTTTTTTTAAAAAGTGGCCTGGCCACGGTGGCTAGGCCACCGCCGGCCACGGCCGCCGCCGTGCCTGTGGGCTCGGGTGGGGGAAAAACCCCACCCCTTCAATTTTTTTTTATAAAATGGTGGCCTGGCCACCGTGGCCGTGGGCTCAGGGGTGGGGGAAAAACCCCACCCCTAATTTTTTTAAAAAAAAAAACGATGGCTTGGGCACCGTGGCCAGGCCACCGCCGGCTACTGTCGCGGCCATGGCCTCAGGGGTGGAAAATATTTCTTTTTTAAAAAACTCAGGCTTACCTCGCTAGAAGGGGGACACCGCCAGGGGTTCCTTGCGTCGGGGGGCCACCGCCGGTGGTTCGTAGCGCCGAGGGAGGAGGCGGGGGGAGCCAGAGGAGAAGACGGCGGTTAGGGCACGAAGAGGAAGAAGAGAGCCTGTGGGGGGGGGGGGGCGGGCATGCTCAAATTATATATTAGGGATTAGCAACGCAATTTTGCATTGCTAATCCCTTGCTACTTTTTTTTGTAAATTTATTATAGATTAGCAACGCAATTATGCATCGCTAATACGTTGCTATATCGGCTTTTTTTTTTTTATTTTCTGTGAAACTTAACGACGCAAATAATTGTGTCACTAATGAGTCGCTAATTTGGCGGCAATGACCGACGTGAAATTTTTTTTATTTTCTAAGAATATGCATTGCTAATACGTCATAATATTTTTATTTCATAATTATATTTTATAATGAATTAATTTTTCTAAAAATAATTGCGATGCATATTTGCATCGCAATGTTTTATTTTTAATATTTTTTATAACACTTAATTTTTTTAAACAATTGCGACGCAATACTTGCGTCGCTAAATAAAAAATTAAAATTTTTAATTTTTGGTTTATTGCATCGCTAATGCGTCGCTAGTTAACATAATTTATTATTTTAAAAAATTAGGACGCACAGATTGGCATCATAATATTTTTTTTCAAATTATATTCTATAAAATTAATTTTTTCTAAAAACAATTGCGACGCACATGGTTGCGTCGCAATGTTTTATTTTTAATAACTTTTATAACACTTATTTTTTAAAAAAAACTTGCAACGCATACGCGTGTCACAAAATTAAAAATTAATTTTTTTTAATTATCTGGTTTATTGTATCACTAAGGCATCGCTATTTAACATAATTATATTTTTTTAAAAAAAATTACAAGCACCGATTGGCATCGCAATATTTTTATTTCATAATTATATTTTATAGAATTAAATTTTTTTGAAAACAATTGTGACGCACATGGTTGCATCGCAATTTTTATTTTTAATAATTTTTATAACACTTATTTTTTTAAAAAAATTGTGACGTAATACGCACATCGTGAAATTAAAAATTAATTTTTTTAATTATTAGTTTATTGCATCGCTAATGCGTCGCTATTTAACATAATTTATTATTTTAAAAAATTGCGACGCAAGGATTGGCATCACAGTATTTTTATTTCATAATTATATTTTATAAAATTAATTTTTTCTGAAAACAATTGCGACGCACATGGTTGCATCGCACCGTTTTATTTTTAATAATTTTTATAACACTTATTTTTAAAAAAACTTGCGACGCAATACGCACGTCACAAAATTAAAAATTATTATTTTTAATTATCTGGTTTTTTGCATCGCTATTTAACATAATTTATTATTTTAAAAAAATTGTGACTCACCGATTGGCACCGTAATATTTTTATTTTATTTTTATATTTTATAAAATTTAATTTTTTATAAAATAATTGTGATGCACATGGTTGCGTCGCAATGTTTTATTGTTAATATTTTTTATAACACTTAATTTTAAAAAAAAATTTGTGACGCAATACTTGCTATCAATCTGATCGATCTCGGACCGTTGCGATCAATCCGATTGGCGACGATCCGACGGCATGTGATCGATCCAAGCCACGATCCCGGTCGCCAACGATCGATCTCGGACCGTTGCGATCAATCCGATCGGCAACGATCTGATGGTTGCGATCGATCCAAGCCATGATCCTGGTCACCGAAGATTGATCTTGGACCGTTGCGATCAATCTGATCGGCGACGATTCAATGGTTGCGATCGATCCAAGCCACAATCTCGGTCGCCGATGATCGATCTCGGACCGTTGTGATCAATCCGATTGACGATGATCTGATGGTTGCAATCGATCCAAGCCACGATCCCGGTCGCCGACGATCAATCTCAAACTATTGCGATCAATCCGATCGGCGACGATCCAACGCTTGCGATCAATCCAAGCCATGATCCCGATTGCCAACGATCGATCTCAGACCGTTGCGATCAATCCGATCGGCGACGATCCGACGGTTGCGATCGATCCAAGCCACGATCCCAGTCGCCGACGATCGATCTCGGACCGTTGCAATCAATCCGATCGGCGACGATCCGACGGTTGCGATCGATCCAAGCCATGATCCCGGTCGTCGACGATCGATCTCAGACCATTACGATCAATTCGATCGGCGACGATCCGATGGTTGGGATCGATCCAAGCCACGATCCCAGTCGCTGACGATTGATCTCAGACCGTTGCGATCAATCCAATCAGCGACGATCCGACGGCATGCGATCGATCCAAGCCACGATCCCGATCGCCGATGATCGATCTCGGACCGTTGCGATCAATAAGATCGGCGATGATCCGACGGCATGCGATCGATCCAAGCCACGATCCCGGTCGGTGACGATCGATCTCAGACCATTGCGATCAATCCAATCGGCGACGATCCGATGGCATGCGATCGATCCAAGCCATGATTTCGGTCGCCGACGATCAATCTCGGACCGTTGCGATCAATCCAATCGGCGATGATCCGATGCTTGCGATCGATCAAAGCCATGATCCCGGTCGCCGATGATCGATCTCAGACAGTTGCGATCAATCCAATCGGCGATGATCGATCTTGGACCGTTGCGATCAATCCGATCGGCGATGATCCGATGGCATGCGATCGATCCAAGCCACGATCCGGTCACCGACGATCGATCTTGGACCGTTGCGATCAATTCGATCGGCGACGATCCGACGGCATGTGATCGATCCAAGCCACGATCCCGATCGCCGATGATCGATCTTGGACCGTTGCGATCAATCCGATCGATGATGATCCGACGGCATGCGATTGATCCAAGCCACGATCCCGGTCACCGATGATTGATCTCGGACCGTTGCGATCAATTCTGTCAGCAACGATCCGACAGCATGCGATCGATCCAAGCCATGATCCCGGTCGCCGACGATTGATCTCGGACTGTTGCGATCAATCCGATCGGCGATGATCCGATGGCATGCGATTGATCCAAACCAAGATCCCGGTCGCCGACGATCGATCTTGGATCGTTGGGATCAATCCGATCGGCAATGATCCGATGGTTGCAATCGATCCAAGCCATGATCGAACCATTGCGATCAATCCGATCGGCGACGATCTGATGATTGCGATCGATCCAAGCCATGATCCTGATCGCCAATGATCGATTCGACGCATGTAACAAAATTAATTGCGATGCATTTCATTGCATCACAATGTTTTATTTTTATTTTTTTATCTTTTAATTATATTTTATAAAATTTAATTTTTTTAAAAACATTGCGATGCATCTTTTGCGTCGCTAAATTAAAAATTAATTTTTTTAATTTTCTGGTTTATTGCATCGCTATTTAACATAATTATTTTTAAAAAAATGGCGACGCATTGAGTTACATCGTAATATTTTTATTTCATAATTATAGTTTATAAAAATTAATTTTTCTTAAATAATTGCGACGCAACTTGTTGTGTCGCAATGTTTTATTTTTCTAAAAAAATTGCGATGCAATACTTGCATCGCAAAATTAAAAATTATTTTTTTTAATTTTATGGTTTATTGCATCGCTAATGCATCACTATTTAACATAATTAATTTTTTTAAAATCATTGCGACGCAATGAAATGCATTGCAATATTTTTATTTCCTAATTTTATTTTATAAATATTAATTTCTCTTAAAATAGCGACGCACTGTTTGTCACTAAATTAAAATTTAATATTTTTAAATTTTTTGAGCTATGTGTCGCAATTGCGTTGCTAAATGTATCGCTATTTTTTGTTATCGCTAAGGCGTCGCAATTTGGTCGCAATTTAGCGACGCAAAGATGCGTCGCTAAATTTGCATCGCTATCTCAGTATTTTCTTGTAGTGATATATTATAAATATTATATTATACAATTATAATATAGGGAGAGATTGATAAATATAGGGACAAAGTTGTTTCAATGCCAAATGATGGTGATCTAGCTTTCCTACCTCTTGGGTGGGTTTAGGATCACCCTTCTAGGCAGTGATCCTAATCACATAATCATGATACATTACTATCCAGGTATGGATACCAAACATAGCTAGTGATTTTATCACCATATGAAGATCATTAATAATCTTGTAAACATCACTCCATGCTAAATGGTCTCTCAATAAAAGTGAACTTAATTCCCTACTCTAGTCACTGCCGTATAGTGTTAGTGGGGCAATAGAGCAGATTTGCTTACTAGCTGTTTGACTTTTTTTTGTACCATATCAATTTCATGTGAGATTCATGTCAATTCCATCTATCTCATATCGACAGTATGATAAAAAGGTCTTAAGTTATTATATAGGAACAAAAAGCTTAAATAATATCTGTTTGACTAGCTTTTTAGATGGAAGCTTGCATTACTATAAATAATATTAGAGTGAATCCAGCCGATGACCATGTGGACTAAAGAATGTTGAAGCTGGACTTAATGTATTGATGATCGAATTTAAATGTGGATTTGGATATAGAGCCTTATTCTAGCAAGAATATCTGGATTTGAATAGGGAGAATTTGTGAGAGCTCATGTTGAAAAGTATTTAGTCTTGCATCAACTTTGTACTAAGAAAATCTTGATTACTTATACAAGATCAAAGAGCCTAACTAATATCATTTTCGATTGAGTTAATAGCACAATTAGCGGATCAAGTAATTGAGCTAACATTTCTTAGAAAAAAATAATTAGAAAAATCATTGATAAATAGATATACGTGAAGAAAGTATGAAAAAAATAATTATGAGATTTTTTAAATTTAAATACCAAAAGTTTGAATGTCTATTGTGTTAATGTGTACCCTAGATCCAATCAGATTAGATGCTAATTTGTACATATTTCATTATGAATACAAATCAAATTTATTGGTTTTTTATCTATCCAGGCATAATATATATATATTAGATATATTTTACCTGTGAGATAAAGTTCAAAAGAATATGAACTATGCATATGGAATTTGTATTAGAGATTATAAATTTTGAAATCCAAAATTATATATTATGGTTTGATTCTTTAAATTTTTTAGTCGATGCATAGATAGTACTGGGCATTGTAGAATGCCGTGAGACTAGTACACATTGCATATCTTCACCCTTGTGGTGAGCAGCTGATCTCGCAAGCTGAAATATGAAGATACTTGGATAGGTATGTAGATGCTCGTTATTGTAACGATGCATTGGATGACCCGCACAGAGATCCCATATGGATATTTTATATAGTATCGATGGTTGATCTCTGATGATGATGGTGCGAGTGATCCTTTGACTTTAGATCTTCATTACACCTCATGTATAGAATGTCATATTTTGACGATATGCAAACGTCGCTCTAGCCACGGATGAAAAATATGGTGTCGGTTGGATATAACATGAAGCACATGAAGGTGGTATTTGATCAAGATATGATTCGTCTTTCTTGATAGAAATGGATATATCTCATGGCCAATTGATGGATTAAATTGACTATTAAATTCTTGCAAGTTTGAGTTAGAATTCGAAATTGTTTCGAAGTTCCAATTCATGTAAGTCAATCTTTTTTGAGATCAAGTAAATAAAGATCAATTACAGGGTTGATACATTCTATACCACTGATTGATCTAGGATGACGAAGGGATTGAATTGTACAAAAACCATTCAAGAACAGGTTTTGTTGACTTGTTGATGACCACGTCAACAAAACCCTTAATACTTGGGTGATCATGATGCTTTGTTAGAGGCCGCTCATGATCTATAATCATGAATTCTTTGACTTAATCAAGGAGTTGATTTGGTTAAAGATTTGACTTGGACAATGTGTTGATCAAGTCAACCTTAGGGTTAATTAAGGGACATGATTATTGTCAAGGTGTCAAGGAACCTAATGGGTTACATGCATTAAGAAGATTTTGGATAAAGTTAAAATAAAATTAAGTTAGACTTAATTTAGATTAAATGATCAATTAATTAGGATTAAGTTTGTCTCAATCTTAATGAGAGATATGAATAGGATTCATCATCCAAGGAAGAGATTTTTTTGTACATATGATGTACATATAATTAGATACCTAATTAGGCTTGAACCATATGATGGATGGCTCAAATTAATTAGGATTAATCAAATGGATAATATGGTATTTAATTCGGTCCATATGATGGGCGTGATCCATCTTCACACAATGGTGGAGCGCACACCAAATTCTGGGCATGTTATCATGATTTTTGAGTTCCTATTTTTTAGGGATACGACTTGATGGTTAGGTAGTTGGGTGGTTAAAAATCTAACATAACTTCCTAAATTTGTTAGAAAAGTTATCAACTAATCTTTAACTCAATGTTTGTTATCAACTTGATATGGTTAGATGTTTGTTATCAACTTGCTATGGTTGCATGGTTGAATAGTTGGAACAAAAATCTCCCTTTTGGTGAAATCACACAACCTCTCTTCATGAATAAAGGAGAGAGACACCACCCCTTGGAAACATACGCCTAACTCCTCCTTTCTCTCTCTCTTAGATGTCCACGCTCTATTTCTCTCACTAGGATGCCCTTTCTCTCTAGGACGTCCTCTCTTCTTGGATGTTCCACATCCTCTCTCTCTAGTTCAAGATTGAATCTTGATTAGAGAACTATTCTCTCTTGATTTAAAAAATCAATTGAAGAAGGAAAGAGGCAGTAGCACCCCTCATTGGAAGGTTATCATCCAATCCTGGGAGGACATCATCCAAAGATCTCTGCGTAAATCACCATTAAAGGTTGAACGCATGGACGGCTAGTGGTAAATCGTTTACCGGCTTCATCAGTCTTCATCTACGATAAAGAATACAGGTATGATTTAAAATCAATTTTTAGATTTAATTTTAATAACTAAATTTATTTCTTGAGAATATTGGGCTTTGAGAATTAAATTCGTGTTAATTTTATCTTTCATTGCATAATATATGAATTTGATTCATATAAAAATACACAAAATTTTCAACATATTGCTCATCCAAAAATCATACACCAAAAATCATCCATACAATTAGTGTCTAATAATTTTTCAAATCAAGGCTTTTAAAAGTAGATGGCTAGACAAACTAAAAGAGGTTGACATTGGGTCATGGACATTGGTTCCACCATTAAATTGGCCTAAATCGATGAGTAACGTAATAAATATATAATTATTTATATAAAAATAATAAATAAAATAATTGTTGCCATAGAAAATCGTTCTTCAACTTGGGTGCGGCTTGTTTCTAGATCCGGGTCACGATCTTTCATCCGAGTGAACCTGCAAAATAGTCCTCACGCAGAAAACGTTGAGGGTGGCTCCTGCGAAAGACCCTCCGATACCCAAGTCAGTGAAGATTCACAGCAAGCAGATATGAGGAAAAGGCTCTTGTAGGAGAGTTCTCAATTAGAGAGTAAGCGAAAGCCTTAGGACAAGATATTTATAGACTGTTGGAATGATGGCAGGTTGATATCTGACTTCTTGGACGTATCTTGAAAAATTGAAAGCTGGTATGATTCGAATCTGATTCGAATCTGGTTAGTTGCGGGGCTAATGAGATATGAATATGTTAGTTAGAGGATCAATGGTTAAGGAAGATGATTGGTGCTTTGAGATTTGGTGATTTATGGACACTAGGCTATATTTGGCATCATTGGCTTTATTTCCTTCTTGAGATGCCCGGGAACCAATGTGGTTGGAATCCCGCTAGATAATCAAGGATTTAAACTTTGTTGATCGTGGTTGGAGGGTCATATTCGGCTTCTAGTTCCCATTCCAAGAAGATTATTCTGGAATTTGGGTGACTAGAGGCCTAGGCATAGTGTTAGACAATAGGGGTGTTTAAGCCAAAAAAGGAAGTACAAGGAAGTACTGCGGTCTTGCCGAAGTATGAAAATGGCTCGGTCCTACCAGGTATAGAAATGGCTCGGTCATGTCAAGGTATGGAAATTGCTCGGTCCTACCGAAATATGGAAATGGCTCGGTCGATGCATGAAAATTTATCTTTTTTTTGGTTGTGACAGTTGGCAGGCAGAAATCAAAAATGATCCTAACCTTTTTGTCACATGTACAGATATTAATGCAATGATGATTTTACCCCGCATCAATAATCAATACATAAAATTATAAAAACATATAGTTTAATATTTCTATGAAGACTATTGTCATATTATGAGATGACTATATTCGTAGAATGCAGTAGAAGAGCAAAATGATAAGATTGGTTTGATGGAGCATGGAGTTGGTGTCCATCAAGGACACTTAAAGAGATGCGAGAAGAGGAGAGGGAGAGAACAAGAGGAGACACTACCAAAAAAGTATAGATTTTTGGTGGTCATTTTTTGGCAATTTTGAAAAACGGCCAAAATTAAGCGTTTACCATGATATTTTTGATAGTTTTAAATTTGCCAGTAAATGCAAAATAATTTCTGACAGTTTTTTGCAATTATAGGCGGTTTGGACCGCTAGAAATAACAAATAAATTCGCTCCTTTTAGTACTTTTCTTCCGTGCATCTTTTTCATTTTGGGTGTTTCATTTTTTATTTTTTACTCTAACCCTAATTAGATTGCCTCCTTTTTTTATTCTGTATTGCCTTTTAGTCTCTGCCATTTCTTCTCCCATTTTCAAACCTTTGCCCATCCTTGCAAATCAGATTGTTAGCTTCAGTTGGAAAACCTAAACCCCTCCTTGAGAATCTGACTTAGGTATATATCTTTTTCTATATATATATATTTTTTTGGTGTAAGAACTTGATGAGTAGAATGGTAGTGCTAGGTAGATATGTGATTTCTTTGCTTGTGTGTATTATCTATGTTGATTTTTTTATTTACTATTTTGATAAGATTTCATGTTAGATTATTAATGACAAGAATAAAGTGCATTCAACTGATATCATCCATTTTGCACGAGGCCCCCTTGCCCAGGCTAGAAGGTTCAATGCATACAATGTCAATGGTTTCAAGTTTCGCACTCTAAGCCAAGACCAAGGGTTAAAGACTCAAAATAGTGGTGTATTTGGCACTTATGGACAAGTAGCTATGCTAGCACCAGTGATAATCATCAAGTATTTGGTGATGTTCCTTATTATAAAAAATTGGTTGATATAAGAGTTGAACTATTATAGTTGATTTACGATTACTATGTTCAAATGTAAATGGGCTAATACAATGACTAGTAGATTGAAAAAGGAAGCCCTTGCATTTGACTTAGTCAATTTTTCATGATTGATACATACCGGCGAGCACGAGGATGACGAACCTTATATTCGTGCATCAGATGTTCAAATGGTGTATTATGTACAAGACAACTTTGAAAAGGATTGGTGTGTTCCTATACATTTGAAACCAAGAGATCTATTCGAAATGGAAGAAAATGAAGACGATATTCTCATTGATAGTGTATCATTTCCTCAACAAGACATGGGCTTATTGTTTGGAGTTGATACTACACCTATTCCATTAGCATGGGATGATGATGATGAACCAAACTTTTTTGTTGACCTTGGAAATACAAATGACATTACTGATAATGATATGATGTTGTAGTGTTATTTGTTCATTGATTAATATCTAATGCTAGTACCATATTGCCTAATGTTTAGTACTTTTTAATTAGTGATAGTGTCACCTGTTGATATATAAAGTTTAAATTTTTATTGCATTCTTAATTAGCTGCATTTGGATAGACTTTTTTTTTTGATCTATAAAGTTAAATAGCCTTTCAGCTATGCCGAGGACTAAAAGGTACAGGGATTCTATGAATGCCACTTTATCTGCACCAGCACCTAATCTGGTCCAGTGCACATGCTTCACACCCTTCATTTTTTCTTCTAGGATTATGCACGTGCTCCACACCCTTCATCTTCATCAAGTCATGCACCAGATAGTTAGGGAATGATTTGTAGTTGTAATATTTTCTATTTTGGAATGTTTAGTTAAACATTGTGATAAATCATTATAACTTGTTGACATACTAATTGTATGTTTTTTTGACAATTTTATTCAATATATGATTTAAGAATTTTTTCATGGATGATAATGTTAAGAATAATTTCATATTGTAGAATCAGGTATATATGTATACATATAAAATATAAATGTCTATATATAAATAAAAAAATATTTTTAAAAATAATTTGTAATTACCGGCGGTTTTGCAACCGCTGCTAAAAGAAATCCAAAAATGATACATCATGATAGTCATCAACAAAAATAATCATCGCAAATAATCATCAAAACCGCCACTAAAAGAGCAACCTAATGAATTTTGTTTTTATTTCTGATGCTCATTGACCGCCAGAAAATACAACCAACTGTCGCTGTCATTTAGCGATGGTTATTCTAGCGGTTGACTAAATGCCTCCCAATGGGTGCAACAATGGTGGTTCTTTGATCACTGCTAGGTTCATTTTGCTGCAGTTATAATCATCGCTAAATGTAAAAAAAATCATCACAAATACTCGCTTCTTTGGTCTCTAGAGAGAGAGAATTAAGAAAGTTAGGATCAATTTCATGACATATATTAGTGCTAACGAACTTCTAATAAATTATGAAAGTGATATTTAATATTTTTATCTAAATTTTTATATTTTAAAATTATATTGCATGAGTTAAAATTATATTTTAAAATTATATTACATTAGTTAAAAGTTAGTTTTAAGTCAAGAATCTATTTTAGATATTTAATAGATACTTATCTTCTTAGTTTTCTTAAAGAAATTAGTGTCTTATAAAAATTAGAAAGTCTATTGATTTTAGGAGATTAGTATTTTATAAAGAGTATAAAACATATTTGTTTTAGAAAATCTATCTATAAAAGAGGTCAATGGGGATCTTTGATATCAAATCAATAGTATAGAAGGCAAAAATGGAAGGAAGAAAGAGGCCTTAAGACTTAAAAATTGAGGATTAGTTCCTCATAATTTCATTTGAAGATATAAGTAAGCTCAATCATAGTTAGAGTAATTTTTGAAATTATTAAGTTAAACATTATATTTTATAAATTTTCTATTTGATTGCTTGAAAATCCTTGATTAGTTGTTTTTATTAAATATTTTATATTAGGAAAATTTATATGTTTAGAATTTAGCATAATTGCTAAATTTTTCAAGAATTATTTGAATCGATATTATGCTTAGCACTATATCTTAAGTATTTATTTATAATATATGGTAGGATTTTTCTTTAATATGAAAAGGCTAAATTACTTGTTTTGTAAATTTTTGCATAAATGCAGTTATTGGAAATTGGATCAAGTAAGCATGCATGTATTTTGTTTTGTTGCTTACATGACCATTAAGTTTCTAATGGATTATGAATTCATTTTATAGTTTGTTTCTAAGTCTATTCATATGTAAAAGTTGTATATAAGGTTAAGTAAATGCATGTGAGACTTAAGCAATTGGCAAATTGTTTACATATGAAATAAAATACAACATTTTTAAGTATAAATTATGAACTTTGAGCCAACTAGGATCTATAATATATTATCCCTACCTCTCGAGGATACCAGGGTCCACCTTCGTATGAAAAATATGTGATGATCTATTTCTAACCCATCTTCATGGGATTAAATATGACAATCTATTCTAGCTCTATCGAAGGTTTTACATAAAGCCGTAATTATGATGGTAGAATTATTATCATAGTTTGGAACGAAAGATTTAAGTTTTTAAATTTGATATTATTACTATAAATGATATACATTATTTTCTATTAAAAGTGTTTATAAAATTAATAGTTAAACATCATATTTTGCATATATTTTAAATTAAATTAAGTTGTATACTTAATCCCTTTAAACACGGTTAGGGATTACTTGTTGAGCTTTGCTCAACTTTTTTTTTTTTTTCTAGAGTTCAAGAAATAAGCAATACTTCAAATAAAAGTCAGCTCAAGATTTAGTTAATTTGATTTAAGAATATTTCTGATATCTAATATCAAGATCTTTATGTTAAATTTTATAATTGAACTTATTATGAAATTTGACAATTTTTATTAAATGAATATTGAATATGCTATTGTTCGTTGTACTTATTTAATTTTATAGTATTATCTTTGTATGACATCTTGTGTGCTAAGATTTAATTTTCAAGTGTGAGATGAATTCTTGCATTTTTTTTTTTTTTGGTACAAGCGGGTGATCACACCAATCTAGGGTGAGTCAAACCCGAGATATCCGAATACAAAATATGTGGTAGGATGAGAGGACAAGGGTCGCTGAGCATCCAACTCCAGAACCCTGAATGATAGGCCACCCTGGCGGCAATCCAATCAGCCGCAGAGTTGGCCTCCATGTAGATATGTCGAATCTGGACGCTGGTAGCTCCCTGAAGGAGATAATGGATGTCGCTGATCAAAGGAATGGTCGGCAGGTGGACATTGGACTCCTGACGGATCCAGCTAATAACCGTAGCTGAGTCTCCCTCTATAATAAGCTTCGTAGTACCCAGGCTCCGAAGGGCGTGAGAAATACCGGCCCAAGCCGCATATAGCTCAGCAAGGGAAACAGAAGAATCCAGAGTCCCAAAGCCGCCGGTCGCAAGCAACGACCCTCCGGCCCCCGAATCACAAAAGCAGATCCCGCACATCTCCCACGAACACTCCCATCAAAATTGATTTTGACAAACCCTGAAGGAGGGGGCTCCCAAGAGATAAAGACCGTGTGCCGGTGCGCTGCAGAAGCAACATGGGAGTCCCAGAGGCCAGGGCTATCAACACCAATAGTCCTCTGATGTAGAGTGTACTCAGCATATAAGGAGACAGCCATCCTGACAATCCGATAAGAAGGAGTGAGCACGTCCAAGAACATGAACTGGTTACGGGATAATCAGATCTGGAGAGCAACATAAGCCAACGTCGGGCCCACCTGATGGTTCCCACCCCCTTGACCTGTCTGAGCAGCCTCAAGAAGGATAAACGGTGGGAGTCCAAATCCTGCAGCCAAGACCATGCACCTAACCTTTGCCAAATCTGTCTCGCTCTGGGGCATGAAAAGATAGCATGATCCACAGTTTCCTCCTCAAGGCTACACACCGGGCAAATAGGCATGATACGCATCCCTCTCCTAGAGAGCAAAGAATAGGTAGGAAGCGCATTCCAAGCAAGCTTCCATATAAAAAGGCAAACCCTCGGATGAATGGGAAGATGCCAAATCCAAGCCGAATCCATAACTTGCAAGGACGAAGGCCTATAGATATGCAGGAGATCCTCGATAGGAGCCCGAGATGAACAAGATCTCCGCCAAACCCTTATATCAGTAGTATGACTCGGAATGAGAGGAATAGAAGTAATACGGTGATAAAGCTCTCCCCTGAAGAAAGTAGAAACCAAAGAATGGACCCAGACAGTGTGGTCAAGGGAGAGAAGATCACAAACTCTCATACCATTAGGGATATCTGTGGTCACAAAGGTTGGCCACCGAGAAAGAGGCTGGTCCGCAATCCAAGTGTCCTGAAGTACATCGACTGAAGAACCATCACCAATCATCCAAGAGGTGCGGTCCATAACAACCAAAGCATGCCGACAAACCTCTTTCCAGAAGGAGGAGTGCCCACGAGAAGATGGAGAAGAGATACAGTGATTCCAATCTCCGTATTTACCATGCATGAAGGCGCTCCACAAACAATGCGGATCAAGCAAGAATCGCGAGGCATGCCTAGCAATAAGAGCCTCCCTCCTAGCAACAAGAGATTGGATACCAAGACCCCCCTGAGCAATCGGCAAGCAAATGATATCCCAGGCAAGAAGATGGACTCCATGACCATCCTGGCTCGAGGCCCAGAGAAAATCCCAAAAATGACGCTCTATCTTCCTTAGGCACATCACAGGGATGGCCGCGTTAGATAACAGATAGAGCGGAAGAGAAGAAAGAACTGAGCGCAGAAGAGTGATCCGAGCCATCATAGATAACCCAGAGACCTGCCAACCATCTAAGCGATCGCAGACCCTCCTCTCAAGAACACTGAAGTCAGAACGACGAGGCCTTCTGCCAGTGATTGGGATCCCCAAGTAGGATAGTCGATCAGCCTGAGAAGTAATACCCATGATATGCAAGATAGAATCCCTAACAGAAGCTGCCATCTTAGGACTAAAACATATCAGAGATTTACTTAAATTAACTTTCTGACCAGAAGCCCGACAATAGGTCTGCACTCTGGCCGCAAATATGGATGCATTATGAATAGTGGCCTTACCCATAAGGATGCAGTCATCAGCGAACAGTAGATGGGAGAGAGTCGGCCCAGTTGGACTCGCAGAGTATGGGGCAATAGACAAATCCATCTGAGCCTGAATAAGAGCCCTGGACAAAGCATCAGCAGAAAGGATGAAGAGAAAAGGGGACAGAGGGCAACCCTGCCGCAAACCGACCTCAGAGTGAAAATAATCCGTCTGACCCCCGTTGATGATGAGAGAGAAGGATGGTCGAAGAATACATGCCATAATCCAGTCGACGAAGCAATCATCAAACCCAAACTCGGCTAGCGTATGTCTCAGAAAATCCCAGCTCATTCTATCATAAGCTCTCTCCATATCAAGCTTAACAGCCATGAGGCTATGACGTCGAGAAGCACGCTGAAGGTCATGCATGAGTTCCTGTGCTAGAAGGGCATTATCAGTAATGCTACGTCCCCTAATAAAAGCGCCCTGCTCTAGGGAGATGAGGCGAGGGATCACTGGAGACAAACGGGAGACCAAAATGCGAGCACACACCTTGTACAAGGTGGAACATAGACTGATAGGCCGGTAATGCTGAGGAGAGGAAGCATCAGGGCGTTTGGGCACCAAGGTGATAAGGGTCCTATTCCAATCAGAGGGGACATAGTGAGAGAGAAACACCAGCTGAATGGCCTGCACAACCTCCTGACCCACTATATCCGAATAGAAGCGGAAGAACAAAGGAGGAAACCCATCAGGACCAGGGGCTTTATCGGCACCAAGATCCCAAACAGCCCGCTGAATATCGTCCGCCGAAATAGGCATGGTGAGACGAGCATTTTCAGCAGTGGTGACCCTAAACTGGGCCAGAACAGGAAACACAGGGAAACCCACTCCAGTATGCTCCGTCCATCTAGACTGAAAGAACTGATATAACAAGGTCCTGATAACCTGAACATCCTCCTGAATCTCCCCCTCATTATCAACTAGACGCCTAATGCGGTTCATCGCACGGCACTTCAAAGTGGCCTGATGAAAGAATCTAGTATTGCGATCCCCCTCCCTAACCCACTGGATTCGGGACCTTTGTCTCCAAAAGGTCTCCTGCTGCAACAATAGAGAATGGTGCTCAGCCAAACAGGACCTGAGAGACGAAAGGTCAGACTGATTAAGGAACCCCTCCTGATCCTCTTTCGACTGTAGGGTAGAGATGGTAGCCTCAGTCTGCTCAACTTGTCGAACAATATCCCCCACCTCTCTTATGTTCCATCTAGAGAGTCTACGACCAGCAAGAATCAGGCGCCGAGACAGTCGATAGGTAGCACTTCCTCTAATAGGTAATCGCCAAACCTAAGAGATGATTGACCTAGCAGAAGAATAAAAGGTCCAGAATTTCTTAAATCTAAACATCCTGCTCTGATGAATAGTGTTATCAGTAGAAACAAGAATAGGACAATGGTCGGAGCCAATTCTGGACAGATGAGTAACGGTAGTAGAAGGAAAAAGCTGGAGCCAAGAAGGAGACGCTATGGCCCTATCCAGTCTTTCCCAAACACGGGCAGAGCCTTGGCGGTTATTACACCAGGTGAAAGGGGATCCAGAAAACCCCAGATCCAAGAGCCCAGCGGAGGATATAAAGGATCTGAACTCAACCACATCCGGTGATCCAACGAACTGCCGACCCCCTCTTTTCTCATCAGCCCCGACAATGCAGTTGAAGTCACCAGCAAGGAGGGAAGGAAAGCCCTGAGCAAGAAGAGAGTGAAGCTCCACCCAGAGATCATGACGCAGTCTGAAGTCGGTACTGGCATAAACACCCGAGAGAAGCCAGGGGGCCGAGGAACCCTCAGATATGACCAGGGACACCTGTTGACCACATCCGTGGAAGGCATCAACCCTGATGTTATTATTTTTCCAAAGAACCAGAATACCACCAGAGAGGCCAACCGACTCAATGGAGTAAGAAACCCATAATCTGGAAAGCTATCTCTGAAGACAAGCAAGGCTAGCCCCAGACAACCGGATCTCCAGCAGAACACAAATATCAAAGTCATGAAGCTGAAGAAGCATACCGAACGAGGACCGAAACGAGGGTTTCTGAGCACCTCGCACATTCCAAAAAAGAAGCTTCATTCAAAAGGAAGAGCAGGGGGGACATCATCCATATCCCCAGATATCTCCAAAACAATAGAGTCAGAAGTAACGTGGGAGCCAACAAGCTCCGAAGCACTACTTCCCCCTGCTTCCTGGCACACCTGCCGTGCCGATTCCATAGCCATATCTGCATCTTTTTGCTGAATAGCATTCTTTAGAAGGGAGACCGCAGAATCGTGATCTATCACAGCCGTCGAAGGAGGTAAGGAGGACTCTACCAAACTGCCCAGAGTAGTCCCCTCCTTGCAAAGGGACTTCTTGGAGCCCGGCCCAGGGGAAACACCTAAACCCTGGGGGGTAATTGAAGGAGCAGAGAAGGTGAAGATAGCTTTCTTCCCATCCTTACCCCTCATAAGTCCTTTGCCTTTGGATGAATTAGGCTTAGAAGGTAGTCGTTGTGTTAGAGGCTCAACAGGCCGGGCCCGCTTAGCAGGGCCTGATTTTCCTCCTATATAGGACAACAGGAGGCCAGGACCATTACCATCAGAGGAAGCTGACTCCAGGCAAGAAAATGGGTTAGCAGCCAACTTGATTGGATCACCACCCCTTTTCCCTTCAGAAGTCTAAATGTTAGAATTAGAGGCTTGAATTTGAGACCCCTTGCAAACCGGCACGCCAGGGGAAAAACGGCACGCTGAGGACCTGAGACCATCAGCTGCATCAATCCCATGAAGAGGATGCTTGTCCGAAGGGGGAGTGGGCTCCTTGCCTCCCGACCTCCTAAAGACTTTCTTCGGAGAGACCCACCCGTCTGGGGAGGCAGAGGAAGCAGGAGAAGAAGAGCTCATTCCAGGCTTCTGTTTGCTGAGAGAAGGCTGAGCAGCTGGAGAAGATTTCCAACGCCTCAGGGACGACATCCAAGGTCCAAATCCAGAACCACTCGGGGGGGGGGGGGGGCAGAGGAAGAGGAAGGATCAAGAGGCGCCCCACAGCTCCCTCCGAGATGCAGGGTATCGCACGAGCAGTAGATTCCTTCAAGATTTTCATAGGAAAACTGCTGCCAGAATGGCTCCCTGCTTCCACGAACACGGGCACCCGGCCGCAGGGGCATGCTCAAATCCACCCGAGTACACACTCTCGCGAACCCTCCCTGAATCCGTTCTCTGGTAGAAGCATCGGAGAACATGTAATCACCAGCAACTGCAACGATGGATGACAGCATGTCCTCCTTCCAGTATTCAATAGGCAGCTGGGGAAGACGAATCCAAAGCAGGGCACTGGTCAGAGAGCTTGAGGACGGGACGAAGTCTGGTTGCCACGGAGCAACGGCGATGGGTTGGCCATTGGCGACCCATGGTCTTCCGAGAACAAGCTCCATGGCAAGAGGGTCAGAGAAACGGAAGAGAAAATGCCTGTTGGCCAACGAAACCGATTCGATATCCCCCTGAATCCCAGCTCGCTGGAATTTCCTGAGGATAGCCTCCGGAGGGATCCAGCGGGAGAGACAACGGGCCAAAATAGCGTGATTGAGCCAACGAGCTACTTCCTTCTCCAGCGCAGGTACCGGGACTTGGACTATATCGAGGTACAACTGTTCCAGTTTGGCGACGACAACCGGAGACGGCGCCAGGGAGATCCATTCAAATTGGCTTCCACCGGCACGGCGCCAGGACATCCCAGCGTTTCCTTACAAAAATCAAAAATTAATATTATTACAAGAATCCTCTATATTGGATATAGCATGTGAAGTCAAATTTCATTCCAACTCGGTGCAGAATTTAGTTTTATGGTCATATTGTATTGCCATTCGGCATGCTGGCCGCTAGAAAGAACGCGTGCCGATAAGTCTGCGGTCTTTTTCTTGCGTGCCCAAAACGGCGAAGACCGCCTCTTCCTGCACGAATATCTTCTCCAAAACCATCTGTCTCCGACTCACTCCACCATGCCCGATGCTTGCAAGCAAATCAGAACAAGCCATTTGGCATGTGATCGTCAGAAGTCTAACAGAGAACTTGTCGCACGCCTAGCAAAGCCGAACGTTCTTTCTTTTTTTTTTTTTTTTTCTTTTTTTTTTGTACGGAAAAAAATAGGAGGGATTGTTCTAGGGTAGCACCTCTCCGAAGACCCCAGGGAAAGAGGGATTGCTCCAGGATAGCACCTTTTTGAAGACTCCCTCTCGCCAAAAAATATTTCATACAAGGCTTTTGGACCTCCTCCCCCTCTGGCCAGGAAATATTCTATACAAGGCGTTTGGTCAGGAAATATTCCATAGCGTTCTTTCTTCACCCGAGGTTGAGTAGGTTAACCTGGCCCCAACCCAAATGCCGAGTGATCAGACAGGGAAACAAGAAGAGATCCTAGTCCGATGAGGGGAAACAAGAAGAGACCCTAGCCCGAGGATGAGTAGGTCAATCTGGTTCCAACCCAAATGCCGAGTGACCAGACAAGGAAACAAGAAGAGACCCTAGCCCCTCACCCACACCGAATAACACATGTCCCAGGATAGTTTCTAGATTTAATTGAGTCAGCCGCAGCATCATTACTTGAACCCGCGTCATTTCAGCCGTGAGGCAAGGCCCCAGCCACACGGACTACCACCTGGGTGGTCCGAACGTTCTTTCTTTGCCGATAAGTATACCATGCGAACTATTTGTTGCGTGACCAACGGGCAAAACACGCTTCTTGTTGCACCAGAGTAGCATCCGTCTCCAACCCAAGCCACCGTGCTCCTCTGTCTCCAACCTAATCCACAGTGCCCAATACGTTGCAAAAGAGGTTCGGGGCCCCTTCTGCATCCACCCATTCTCTCCATCTACGCTTGTTTAGAAGCCATATCTGGGACCCATGTTCTTTACATAATACGAGTGACTCTCTCCTTATCTCATGGAAGAGAAGTGAAGGGAGACAGATGGGGAGGCCTTTGGATCCGTTGTCCTTGGCACTGGTGCTGGTGCTCTCTCTTGCACCCAACTGGGCTGTTGCTCAAATCCTCTTTCAGGTAAACGATTCACACATTTGCACCACTTGATCTCATCAGGTAGTGAAGTAGTGCCTCTTCTAACAAGGGAAAGTTCCTAGGGTTTTAATTGGGAGTCATTGGAAAAAGAAGGGGGATGGTATAACTCACTGAAGGGCCAGGTACCTGACATTGCCGGTGCTGGAGCTACGCATGTGTGGCTCCCTCCACCCTCGCATTCAGTGGCAGAACAAGGTTTGTAGCACTCAACTCCATGATTACTCTGTTATTCTGGTCTTAGAAGCAATTTTTAGATGAATAATGATATATGACCTGATAGACTTAATTTAAATATATTGATCCCTATCAGATATGCGGAAACGACCAATATATTTATCATGAGAATAAAATAAATCTAGATCGATAAATACCTCCAGCCATTGCTCCACGGTCCAAATGAGGGTAAGGATCTTCCATGTCTCTCTCAGCGATGATGTAAACTTTCTCGATGAGACCGCGCAGGAACCTTCCCGTTTTATAATTCTTATGCCTTATCTGTCTATTACAGAGGACGCCGCTTTAAATGGATATGGTTGATGGATTCTTATCTTAAACGTGAATTCAAATTTTGAATTTGAATTCACGTAATCCCTCGATATCAGAATATAGGACCACCTTAATCCACCTTAATTGTATCTAACCGATACGCTTAATGGAGAAAAACCAACATTCTTCCACTTGGTCCGTATATTCTATTACTATAGTAAGAAACAGAATACATGAATCATGGAAATATGTCATCTTATTATTTACCATGTATTACAATGTATTATATTTCCCAAACATAAACCCATATAACTTAATGAATAAACCCCATGTTTATTATAGGTCTAACTTAATGATGCTTACCACAAATAAATGTGTACACTAAATAACTGAATATGAAAAACATCACAACCATAAAAGAGTTTCATTGATTATAAAATTCATCTATACAATGAATTAAATAAAATGACCAAGACCCATACGGTCTACATGATCCCTAAACTTTTGTAGTAGCATGCCTTTAGTCAAGGGATCAGCTATCATCAACTCAGTGCTCACGTGCTCATAACCATTGTCTTTTCTTTAACATGTTCTCTTATGGCTAAATATTTGATGTCGATGTGCTTGCTTCGACTACCACTCTTATTGTTTTTAGCCATAAATACTGCAGCTGAATTGTCAGAATAAATCTTCAATGGCTTAGATATAGAATCCATAATTCTAAGCCTAGAAATGAAACTCTTTAACCATACACCATGCGAAGTAGCCTCAAAACATGATACAAACTCGGCTTCCATGGTGGAAGTAGCAGTCAAAGTCTGCTTGGCGCTCCTCCAAGATACAGCTCCACCAGCAAACATAAATATGTATCCAGATGTTGACTTCTGAGAATCAACACAGCCAGCAAAGTCGGCATCAGAGTAGCCAATTACTTTCAAATTTTTAGTCCGTCTGAACATAAGCATGTAGTCCTTGGTACCGTAAAGATACCTCAATACCTTCTTAGCAGCTCTCCAGTGGTCTAAACCTGGATTACTCTGATATCTCCCCAACATCCCAACTGCAAATGCTATGTTAGGCCTTATACAGACCTAAGCATACATCAAGCTTCCAACAGCTGAAGCATATGGAGTGTTTTTCATTTTCTCCCTCTCAAAGTCATTCCTTGGGCACTGATTCAAATTGAATTTGTCACCCTTGACTATGGGAGCTATACCCGGTGAACAATTTTTCATCCAAAATCTCTCTAAAATTTTGTTGATATAGGTTTCTTGAGATAGATCTAAAACACCTCGAAGTCTGTCTCTCTGAATTTTAATGCCAATGACATAAGAGGCATCACCCATATCTTTCATGTCAAAATTCTCAGAGAGAAATTGTTTCACCTTATGTAACATGCCTTTATCATTGGTTGCAAGTAAAATATCGTCTACATATAGGATTAAAAAACAAATTTTGCTCCCACTAACCTTCTAGTATATTCATTGATCCATGATGTTCTCTAAAAATCCAAATGAAGAAATCACATTATGAAATTTTAAGTACCATTGTCGAGAGGCTTGTTTCAATCCATATATAGATCTCTTAAGCTTGCATACTAATTGCTCATTATCACTAGAGAAAAAACCTTCATGTTGTTTCATATAAACCTCTTCCTCTAGATCTCCATTGAGAAATGCAGTTTTCACATCCATTTGTTGCAACTCTAAATCAAAATGCGCAACAAGTGCCATGATAATGCGGAAGGAATCTTTCTTAGATACAGGAGAAAATGTCTCCTTGTAATCAATTCCCTCCCTTTGAGTGAATCATTTAGCAACGAGTCTTGCTTTATATCGCTCAATGTTGCCTAACGAGTCTTTCTTGGTCTTAAAGACCCATTTACAGCCAACAGGCTTTTGCTCCATCAGGCAACTCAATAAGATCCCAGACTCCATTAACTGCCATAGAATTCATCTCATCTTTCATAGCATCATACCATAAATTGGATTCCTTACAATTCATGGCTTGTGAAAATGTTTCAGGATCATTTTCAGCTCCAATATTATAGTCCGACTCTTAAAGATACACAATATAGTCACTAGAAATTGTTGATTTCTTTTCTCTTATAGATCTTCTTAATGTTGTAACAACCTCCTCTGAAGGAGTTGATTGTTCAACTATCTCTGGTAACTCATGAGAAACTGAATCTACTAGTTCATTATCAGCAAATTATGGAATTTCAATGACTGGTTGTATAATGCCCATTTGATCTTGAGGGGCACTATGAACGATAATCAGTCTGTCACTTGAAGTGGAAGGTTGAACATCAGAATGCTCCCTTTCAGGAATCATGCTCTGTAATTGATCACTCCCACTGATCATGTCATTCTCAAGAAATTTGGCATTTCTCGATTCCACAATCCTAGTTATGTGAGATGGACAGTAAAATCTATATCCCTTGGACCTCTCGGCATATCCAACAAAATACCCACTAATGGTCCTAGGGTCTAGCTTTTTCTCTTGTGGATTGTATGCTCTCACTTCATATGGGCATCCCCATACGCGTACATGTCACAAACTTGGTTTCCAACCTTTAAATAACTCAAATGGCATTTTAGAAACAGCCTTGGTTGGAACCCGATTTAATATGTACATAGCTGTCTTGAGAGCTTCTGTCCACAAGGACTTAGGTAGTTTGGAGCTGCTAATCATGCTCCTCACCATGTCCATCAATGTTCGGTTCATTCTTTCTACTACACCATTCTGATCAGGTGAGCCAGGTAAACTGAATTGGGCAACAATCCCATGTTCTTGAAGGAACTTCGCAAATGGACCAGGTATTTATCCATCTTCTGTGTATCTCCCATAATACTCACCTCCTCTATCAGATCTCACAATTTTGATTTGCTTTCCACATTGTGTCTCTACTTCTGCCTTGAATACCTTAAAGGAATCTAATGCTTCGTTCTTATTATAAAGCAAGTAGAGATACATAAATCATGAGTAATCATCAATGAAGCAGATAAAGTATTTCAGACCATGAAAATCCATATCCGGACAACAAATGTCCCTGTGTATGATCTCTAATAGGTCTGAACTCCTCTTGGCACCTTTATTTGACTTATTGGTCTGCTTGCCCTTAATGCAGTCCACACAAGTATCAAAGTCAGTAAAGTCCAAAGTATTGAGTACTCCTTCATTCACTAACCTCTTGATTCTATCTATGGAGATATGTCCCAATCTCCGATGCCACAACATAGAAGAGTTATCATTTACAACACATTTTTTCATGCCAGCCCTAACATGCATCACATCATGAGTGGTATTAGTTTGTAAATTAATATAGAAAAGACCATCAGACAAAGTACCATTCCCAACAAGTTCAGATTTATAATATAAACTGGAAGAAATATCTGAAAAGTTGAAGGAATAACCCAAAGGTACAAGTCTTGAAACTAAAATTAAATTCCTAGAAAAACTAGGTACATAAAAGGTCCTTTCCAAATTTAAAATAAAACCACTACTAAGAACTAAAGTGCATGTCCTTATAGCTTCCACGTGTGAGCACATCTTGTTTCCTAAAGAGATATACTGCTCACTTCCCACTGGCTTCTTTAAGTTTTGCATACCCTGCAAAGTATTGCAAATGTGGATTGTAGAACCAGAATCAATCCACTATGTGTTATAAATAACATTAGCCATATGAGATTCATAATAGACAAGTGAGATTGTTTTACCTTTCTTTTCAAGCCAAGTCTTGAACTTGATGCAATCCTTCTTCATGTGTCCCTTCTTCTTATAGAAGAAACACTTAGATTCCTTTTTAATATCAGATTGGGTGGTATTTTACTTTTACCCTTCTTCTTGGCCCGTGCCCGATCCTTTCCATTTGTAGTCAGCATTGCACTTTCACCCAATTCCATCAACAGTCTACCCTCTTCTTGAACACACATAGCCAAAAGTTCATTGATTGACCATTTTTCCTTATGTGTGTTATAAGATATCTTGAATGGTCCATACTACTGTGGAAGGGTATTTAAAATATAGTGCACCAGAAAGGACTCAGACATTTCAACCTCAAGAGTCTTCAGTTGAGCTGCAATGTCCCTCATTTGCATAATGTGCTCACGCACACCTCTCACTCCAGCGAGCCTCAGGGATGACAACTTCAATATTAGGGTACTGGCAAGAGCTTTGTCTGAAGTACTGAATTGCTCATCAATGGCCTTTAGTAGCTTCCTGACATTCTCATGCTTATCGACTGAACCACGTATACCAACAGAGATTTTTGTCTTTATGAACATTGTACTCAAGCGATTAGATTGCTCCCAACGTTCATAAATCACAATCTCACTAGGAGTGCTGGTCTGAGTTACTGAAGGTGGCTCATCCTTCCTTATAGCATAATCAATGTCCATCCAGCCCAGATGAAGGAGAATTCTCTCCTTCCAAACCTTATAGTTATCACCCCTCAATTCAGGTATGTCACATTTTATATCAGAGAAATTTACATGGTGCATAACCGCAAAATTTAAACATACATGCTTATTATCAAAAATTGAGGCTAATAAAATGCTTTACCAATGTAAATTATGCATTTAGAAAATAGTGAATCTACTGACATAAAACTTGCCTGTGGGCTAAAGCTTTAATTCAATTAGATTCACTTGAGTCTGTATAATAAAACTATCAAATTATGTTCCTTCTTTCTAATTCCTTGGGTAGATTAGAAAATATAATTTGATATTTTATCTTAATTAATTATTTAAATACAAAGCAGTGAATCTACTGACATAAAACTTGCCTGTGAGCTAAAGTTTTAATTCAATTAGATTCACTTAAGTCTATATCATAAAACTATCAAATTATGTTCCTTCTTTCTAATTCCTGTGGGTAGATTAGAAAAATATAATTTGACATTTTATCCTAATTAATTATATAAATATAACAAAATTTTCTGTGGGATAAATTTTATTATATTCATATAATTAATTACAATTAATGTCTATTATTTATGTGATTTATTAACTTTATTATACAATTTTATAATTAAGGATGCTATGGCTACTCATCAATTATTCAATTGTATTTATCACTTAGACATTATTTAAATTTTATGCTCAATTATGTCACTTAAGATGCATGCATAATTAACAAAATTTATACACACAAATTCTAAATATAATTAAACTTAAATAGGCCAGGCCAATGCCCAACCTCGATGGACGAGCCAAAGCCCATCATCCTAACCCAATTTCAATAGTTTAATTTAACCAAAATTTTTTTTCTTAATCACCTCAAAAATTTTCAGATCAGATGTGCCCAAACTGCTGCAATCCAACCTGCTACAGTTCAGAATGGGCGCACGGCCTAACTTTATAACTGGCTCAGGCTGCTGGGCCAGCCGACTGCTGACCCAGGCGGCTGGGCCAGCGCCGGTTGGGCCCAGCGCTCCAGTGCCTGGTGTGCCTGGGCCCAGGCATTGGCGCCTAGCCCAGCCAGGCGCTGGGCCAGCGCTTGGCCTCCCAGGCGCTGGCCAGTGCTGGCTGGCAGCCAGTGCCTGAGCGCTGGCCTCTTTATATATATATATATATTGTTCTATATGGCCAGCACATTTTTTTTTATATTATTCTGTATGGCCAGCATTTTTTTTTCTTAAAAGGGGTCTTTCATCTGTCCTCATCCCGTGCATATATCCAAAGCAAGAAAACCCACGCTTCCTCCTCTTATGGTGATTTGATCGTGAGATATTTGGATTTATCTTTTATTTAAACTATATCCAAAAAGGGTGAGCGAACAGATAGGTACATGCTTCATGGCATAGATCTTACTGATGCATCTCTTAAATAAAATTAAATAAAATAAATTGAATATTAAGAGTTTATCAGATCTAATGCCCTTTCAGATGATTCTTGATGACCTATTAACTTTTCGGTACGCAAGTAGTTGGATCAAACGCATCAAGGTACTACAGCAGCCTCTCTTATTGGTATATCCCTAATATTCCTACCGTACGCCCGTTAGGTGAAATAATCCAGGGTACTACCAGTAGCCTCCCCTTTGAACTATCCCTAGATGAGAGAAATAGAGACCAAGAATGACTTGTCCCTCTTTATCAAATAAATGATATAAAGATTGTTTCACAGGGATTTTATCAAATCCGTATATTAATGGAAACAATCCTAATAATCAAGGCAGAGATATTTTTATACGCTTTGATACCAAATGATAGACTTAATTTAAATATATTGATCCCTATCATATATGCGGAAACATGGGACCAATATATTTATCATGAGAATAAAAATAAATCTAGATCGATAAATACCTCCAACCATTGCTCCATGGTCCAGATGAGGGTAAGGATCTTCTACACCTTACGGTCTCTCTCAGCAATGGTGTAAACATTTTCGATGAGACCAGGCGCAGGGACCTTCCCATTTTATAATTCTTTATGCCTTATCTGTCCATCACAGAGGGCGCCGCTTTAAACGGATATGGTTGAGGGATTCATCTTAATCGTGAATTTAAATTTTGAATTTGAATTCACGTAATCCCTCGATATCAGAATATAGGACCACCTTAATACACCTTAATCGTATCTAACCGATACGCTTAATGGAGAAAAACCAACAGGACCAGCACAAATTGGGATGAATCTTGCTTATGAAACGGGTTTATCATGCAAGTAATCTTTATTAGGTGAGAGGCAGATCCTGTTATATTAACAAAAATGTCAGTTTGTTATTAAGGATTTAGTACAAATAGTGTGCGGGAGGCTCGTTGTAATTTGTCTTTAATAAATCATGACAGTTTTCTACATGATTTGTTCTTTTAGGTAGTGTTTGATAGAAAAAAAATTATCCATGGATAAGTGTACGGGATAGAGTTTATCCCCTGACTATCCCTAGGGATATCCCTTGGCTATCCCATTGATCATATCAAATGCAAAAAGGTAAATCCATAGGATAATTTTTTTTTACTCTTATTTGAAGGGATAACCAGCTATTCCTGCATTTTTTAGGGAATAAATTAAGGGGATAACCCATGGTTAACCATGGTTAACCATGGATTATCCCTTTGGTTAACTTTATTCCCAGCTATCCCTTATAGTTATGACTTTTGGGAATAAAAGGAGATATTCAGGAAATATTCCCTCTTATTCTCTATTTCAAACACTACCTTAGTTTTTTTGGCTTGTCAGTTCGAAGTGGTTAGGTAATATGTTATATCTATGAGTAGGCCATTACGAAAAGGAAACAGAATGGTTAAGTCTCGTGCCTCAGCAGGGGAGCCTTTTTATTTAATGATCTAGGGTTGTGACTTTGGCTTATTAGGCATCTAATAGCATCAAATAATCTAGTACCTGTCTTGCTATTAGTAAACATGCAGTACCTGAGTTTGAAGGATGTGCTTCCTATCTATCTATGGTGGAATAATTGGATTTCAACACAAGCTTGGAAGGCTTGGCATGAAATACAGGACCAAGAGCCCATTAGCTAATCTTCTGCACTACTTTAATGTAATTGAAACAGAGAGAGACGTCAAAACAATTGAAAATTTGTTTTCCATAGATGATATAACCTTATGTTGTCAATCTATTTATTAGATTACACTGAGGTTTTAGTTCAGAGTAACTTAAAAAAGTAATTAATATATGGAGCTGTTTCTGAGTGAGTCGCTACCCCAGAATATACAGAGAGACATCAACCTTCTTAGCTGATCAATTGCAGAATTTATAACTTGATAGCAAGATATTGCTGAAACAATGAATTTTAAATTGCTCTACTCAGGTTACCTGCCAGGAAGGTTGTATGATTTAAATGTATCAAAATATGGGAACCAAGATGAGCTGAAGTCACTCATCAGTGCATTCCATGGCAAAGGAATCAAGTGCATCGCTGACATCGTAATCGATCACAGATGCGAAGATAGACAAGATGGGAGAGGCATATACTGTATCTTTGAAGGCGGGACGCCGGATGACCGCCTCGATTGGGGCCCGACGATGTTCTGCAGCGACGACACCGATTACTCTGATGGCACCGGGCACCCTGACACTGGCATCAGCTTTAAGCCAGCTCCTGACATCGACCACCTCAACCAAAGGGTCCAGCGTGAGCTCTCGGATTGGATGAATTGGCTCAAGAGCGAGATCGGTTTCGATGGATGGCGTCTTGACTTTGCTAGAGGATACTCATCAGACATCGCCAAGATTTATGTCGGTCAAACGACGCCAGCTTTCGTGGTTGCAGAGATTTGGAGCCCTATGGCTTATGGAAACGATGGCAAGCTAGCTTACGACCAAAATGCGCACCGCCAAGAGCTAGTTAACTGGGTTCAAACGGTTGGTGGTCCAGCGACAGCGTTTGATTTCACCACCAAGGGAATACTACAAGCCGCCGTGCAAGGGGAGCTTTGGCGGATGCGTGACTCCAATGGGAAGGCATCCGGGATGATTGGATGGTTGCCGGAGAAGGCGGTCACATTCATCGACAATCATGATACTGGTTCGACGCAGAGCCTATGGCCTTTTCCTTCTGATAAAGTCATGCAAGGCTACGTTTACATTCTCACGCACCCAGGGATCCCCAGTATCGTAAGTTTTGATTTAACCACTTTCTTAGTCCATGCTATTTCGCATCTTGATCACTTCAACCTAATGTCTTATCCAAGCTATCTACCATCTTTTCTTTGTGCTAAATTCTATACTGAACATCAAATTCTTAAGTAGTTGAAAGACTAAAACTGGTGAACATTTTTTTTTGGAAAAACTGGACAATGAGTCTATCAAAAAAAAAAAAAAAGAGCAGACTTGATATTTTAGTGTTCTTGGTTACCTTAAAAGAATATTGCAGCTAGCACATATCCTTAACTAAACTATTGATTACCATGCTTTGCAGTTTTATGATCACTTGTTTGATTGGGGTTTGAAGGAACGGATCAGTGAATTGGCAGCAATCAGGTCGAGGAATGGAATCCATCCAGGTAGCACGTTGCGCATCCTAGCTTCAGACAGTGATCTCTATGTAGCGGCAATTGATGAGAAGATTATTGCGAAGATAGGACCAAGATATGATGTCGGGAACCTTGTTCCTCCCAACTTCCATATCGTGGCCTCTGGTAATGACTACTGTGTATGGGAGAAGATGTGATTACGAATCACTGGAAGAACCGCTTGGTTATTCCTGTTTTAATTAATTATCTTAAGAAGCTATATAAGATTGTGGACGAATGCGGTATGGTCTAGATTTATGGTAACTAAAAGTGATTATCTGCTTATGTAGTAGACTGGAATGGTTGTCAAGAATTAATTATTTCTGTATCAGAAATGCATACTCCCTAATTGGAGACTATAATAATTGAGAATATATAGTTCTGTTGGCCGACCTCATTCAGCCTTCATATTCGCCTATGTAGCATGTTTTTGCACCATAAATAATGGATGGGCTATTTATCAGATATATATTTTTCTTGTTAAACAGCTTAACTGCAATTCGGAAAACATTTTAGTTAAGTTTTCAGAAAGCTGATGAATGACAAAAAGATGTTAAAATAAATTTCTGATTTTGAAAAGGTTTTTGTTTTTAATATACTTATATTTAATAATGTCACATTGGGTATTTAAATATAAGTGGACTTGTATTTAATGAAATTCTAAAGCTTTAAGATTTGTTGGACCTTGCAGTTTTTAAGCCCGCACACATAAGGAGTACAGAAAACACTTTGTACACCGCCCCCGGTGCAGCAAGGCCTACGTGGACTGCATCGCCTCTTCCGATTGGTCCATGTGGCTCCCATATGGCCTGACACGATGAGACAGAATAGCAGGAGGATAATGTTACTTTTTGATCGTACATCCATTAAAAGTCGTTCAGCCTTTTACCATTGGTGTGAAGACGAAAATGCCCTTTCCCTCCAGCCTACTTCAACCCGCCATCTTATTTGGATTTTGCTGATAAAAAATTGTAAGGTTCTGGGGTGTTGTGGGTCTTGAGCTAGGGTGTCGTGGGTCTTGAACTGGGGGTATCATAGGTCTTGAACTGGGGGTGTCGTGGGTCTTAAACTAAGGTGTCGTGGGTCTTGAACTAGGAGTGTCGTGGGTCTTAAACTAGCGGTGTCGTGGGTCTTGAACTGGGGTGTCGTGGGTCTTGAACTAGGGGTGTCATGGGTCTTGAACTGGGGGTGTCATGGGTCTTGAACTGGGGTGTCGTGGGTCTTGAACTGGGGTATCGTGGGTCTTGAACTGGGGTGTCGTGGGTCTTGAACTAGGGTGTCATGGGTCTTGAACTGGGGGTGTCGTGGGTCTTGAACTGGGGTGTCATGGGTCTTGAACTAGGGGTGTCATGGGTCTTGAACTGGGGTGTCGTGGGTCTTGAACTATGGGTGTCATGGGTCTTGAACTGGGGGTATCGTGGGTCTTGAACTGGGGTGTCGTGGGTCTTGAACTGGGGGTGTCATGGGTCTTGAACGGGGGGTGTCGTGGGTCTTGAACTAGGGTGTCGTGGGTCTTAAACTAGCGGTGTCATGGGTCTTAAACATGCCCTTTCCTTCCTTTGCTTTTTTGCTTTGCTTTGTTCATGGTTGGTCCAGTTTTCAACTACAATCCATCAGCCCACAACGTAGTCGCCGTGAACGGAGCTGGCTACAATGGCTGCACCACGCCGAGGGGCTCGAAGGTCTTCAAGTCAGGGAAGGATTGCGTCACGCTTGGCAGGGGGACGAACTACTTCATCTGTAACTTTGTTGGCCACTGCCAAGCCGGGATGAAGACCCACGACACCCTAGTGTCACGCATTTTCATCACCTTCCGGCAGCTGACACATCAGCGATGGTAGCGGCTTCAGGACCCTCATCAAATCCAAGGCCAGAACAATGAACGCCATCGAAGAAGTATTCAAGGTTGCCCACGCCCAGACCTTGGTCACCCTCTACGGCGCCATCCCTGGCTACTGGTTCACCGTCTCATTCATCGACATCATCGGCCGGTTCAAGATCCAGCTCATGGACTTCTTCATGATGACTGTCTTCATGCTAGGCCTCGCAATCCCCTACCACCACTGGAAGAACCACCACATCGGCTTCGGCGTGATGTATGCGTTCACCTTCTTCCTTGCCAATTTCGGGCCTAACGCACCACCTTCATCGGCAAGGCTGCGGTCGACGTGCCAGGGGATCTCCGCGGCCGTCGGGAAGGCGGGGGCGATCGTGGGGGCGTTCGGATTATTGTATGCGGCGCAGGACCTGGACAAATCCAAGGCCAATCCAGGCTATCCGGTCGTTATTGGTATCAAGAACTCGCTGTTCCCACTGGCCGGAGGGCTGTGCTCACGGTGGATGTCTAGGGCCTTGCAGCAGAGGTTCTCCGCCTCATCAAACTGCATCGTCTGAACGTGGGCCTCAGCCAAGCACCTGCCAAAGCTAGGGTGTCGTGGGTTATAAACTAGGGTGTCGTGGGTTTTGAACTGATGCTTTGTCTTAAGGTTTTGAACTAGGGTGTCGTGGGTTATGAACTAGGGTGTCGTGGGTTTCCAACTAGGGTGTCGTGGGTTTGAACTGATGCTTTGTCTTAAGGTTATGAACTAGGGTGTCATGGGTTTTCAACTAGGGTGTCGTGGGTTTGAACTGATGCTTTGTCTTAAGGTTTTGAACTAGGGTGTCGTGGGTTATGAACTAGGGTGTCATGGGTTTCCAACTAGGGTGTCGTGGGTTATGAACTAGGGTGTCATGGGTTTCCAACTAGGGTGTCGTGGGTTAAACTGATGCTTTGTCTTAAGGTTTTGAACTAGGGTGTCGTGGGTTATGAACTAGGGTGTCATGGGTTTCCAACTAGGGTGTCGTGGGTTTGAACTGATGCTTTGTCTTAAGGTTTTGAACTAGGGTGTCATGGGTTTCCAACTAGGGTGTCGTGGGTTTAAACTGATGCTTTGTCTTAAGGTTTTGAACTAGGGTGTCGTGGGTTATGAACTAAGGTGTCATGGGTTTCCAACTAGGGTGTCGTGGGTTTAAACTGATGCTTTGTCTTAAGGTTTTGAACTAGGGTGTCGTGGGTTATGAACTAGGGTGTCGTGGGTTTGAACTGATGCTTTGTCTTAAGGTTATGAACTAGGGTGTCATGGGTTTCTAACTAGGGTGTCGTGGGTTTGAACTGATGCTTTGTCTTAAGGTTTTGACTAGGGTGTCATGGGTTATGAACTAGGGTGTCGTGGGTTTCCAACTAGGGTATCGTGGGTTTGAACTGATGCTTTGTCTTAAGGTTTTGAACTAGGGTATCGTGGGTTATGAACCAGGGTGTCGTGGGTTTCCAACTAGGGTATCGTGGGTTTAAACTGATGCTTTGTCTTAAAGTTTTGAACTAGGATGTCGTCTGGCAGAGCTTTGCCACTCCTTCGAATACTCTTCTTCCAGGCCAGAACCTTACGATTTTTTATCAGCAAAATCCAAATAAGATGGCGGGTTGAAGTAGGCTGGAGGGAAGGGGCATTTTCGTCTTCACACCAATGGTGAAAGGCTGAACGACTTTTAATGGATGTACGATTAAAAAGTAACATTATCTCCCTGCTATTCTGTCCCATCATGTCATGCCACATGGGATCCATGTGGACCAATAGGAAGGAGCGGTGCAGCCCACGTAGGCTTTGCTACACCGGAGGCGGTGTACAAAGTGTTTTCCAAGGAGTACTCTTTTGTGCTTATGATAAAAGGCTTCGGACTAAGCTAGGTTCTCTGCACATTAGAAACAATCTTATTAGATATCTTTAGCGAACCATAAGTTTATTATTTGAAAAACAAGGCCTTCTTTTTAAATTTATTTAGCAATATACTTTCCAATTTTCTCATATTATTTAGCTCATTATTATTTTAATTATATTTAACTATATGTAATTATTAGCAAGTTTTATCATATTCCTTGAAACAATTTTTTTTAATTATTTGCATAGTTAAAAATTGTAACATAAATTTTTGATAGTAGATTTCGTCTTTGAATATTTTTGTTGAAAATTATTATCATATGGCATGATTAAACAATTTTTTGCTATTAAAAATGAAAAGATAATTTGATAGAAAATTTTCTTAGCTTTCTTTTTCTCGCTAATCTTTAAAAATATTGTTTGATCAATTTTTAAAGTAAAGAGGGTTTCAATCTTTTGTTATTTTTTTTTTTAAAGAATAAAATCCATCAAAACTTGCTACTCTAAAATTTATGTAGAAAATATTAAATTAGAATTTTAAGATAAAATACTTAAAATTTGATTACTTCTTTGTTTTGAAGCCTATACTAGAATATTATTGGTACATTTAAAATATATTAATATATTATTTTAAAAGTGCACTTATACACCTTTAACATCTTTACTTTTTCAAAAATTTTGAGACCTACACTTTAAAGCATACTTGAAGACTTAATTGTTAAGTTAGAGTAATTACTCTAATTTAGGATAATTTTTTAGTGGAGTGCATATTCAATAACATTGTTGTTGCTATCTAGATTGTCAAGGAGGGTCTGATTGTCGCTATATGCTTTTTGGTGTCATATGCAAACCCCTTTACAATGCATGCTCTTTTAATAAGGCTATTAAGGAATTATAGGATGCTCTAAAGGCTAATGATAGCTTAAGATTGGTTTATCATATCCAAGTTTTAAAATAAATTATAATATATTCTCTAAGTCTAATAGTGTTTAGATCCATAACTTTTATGATCTTTTTGTTTAAGATAATATTAGTCATTACCCAAAATATTAGCAAGCCATGGTGATGAAGGGCACATCACTTGTAGAGCAGGTTGACTCGAGCAACAACCTAAAACTTTTCATATTTAGCATATGATAAAAAAGCAACTAAAAACCTATGATTTGAGAGTCCATTAAATTGGTTAACTTGGATAGTAACCCAAAAGCTTTTTATATTTGGATTAGAACAAAAAAAAGATAAGTAAACACTTGCTGTTCAAGACTTCAAGCATAGCATCTTTGATGAATTACAAAATGAGTTGATTCAATCATCAACTCAAAAGTTTCCATCTTAGACTGTAATAAAATAGGTAAATAAAGCTTATAGTCTGAACATCAAATGCATTATTTTTAAAAAAATATAAAATAAGTTGGTTCTGGTATCAACTCAAAATTTTTTATATTTTAAATATGTGAGATTCGATCCTTTGGCCAACCTAATGGTAGAACTAAATCTAACCCTTAGATTAAAAAAAAAAAAAAAAAGAAGGCTAAAGTACACTTTTAACCCTGAAAAAAGTTTTGTGTCTTATTTTATTTTTTATTTTTAAGATGTCTTTAAATTTTATTTATTTATTTATTTGTTCCATTTTGGTTTCTACCGTTAAAAAACTGGTGATGCCATGAGAATAGCACCGATTTGGCATCCTACGTTGCTATATGTGGACTGAAGCCAAATTTTAATAGGTCCAAGCAGCTGAAATCAAAGGGTTTGACCCATTAAAGCCATCAACCCATTAACCCCAAACCAATCATCCCATCAATCCAAGGAAGTTCGGTAGTGTTTGATAGGAAAAATGTTATCCATGGATAAGTGTACGGGATAGAATTTATCCCCTGGCTATCCCTAGGGATATCCCTTGGCTATCCCATTGATCATATCAAATGCAAAAAGGTAAATCCATGGGATAACCTTTTTTACTCTTATTTGAAGGGATAACCAGCTATTCCTGCATTCTCTAGGGAATAAATTGGGGGATATCCCATGGTTAACCATGGTTAACCATGGTTAACCATGGATTATCCCTTTGGTTAACTTTATTCCCTGCTATCCCTTATAGTTATGGCTTTTGGGAATAAGAGTGGATATCCTCTGGATATCCCCTTATCCCCTATTTCAAACACTACCTTAGAGACAAGACTCTGGGGTGAAGGAGGAGATAGAATCCACCAAGGTTAACATCTAAAACAAAATAGAAATCATTAATGAAGAAAAGTTAAAAAACTTGGAAGGTGGACATACTCTCATCTTTTTAAGGCCTAAGATGTCGTCAAAGAGCTTTCGGAAGGCTTGCCCCGTGCGCTATTCGTCGCTCGAAACAAAGGAATTTTTTTCTTTCCTTTTTTTCGTGGGGGTTTTACACCCAAAGGCTTCTCTCTTATCTCTATGTTTCTCAAAGGCTCGATCTAAAAGAGCTGAAGTGTCCAGAAGACCAAGCATGGAAGCTAACAGCCGACCAAACTATTTTCAGAAGAAAGCAAAGCAAATAAACTCTCTCCCCTTCCTTAATATAGCTCTCAAAGAAATGCTTGATGAAAACTTTCAACTTAAGCTGTCCTATCTTACTCAGCAATATTCTAGCAGTCGCTCGTTATAAGATAGCTAAATTAAATGCTTTGCTCGGCGCGCAATTGAAGAAATAAAATGATTGACTCAACTTCTAAGATGATTCATCATAATGACTTTTCATTGGATTTTTTGAGAAATTTTCTAAGGAAAATTTTTGAGGAATTTTTTGAGGGTACTTTTCTGAGGGAATTTTCTGAGGGCAGTTTACTGAGGGATTTGCCAAGAAAAATTTCCGAGGGATTTTTCGAGGGAGTTTCCGAGGGAAAATTTTCGAGGGATTTTTTGAGGGAACATTTTTGAGAGGTTTTCCGAGGGCAATTTACCAAGAGATTTTTGAGGAAAAATTTTTGAAGGATTTTCGAGGAAACATTTTCGAGGGGTTTCTAAGGGAGTTTCCGAGGGCAATTTACTAAGGGATTTTTTGAGGAAAATTTTTTGAGGGATTTTCCGAAAGAAAATTTTTGAGGGATTTTTCGAATGATTTTTTGAGGGATTTTTTAAAAAAAAATTGAGGAATTTTTCGAGAGATATTTTAAACTTTTTAAATAGCTTTTCTTTATTTTTGAGGAAATTATCCCCTGCTAAATAAATATCCGAGGGAACAATCCCTCACAAAATGGCTTTTTTTTTAAATACACCTGGTTATATATATACAAATTATCCACAAGTTTCATCATATCCAAGGGTTCATAACAAACTCATAACAAGCTCAAAAAAGTTTATAGCAAGTTCATTATATCCAAGTTCATAACAAGTTTATAACAAACAAGTTTAAAAAAGTTGTACAAGTGTCATCGTATCCAAAGTTTCATAACAAAAAAAAAAGTATTACAAACAAGTATCATTCTAATTATAGAAAAAGAAAAAATTATAAATCCTCCTCGTGATCATCATCATCATATATAAATCCTCTCTCGCTCCTGAATCCACTTAGGAACTCGTGAGGATGTGCAGCTAGAAGATGAGCCTGTCAGCAAGCTAGCTTGGGATCCAAGTCCATAAATTCGTCCCTTGTTTACCCCAATAGTCTCTTTCCATATATGCATCATAGAGGGCTGAGGTTGCTGCTGTGATGATTCCGCACCATCCTCTCCAGTTGAGCTTTGACTTGATTCCACCTCTTGCCACTTTTGTATAAAATTAGTCTGTAAAAGATATTAGATACAATTAGTTAAACATACAAATAGTATAAATATATGAATTAAAGGGGAGTTTTTTAAATACTTACATGTGATGTCTCTGCCTTTTTATTTACCCAGTGATTGCCATCCTTTTTTTTTTATGGGTGTGTCAGAAGAGCTCATCTATGTAGGTGCTCGGTTCAACTTCTATGTCTGAATTTTATAATATAAACAATATTATCAATTTTTTTAAATAATTTATATGAAATAAGAACAGCATATATGTAAAGAAAAATATATTACCAAATTAGAATTTAATAACATTTAGGTCATGATTGATCATTTGATATGTCAGCATGTGTCTGTGCATATGAGATATATAGGGCCATCATGTAATTTCAATAAAGGGATTCTAGCTACCAATACAGTGTAGTCAAGTCCATTTGTCAGCAACTCAGCATTGCTCTGGGTTTCTACACGTTTGCAATCTTGATTTGTACAATTTCTCCACCAGTGGTCTTGTAGACCACCTTCTTTATCTTAGTAGTAGGTACAAAGAACAAATATGATAAGAGCAATTCTTTAATGCGATACATAGAATAGACAACCATAAATCTAAAATCTAGAAATCATTAGAATGGCTTGCATTATTTATGACTGTATGAATGATAGTTGTTGCAGCACGAGCCACCTTGTGCCATCCAAGCCACAGACAATGTATAACTCCTCTTTTCCTCTAACCTTTTCTAACATTCTTTACAACCACCTGCTTCTTGAAACATTAGCTGAACATGCTAATCCACCATGACATGAGATTATTCAATTGGATCTATATTGGAGTTCTGCAACCTTGTTTGCTTTTCCAATTTGTAAGTTGTTTTCTGTATCTTTTTCCCTCTTTTCCCAAAGTAACATGGGTCTCCCTTTCTTCATGTCAAAGGAAGCTTCTTTCATAGTGTAGCAAAGGGCCATTTTCACTGTTGTAGTGTATATATAGTTTGACAATTTTTACATTTGAATAACTTAAATCATAACTATACCATAGCTGGGAGTGAGCAAAAAATGTAGGGTGAAAATATATAAACATTTATCTACTTGTATCACTCCGTTGGTATCAAATATCACTCTCTTGGTATCAAATATCATTTATCTACTTGAAACTATAAGGGATAAGTTTTTTGGCTTACTAGTAAAAAATGCATGGTTTAGTGTACAATTCCTCATGAATACTCCGTTAATTTTCTGTTGTTAATAGTAATTAGTTAAATGTTGTTAGCAAGGATGAAAATAAAATGTTTTCAATGATGATTTTAGGAGTACCATTTTTAAAGTTTTTCAAAGTTTTTTTTACAAACTTTCTTTTTGTTGTTTCCCTACAGTAGTTTTAAGATCCAAATGTCTGCTCTTTTGCTTCAAATTCTTTGTCAAAGAAATTCAGCATGAGGAGCAGGCATGACCATATTTGGGCCCCATGATTTTTCAGTTTCTTGTTTCTCATGTCATATTCCAGTTTAAGACCAGCTAACCATAAAAAAATACATGCTTCCATTTTGAATTACCTGCTGAGGGAAGTCACCATCGTCCATTTGTGAATTGATCAAAACCCTTATACCGTGATGTATTGGTGTTGGATCTTCATCAACCTGTTGTCGAGAAAACATTCATTATAAACTGTGTATTTTATACCTTGTTTTGGCTGGAAAGATAGCTCTCTCCCCATCCACCACAAGATAGCTGCTTTGATAACAAGAATTCACAAGCTTTACGCATGGTTGGACTATTGTGGTAGTTTCTCCCATAAGCTGCTAGCCCTTCAACTACGAACCATGTGCCATAGATATAGCAAAGTCCCCAAAAAGCATACCCGTTCAAGCTCAAAATCTCATTTAGATATTGAATTGTTTGCAACTGTAAACTACTACTAGCCAGACAAAAGCATGAAGATACTATGTGACAGAATCTTTAACATGAACCATCAGCATTTTGTGTTTCTTTGATGTATTGCGCTCCTTTTGTTATGGTAATATCTATTGTTGGGTAATGGGCCAAAATAGACCCTAAATACCCTAATGGGCCTTGAAAGCCCATTACCGCCTTATGTGTGTGAATGAGAAATTGCGGGGACATTTAGTCCCATATCGAAAAAATCAAGAAAGGAAGGTTCACTTATATGGAAACCACTTCCTTAAAGCTTAAGTTCCTTAGGCTCACCACAAGTGGAGAGCTTGAGGGTGATGCGTAGCATCACCCTCGCTTACGTGCACGCGCGTGTGCGAAGGGCGCTTTGAGGGGCTTTAAATTTTTTATAGATCAAGATGATCCGACGGTAGAGATTGATCAGTTCAAGATAAGGGGCTGAGATCAATTGATTGTTGATCGATCGGATGAAGGGTCGAGATGTGGTGATCAAATCATAATCTTGATCACGATCCAACGGCTGACATCCGTCAGTTGACTAGTCAAGTTGACTAGTCAACAGGTCGGTTGGTTGACCAGTCAACATGACGGTTATGATAAGGTGTCCATTCGATCGTACGGTTGTGATAAGCATCCGCTTATCTGATAACATGATCATCAGATTACGATGATGAAAAGGCTTATCAGGATAAGGATAGACTTATCTGATCGGCTGATCTTCAGATCACAGCCATGAAAAGGCTTATCCGATAGCCTGATCTGAAGATCACAATGTCTAAAGGGCATATCAAGGGTGATAAGCCCTTAACCCTCACATCCTTTGATAAAGAATTTAAAATTAATTAAATTCGTAGGGTTGCTTCCAAGGGGCGTAGGGTTGCTTCCAAGGGGCACCTAAAAACATATAAATAGGACCCTAGACCCTCTCATTTCAATGATCCCAAGCCATTCCGAATTGAGTTCAATTTGAATCAATTCTAGTCTTCTTCTCTCTTAGGCATTTGCATACTTTCTAAGGATAGTATAGCAATAATGCATTGAAAAGAGAGTAGCATTCTTGGTTCGAAAGTTTTGGTAAATTGTAGTGCTGCTTTCATCAAAAGGAGACTGTTGTATCCTGGGAGACAATCGTCATACTGACCGTAAGCACCATTGCGGGACGAAATTGTCTTAAGGACATAGAGTGAAACTCTAGCCTCAGTCTAATTCATTAGGTAGCCACCATCTGCCAGACATACCCACCAACATCTATTTCCTTTCTTCGGTGCTTAGGATGTAATTTCCTAAAGAGTGCCAGGGCTTGAATTGCTGATGAAGTGCACTCTACATACCTAAAGTGACAACAATTAGTGAAAGGTAGCATTACAGACCAAATATCATGGCATTGAAGTGTTGTGGCCAAACAATCTTACTCGGACTCGATTAGAGTATCTTTAAACATCTCAGAGGGATTGAACTTCTGAAAGAGAGATGAAAAAAATACATGGTTACTGCCTTATAAACTCCCCAATTTATGTGTATGCACTAAAATTTTGAAGAAAATATAAGAGGAAGATAAAAGTTGGTCATAGGAAAAGCTACCTCCAACCAGCGGAATGCTCTTTGCAGCTCCCAAGCAAAGAAACCACCATTTTTTCTTTGCAATGGAGATAAGAACAAGATCAATAACAGTAGTAAAACAAAACATCTTACAAGGCATGAATAAAGAGGTGAAGTGGACTAATTCAAGTAGGATCTTAAGATCTGATTCTTACTTGAAGGGAAAGAATAACATTAACAGCATCGTACAACCGCTCTGGTTCTATCTTCTCTCCAACGAGTTCTGATGACATTTGCGAGAGCAACAGCGAACACTGCAAAAGAAAAGAGGATGTTAATAATTTATATTAACAGAAACTATGAAAACAATTATTTTAACACACATTTTTATGTATTGGAGTTGCAGTATCTATCACCTTAAGTCCCTTTGCCGTGCAATCAGATACTTGCCGACCATGGTCTTACATCCAGAGTGTCCATGCACCTTTATTGATGTATCGAAACATTGATTTGAAGTTGCCAGAAGGATTTTCTCGGACCTTCAAAATTAATCTGATTTAATTAGTTAACTTAATTTTATGCCACATAGTGACTACCTACGAACGTAATTTGTAATTAGGTGCTGCTGCCATGGCTCTATTCCTCTCGAGCAGAGTGGTTCTGCAATGAAAACAAGGCTCTAAAATCCCTTGAATCTCATCATTAATCTTATGTTATACCGATCATGGTTGAGGAAAGAATGTAAATCCCTTCCCTAACCATCATTATACAAAGACTTCCAAACGAAAAAGGAAAGGAAATTCGACGCGGTCAAACCCGTCGGGCGAGTGAGACAGTGGACGATTCATCCTCGTCGATGATGCCTTCGGCCTTTCCACCTCCAGCGGTCGCGGCTCCACTGCCTAAGCAGTCGAAGGGCGCCATGATAGTGAGTATGCGTTTCCCCCTCGTCGATCCCTCCCTGTCCCCCTTCTTCACCAACCCCTCCCCCTCCCCCCTCCTCACCATAGCCCACACCGGAAGCCTTGCCAACAACGTCCTCGAGAAGAACAGTACACAACACCTTAGGAAGGGATTAAGAGGGTTCACAAGAAATATTTACCTTGTTTGCACGTTCCTAGGGTTTGAATCGCTCCCTTGTCTGCTCGTCCCCTAGGGTTTGAGTTGCTTGGATGGAAGAGATGGAAGCCCAACGGTCGAGGATCGGACGAAAGAGAGGGAATACCGGCGGATGGAAGGACAGAAGAGAGGGAATGCGAGCAGACAAAAGAGAATGCGGGCAGATGGAAGAGAGGAAATGCCAAATGAAAAAAATAATTCGAAAGAGAGGGAATGCGGGCGCTGGGCGGTGGAATACCAAATGAAATATCGCTGGCGGTGGGAATTAATTTTTTATTTTAATTTAATTTATAAAAAAATAATTTATACTATTTAAATATTTTTATAATAAATTTATGAATAAAAAAAAGTTGGGATCATAGTGGTTATGATAGTAAGTATTTTTTTAAGGTTTCAGGTTCAAATCCTTCTATCTACCTATTATAAATTTATTTTTAAAAAATACTAAAATAAGATTTTTTTGTTTCTTGGGAATTATTTATGCCTATCTTACATAGAGTTTTTTTAAAAAAATTATGAATCCAGAATAACATGTTTTACTTAGACTTGATGATGAATTATAATACATTAAAAATCATATTGATTGACTAGACATGAGTATTTGTATTATGAATTGATGTATTTAAACTTATTTGTGAAAGTACATTTATGGATCTTGTGAAATTATTATATGATTTAGAAATTAATTTGAAATTGAGGTATGTGTTCACTCTCTCAAGTCTAACTATAATTAGACTTAGCCATTGGAATAGACCATTGACTATGTGTATCCATGAATAAGTTTCTTTCAAGACAAGTTCATCGATGCTTACCACTAGCACACATCAATGTATGTTTCCTTTTAGGTCAAACCAGTGAGGTGATCATGGGCAGATGTATGTGTATCAACATGTTATTCACTAAAAATTATGTTTTCTTTCCAACTAAGCTAGTGAAGTCATTATTGACACATGTGTGCATAAAGGCATCTCATGTGTGCAAGAACAATTTTTCTTTCAAGCATAGATAGTAAAGCAATCACTAGTACATGGTATCATTTGGCATATTTTCTTGTTGAGTCAAAGGTAGTCTCCTTTCAAACTTGGCTAATAGATCAATCACCAACACATAATTATATCAACATATTTAGTTAAAGGCAAATTTGTTTTAGTCTTATCATAGAGCTCGTCATGATAAAACTTGCTTAAAGTAAAGGATTTTTTAAAATTAATCCTTTAATTATTTTAAAAATTAGTATTATTAATGAAGCATTGTTGGCCCAGATGGCAACCCAAGAGGGGGGGTGAATTGGGTTCTTAAAAATTTTAACACTTTAAAACTAAGTGCTTTGATAGGAAAGAACTTGAGTGCAATGTATAGATAAATGCTGCACAAATAAATGAGATAGAGAGAGAAACAAAGCATGGCAAACACAAAGATTTTATAGTGGTTCGGTGTATCCAACACCTACGTCCACTCCCAAGCACTTGGGTCCACACTATAATCCACTTGATTACAGTCGAGTTGTTTTACAAGCTCACAACTCAAACTTATTGTTTCCCCGGGATCACAACGAACCCAGCTGGTTTTTTCGGGCTCACCAGCACAAAACCCAACCACAAGCTATCCTTAGCTTGTCCGAGGTATACTACCTCCACTAATTCAATCCCTGATTGAATTAGTAAACAATAATGAAAAATAGAGTTTTGAATACAAGCAGCTCCTCAAATGAGCAAATATGCAATAAAATAAATAAGGGTAAGAAAAGCCTGTTTGAAGCGATTTGGATGTATGCTTTTCTTCTTTTCTTCTTTTCTTCTCCCTTGAAAGGTTGAATCAGGCCTCAGCTCAGATTCTTCACAAAAATCGCAGTTGAGAAGTTGAGGATTTGGCTTTTGCTTTCTCTCTTCAAACTTGGAAATCTCTTGGATTTCTTAAGAAGCTTTTGAATTTCTCTTTGAATTCTCTGGTTGATGGATTTGAGCTCTGAGTCTTTCCTCTTGATTTCTCTCTTTTTCATTAAGTATTTTTCTTGATTTTTCTCCTCTCTCTTTTTTTTTCAAACGGACGGTTCCCCCTTTTTATAGATCTCTTAATCCAAGTTTAGGTGAGAAAATAGCCGTTACAGAGTTGGATTGCTTCTACACACAAAGAAAAATAGCCGTTAGAGATTAGGTAGAAAAAATATTACCGTTGGAGTCCGTTCTGACATTTGAAAAATCCGTTCCTGACAGGTTGGAGTCGGCTCCAACTTTTCAGGTGTCGGCTCCAATCGGGGTGTCCAAAAATAGTAATAAGAAGTTGTTGAGGAGTCGGCTCCGAAAAAGTTAAGTGTCGGCTCGGCGCTTTCGGGAGTCGGCTCCAGAATCCAAGGGTGTCGGCTCCAACATGTTTCAAAAACACGTTCTCTGTATCTCAGGTTGAAGTCGGCTCCAGAACTGTAGGTGTCGACTCTAGAATTCTCAGGTGTCGGCTCCGGAAACTGATGCAGAAAACACTTCTCTGTATCTCAGGTTGGAGTCGGCTCCGAAACTCTAGGTGTCGACTCCGGACCATGCCGAAATTCCAGAAAAGTTCTGATACGCCCTGGGGTCGGCTCCTGACTATTTGGGTGTCGACTCTAAGTTCTGAACTTACATATTTCTTTTCAATTTTGATTCAAAACTTATTTCCTTATACCTTTTGATTGATTAAACATTTTAATCCCTGAAACACTTATTAAATTTGAAAACATAGTGAATATACTCATGTCTTTTGTTAATCATCAAAATCAATAATTGGGTCAACAATCTCCCCCTTTTTGATGATGACAAAAATAGAGTATATGCATGATTAAACAATATGAGTTTCAAATCAAATTTCTCAATTTTAAGTTCTCATAGTTAAGCTCCCCCTGAATGAGGTAGCTCCCCCTATGATACTCAATTTAACATCTTCTCTCCCTTTATCATTAAAACTTAATGAGCATATCAAATTAAGTTCATTTAAAGCTTGATACTCATTAAACTTATCTCATCAAAACTACTTGATACCAATTAATTAAGCTTATTTGTTCCAATGCATATACAATCTTCTCTCCCCTTTTTTGTAATCAACAAAAAGGTTTTAGAAAAGATTCAAGTTCAATTAATCTTTCTCAAAAGAACAATCAAATTGCATTGCAAAATACAAGTAATTCATTCATTTCATTTCATCATCCAAAATAAATTACATTTAATAAAAAGTAAACATTTTACATCAAAAAGAACTTCATTTCATCAAACTTCATTACATTAAAAGAACTTCATTACATCAAAAGAACTTCATTATCAAAGAAACTTCATTACAAAAAGTATCAAAATGCAGTATTTAATGATTCTAAGAAGCTTTGCAATTCTTCTACAATTTTTCCATTCCTTCACTTTGAGTTCTGACAAATTCCTTCAGTCTTCTATCAACGAATGCACATGCAGTAACAATTTTCTCTTGAAGCTCTGCATTGCATTTGGAATAAGTCTCAGAATCTCCTCCAATATCTTTAAGTTCTCAAATATTCTTGAGATCATTCTTTAATGCTTCTGAGGAGGATCCAAGGGTGGACTCAATTTTGTTTACTCTCTCATCCAAAAAATAAACATTTCTCTTAAATTCATCAAACTATTATCAATTTCAGTTTTCATCTCTTCCTTGTGAGTAGCAAAACTGAATATCAGAAAAACCAAGGAGATTGAACTGAAGTGGAAGGAGTAGGTGGAGCTGGAGGTACACTCTGGCTGGGTCCTGTGAGTTGTATCTCACAGATGGTCCTGCCTCTGAAGGACCAGGCTCAGTAGTCTCAGCAACCCTTTCTTCAGTATGACCTTTCCTCTCCCACTGACCATCCTTCTTCACAAAGCCCATCCTATGAACAGTTGCTAAACTATAGTAATCTGTGTGCCTTAAATTCTTTTTGGGTTCATTTTCAGAAATAACAACACCCTGGCTTTGGAATACTAAAGTTAATATCATGCCATAGGGTAAAGGATCTTTTCTTATTCCCTCCGCCATATACCAAACCATCATACCAGCCAAATTAATTTGTTGTACCAGTCAAAACACTGTCCATTATTACAATGTCTCGCTCTGAGACATACTCAAACCTCCACAGATATTATGAAGTAATCTTAACTCAAGAGGCAATTGGTTTGCCCTAATTTCTTCAAATTCAGTTACTTTCCTTCCTAGCATCCTTGATAAAGCATCTGACCTCTCACTGTGAATGCTTGCAGTAAGCCCAGTGACAGGAATCCCTAAAAGATTTCCTAAGATTTCTGAGGTTATATGAATCCTTTTCCTCTTACTGAACTAACTATTCCTCCATCTCCTCTAGACAGATTGAAATAAAACTCCTTGACTAAGGCTGGATAAGTAGGTAAATCAAGGGAGCATACCTTATCCCAACCTAGTTCTTTCAACTGCCGCCCAATGGTAAAACCTTCTTCCTCAAAGAAATGAAAGTCTACCTTCCTGCCCATTGTGATTACTCGCCGCTAAAGTGTCGATTTGAGGTGAGGAGGGGCTTGGAGCAGCGCTTGGTGTGATGACGAGGAGGACGAAGAGCTCGGTAAGGCTATCTCACCGGACGCCTCATTGTCATTTTCAGTCGTCACCGCTCCACCAACCATGGATCCCCTATGTTTGGGTGCCATTGAGTGCTAAGGAGAGGTTAATTTGAGAGATTTTGGGTTTTGGGAAGAGTTGGAGAGAGTTTGGAGGGGTTAGGAGTCGATTGAAATGAACGAGGAGTCGGCTCTGCCCTAGATAAGTCAACCTGGACCACTTGGAGTCGACTCCCGCAAAGAAAGGTGGCGACTCCAGGTCGCTAACACAGTCAGCGCTCAACTGGAGTCGGCTCCGCTAAGGCGGGTGTCGGCTCTAAGGTCTCAGACCGTGAGCGACACAGACAAGGTGTCGACTCCATAAATTGGGTGTCGACTCCACTGACAGTTTCAGAAAAAATAAGAGAGTTTCAAAGATCCAAACTTATCAAAATAAAATCAATAAATTTTTGATAAAATCTTTGAAATGTGGTGAATCAAATGATTCAAATATCTAGATGAGTTGTCCTTAGAATCATGAAAGATTTTTCAAGAAAATTAATTGAACTCTAGATAATCAATCTTAAGGGTTTCAAAATCATTCCAATGGATCACAAATTCCTAATTCTCCTCTAAGATAACAAAATTTCTCTTCACTCAAAGGTTTTGTAAATATGTCCGCTAATTGTTCTTCAGTACAAACATAATCAAGACAAATATCATTATTAGCTACATGTTCTCTAATAAAATGATATCTAATTTCAATGTGCTTAGTTCTTGAATGTTGGATTGGATTTTTAGTTAAGTTGATTGCACTAGTGTTGTCACATCTAATAGGAGTTTTATCAAGTGTTATGCCATAATCTTCAAGTTGTCGCTTAATCCAAAGGATTTGAGCACAACAACTTCCAGCTGCAACATTCAGCTTCAGCAGTAGATAATGCAACTGAATTTTGCCAAGAGATTAAGTTACTTCCTAAAAATTGACATGCACCACTTGTACTTTTCTATCTAATTTACAACCAGCATAATCAGAATCAGAATAAGCAATCAAATTTAATGTTGAGTCTCTAGAATACCATAATCCTACATTTTTAGTTCCACTTAGATATCTTAGTATTCTTTTTAACAATTAAATGAGATTCTTTAGGTTCAGATTGAAATCTAGCACATAGACAAACGCAAACATGATATCAGGTCTACTTGCAGTTAAGTAAAGTAGAGATCCGATCATACCTCTATAATGCTTTTGATCAACTTTCTTACCATCTTCATCTTTGTCTAATTTGCATGAAGGACTCATAGGTGTTCCAAGGGGTTTGATTGATTCCATTCCAAACTTCTTGAGAATTTCCTTTGTGTACTTTGTTTGGTTGATAAAATCCCCTTTAGCTTTGTTTGATTTGAAGTCCTAGAAGAAATTGAGTTCTCCATCATGCTCATTTCAAATTCACCCTGCATTAACTTAGCAAATTCTTGACACAAAAGATTGTTAGTAGCACCAAAAACAATATCATCTACATATATTTGTACTACTAATAAGTCTTTATTTTTTCTTTTCAAAAATAAGGTTTTATCAATATTTCCTCTAGAAAAATTATTTTCAATTAAAAATTTGCTTAGCCTATCATACCAAGCTCTAGGTGCTTGTTTTAAACCATATAGTGCTTTGTGTAATTTAAAAACATGATTTGAAAATTCATGATCTTCAAAACCAGGTGGTTGTTCTACAAAAACTTCCTCATTTATAAAACCATTTAAAAGCACTTTTAACATCCATTTGAAATAAATTGATATTCATATGACATGCAAATGCAAGTAATAATCTAATTGCCTCTAATCTAGCTACAGGTGCAAAAGTTTCATCAAAATCAATTCCTTCTTCTTGATTATATCCTTTTGCAACTAATCTAGCTTTATTTCTAATTACTATGTCATTTTCATCTAATTTATTTCTAAATACCCATTTAGATCCTATCACTGAGTGACCTTTAGGTCTATCAACTAAGGACCATACATTATTTCTAGTAAATTGATTTAATTCTTCTTGCATAGCTAGCATCCAATTACTATCTTTTTCAGCTTCTTCAATAGTTTTAGGTTCAACTTGAGATACAAATGCAAGATGATTATTGATATTTCTCATAGATGATCTAGTTTTACTCCTTGAGATGGATCACCTATAATCAATTCCTTTGGATGACCATAGGCATATCTCCAATCTCTAGGAAGATCTACCTCATTATGATTAGTATCAATAACATCAACCCTAGGAGAATCATCATCTTTAGCTTCTTGTTCATGGTCTGAAGATACATCTATATTTAATTTTTCAATATTTCTTTCTAGCAAATTTGTATCTTCCTCATCATCAATCTTTTCTGAACTTGATGCTAAAGATTCATCAAAAACTACATGAATAGATTCTTCTACAATTAAGTTTTTCTTGTTAAATACTCTATATGCTTTACTAGTTGTTGAATATCCTAAGAATATGCCTTCATCAGATTTTGCATCAAATTTTTAAGATTATCTTTACCATTATTATGAATGAAACATTTACAACCAAATGCATGAAAATAACTAATATTTGGTTTCCTATCATGCCATAGTTCATAAGGTGTTTTCTTAAGAATTGGCCTAATTAAGGCTCTATTAAGGATGTAACATGCCGTGTTTATAGCTTCCGCCCAAAAGTATTTTGGAAGGTTTCTTTTACATAGCATGGTACGGGCCATGTCCTCTAAAGTTCTATTCTTTCTTTCTACAACTCCATTTTGTTGTGGTATTCTAGGTGCAGAAAAATTATGATGAATGCCATGTTCAATGAAAAATTTTTAAATAAGTGATTTTCAAATTCTGTGCCATGATCACTTCTAAAGATACTATGGTGTTGTTTTTCATTAGTGACTTTCTTGAAGAACTTCATGAATATAGGGAAAGTCTCATCCTTATGAGCCAAAAATAATACCCAAGTGAATCTAGAATAATCATCTACTATCACAAGACCATATTTCTTCCTCCTAGACTAGTGGTTCTAGTAGGTCCAAAAAGGTCCATGTGAAGTAGCTCTAGTGGCCTAGAAGTGAAAAATATTTTTAGATTTGAAAGAGTTTCTGTTTGTTTTCCAAATTGACATGCATCACAAATTCTATTATTTTCAAAATCTAACTTTGGAAGTCCTTTAACTAAATCCATTCTAATTAATTTTAAATTAAGTGTGTGCTTGCATGACCTAATCTATGATGCCACAACCATCCAACCTCATTTACATTAGCATTATCAGCAACTAAGCAATGATTACTAGTAGACAGATTGTCTAAATCAATTGAGTATACATTGCCATTTCTACTTCCAGTAAATATAATGCTATTGTTAATGGGATTAGAAATAGTGCAGACATAAGCTTCAAATGAAACTTTGAAACCTTTATCACACAATTGGCTAATACTAATTAAATTATGTTTTAAACCATCTACATATAAAACATTTTCTATAAAGTGGAGGGAGTTATTTGAATTTTACCAAATCCCATAATTTAGCCTTTACCATTGTCTCCAAATGTACAACTCCTCCTCTTTATCTTCAAGGGTGATGAATTGATCCTTGTCATCCGTCATGTGCCTTGAGCAGCCGCTATCAAGATACCACTTTCGTTTTGATCTTTTGGCCGTAAGACACTCCTGCAAGATGATCAAATCTTATGTTTAGGTACCCAAGCTTTCTTGGGTCCTTCATGGTTAGTAGCAATAAGGATTGTTCCTTTCGGAACCCATATTTTCTTCCCTTTAACACTTAAATTCTTATTAATTTTTCTATAATTGCATTCATAAGCTTTATGTCATTTCTTGTTACAGCAATAACATGAAACATTATTTTTATCTTGTTTCTTTATAAAGAAATTTTTAACAAACTTTTGTTTCTTGTTAGGCCTATAACCTAATCCAGCTTTATCAAATACAGCTCTTTGATTACTTAATAGCAAATTAAGTTTTTTAGAACTATATGTAAATTTATCAATTATAATTTTATTTTTATCAACTTCTTTCTTTAAACTAAGGTTTTCACTTGATATCAATTCTTTTCTTTTATCAAATTTTCATTTTCAGATTTTAGTTCTTCAACATCATGAGTTATTTTATCCTTTTCATTGACAAGATTTAAATTATTATTTTTCAAAGATTTTCTTTTCTTTTTCAAGACTTTAAAATCACTAACTAATTCGTTAAATGCATCAAACAATTCATCAAAGGTAAAGTCATGAGTTTCGGTACTTACCTCATCGTCATTTGCCATAAAGCAAATATTTGCAACTTCTTTTTGTTCCTCCTCAGAAGAGGATTCTTCGCTATCACTCCATGTTGCAACATAAGCCTTCTTCTTCTTTTTGTAGGCTTTCTTCAATTGAGGATAGTCATATCTAAAGTGCCCCGGTTTCTTACATTCATAACATATGAGGGGTCTTTCTCTTTGTCCTTGTCCTTCTCTTTTTCTTTTTCACTTTCCATTTTTGTTCTAAACTTTTCTTGTGGAAAGGTCTCCTTCTTTGCATAAACTTTTTGAACTTCTTTGCAAGAAGGGCTGTCTCATCATCTTCCTCTTCTTCCTCACTACTGCTTGTTTCCTTTTCTGCTGCTTTAAGGGCAATCGTTCTCTTCTTTTTAACCTCTTCCTCTTGATGTTGCTTAATGGTCAATTCATGGGTCATCAAGGATCCAAGTAGCTCTTCTAAAGGTAATGTATTTAAATCTTTGGCTTCTTGGATGGCAGTTACTTTCGCTTCCCATGATCTTGGAAGAGACCTAAGAATTTTACGAACCAAATCAGAATTAGTATAGGTCTTACCAAGACTTTTTAGACCATTTACAATATCAGTAAATCTAGTGTATATGCATGTGATAGTTTCATTTTGTTCCATGCTAAACAATTCATATTTGTGCACTAGAATATTATTTTTGATTTTTGATTCTTTTACTTGATTAGTATCCTCATGGGTAACTTCTAATCTATCCTAAATTTCTTTTGTGGAAATACATGTAGAAATTCTATTGAACTCATTAGCATCTAAAGCACAAAATAAAACATTCATGGCTTTTGCATTCAGCTGAGTCATTTTCCTATCATTCTCATTCCAATCCCTTTCGGGTTTAGGAACTATTGAACCATCTACTAAGTGTGTGGGTGTGCTAGGTCCATTAGTGATTACACTCCATAGTTCATAATCTAAGGCTTGAATAAAAATTCTCATTCTAGCTTTTCAATAAGAATAATTTGAACCATTAAATAAAGGAGGTCTATTTGTGGATTGACCTTCAGCAAAAAAGATCCAGCTTGAGCTGCCATTTGGATCTTTAACTCTTGATCGTTGGATCAAACTGAGAATGAGCACAAGCTCTGATACCAATTGTTGGCCCAGATGGCAACCCAAGAGGGAGGGGGTGAATTGGGTTCTTAAAAATTTTAACTCTTTAAAACTAAGTGCTTTGATAGGAAAGAGCTTGAGTGCAATGTATAGATAAATGTTGTGCACAAATAAATGAGATAGAGAGAGAAACAAAGCACGGCAAACACAAAGATTTTATAGTGGTTTGGTGTATCCAATACCTGCGTCCACTCCCAAGCAGCACTTGGGTCCACACTATAATCCTCTTGATTACAGCCGAGTTGTTTTACAAGCTCACAACTCAAAACTTATTGTTTCCCCAGAATCACAATGAACCCAGCTGGTTTTTTCGGGCTCACCAGGACAAAACCCAACCACAAGCTATCCTTAGCTTGTACAGAGGTATACTACCTCCACTAATTCAATCCCCCGATTGAACTACCAAACAATAATGAAAAATAGAGTTTTAAATACACAGCAGCTCCTCAAATGAGCAAATAAACAATAAAATAAACAAGGGTAAGAAAATCCTATTTGAAGCAATTTGGATGTGTGCTTTTCTTCTTTTCCTCTTCTCCTTGAAAGGTTGAATCAAGCCTTAGCTCATATTCTTCACAGAAAATCGCAGTTGAGAAGTTGAGGATTTTGAGACTTTTTGCTTTCTCTCTTTAAACGTTGGAAATCTCTTGGATTTGATCTTAAGAAGCTTTTGAATTTCTCTTTGAATTCTTTGGGTTTGATGGATTTGAGCTCTGAGTCTTTCCTCTTGATTTCTCTCTTTTTCACTAAGTATTTTTCTTGATTTTTCTCCTCTTTTTTTTTTTTTCAAACGGATGGTTCCCCCTTCTAATAGATCTCTTAATCCAAGTTTAGGTGAGAAATATAGTCGTTACAGAGTAGTTAAATTGCTTCTACACACAAAGAAAAATAGTCGTTAGAGATTAGGAAGAAAAAATATTACCGTTGAAGTCCGTTCTGACATTTGAAAAATCCATTCCTGATAGGTTGGAGTCGGCTCCAACTTTGCAGGTGTCGGCTCCAGATCGTGATGTTCAAAAATAGTAATAAGAAGTTGTTGAGGAGTCGGCTCCAAAAAAGTTAAGTGTCGGCTCGGCGCTTTCGGGAGTCGGCTCCAGAATCCAAGGGTGTCGGCTCCAACATTGTTCATAAAAACACGTTCTCTGTATCTCAGGTTGGAGTCAGCTCCAGAACTATAGGTGTCAACTCCGAAATTCTCAGGTGTCGGCTCCCGATCTCCAGGTATCGACTCTGGAAACTGATGCAGAAAACACTTCTCTGTATCTTAGGTTGGAGTCAGCTCCAAAACTGTAGGTGTCGACTCCGGACCATGTCGAAATTCCAAAAAAGTTCTGATACACCCTGGGGTCGGCTCTTGACTATTTGGGTGTCAACTCTAAGTTCTGAACTTACATATTCTCTTTTCAATTTTGATTCAAAGCTTATTTTCTTATACCTTTTGATTGATTAGACATTTGTAATCCCTGAAACACTTATTAAATTTGTCAGAAACATAGTTAATATACTCATGTCTTTTGTTAATCATCAAAATCAATAATTGGGTCAACAAGCATGCCTTTTTTTAAGTATATCATAAATTTGATAAATTACTAAGTTATATGATTCATAAATTACTTTATATAATTTATAGTTAAAATATATTTTTAATTTTCAAACTTTCACTTAAAATTTATTTTAATACATAAATTTTTTGATGAAAAAAATCACTCAAAAAATCCCTTGAAAATTAATTTTGCGAAGGTTTTTTTGAGGGATTTATTTTTCATTAATGAGTTATTAATAAATTTTTTTGATGAAAAAAATTCCTCGAAAAATCCCTCACAAAAATATTTTTTGAGGGATTTTTTAAGAATTTTGCAAGAAATTTTTCAAGGGATATTTCTATAATAATGGCTTATTTGTAAAAAAAATTGATAAAAATCTCTCAAAAAATCCCTCAAAAATTAATTTGCGAGGGCTTTTTCGAGGGATTTGTTTTTCATTAATGAGTATTAATAAAATTTTTTAATGAAAATAATCCCTCAAAAATCCCTAGAAAAATTAATTTTTAAGGGCTTTTCCTATTACGGGGAGACAGCCTCGCTGTTCCGACTTCAGCGATATGGAAAGGAGGGTCCGCGATCACTTGGATGGGTGGCAGGTCATTGGTCTTTCTATGATAGCAAGGATCACGCTTTGACGCTCTGTATTGTCTTCTCTTCTTGTCTATCTTCTTTCCAATACTGCCATCCCTTTGACTTGTTTGAGGATGATCGAGAGATACTTTCGGGATTTCCTTTGGGCTTCCATGCCGAATGGTCATGGTATCCACCTTATGTCTTGAGACATTGTTTGTATATCGATTGCTGATGGTGGGCTTGGGATTCAATTGTTAGGAGAGAGGCGCTGACTGCTAGGCATAACACAAGGTTCTTAATGGATCCACATTGTTTGTGGAGTTCATTTATGCAGGCCAAATATGGTCATGGATCGCAGCAAGGGTAGACAACCACTCAGGTACTTAGAGCTGAAAATAGGGTAACCCTTACCCCTCTATCCTTTCCCAAATTTTATATTCTGATATATCGGGTTTGACTCACCTAGATTGGTGTGATCACCCGCCTGTACCAAAAAAAAATTATGCGAGGAATTTTTCGAGGGATATTTCTATAATAAATGGCTTATTTGTAAAAAAATTTAATAAAAAAATCCCTCGGAAATTAATTTTGCGAGGGATTTTCCGAAGGATTTGTTTTTCGTTATTAATAAAATTTTTGATGAAAAAAATCCTTCGAAAAATCCCTCGCAACATTAATTTTCGAGGGATTTTCTGAGGGATTTTTTTGATGATTTTGTGAGGGATTTTCCAAGGGATATATCTATAATAAATGGCTTATTTATAAAAAAAGATAAAAATAATCCCTCAGAAAATCCCTCGGAAATTAATTTTGTGAGGGATTTTTGGAGGGATTTTTTTATTAATAAGTTATTAATAAAATTTTTGATGAAAAAAATCCCTCGGGACATTAATTTCCGAAACATTTTTTGAGGAATTTTTAAGGGATATTTCTATAATAAATGGCTTATTTGTAAAAAAAATGATAAAAATAATCCCTCAGAATATCCCTTAGAAATTAATTTTGCAAGGGATTTTCTGAGGGATTTTTTTATTAATGAGTTATTAATAAAATTTTTGATAAAAAATTCCATGGATCGCAACATTAATTTCAGAGGGATTTTCTGAGGGATTTTTTTAAAGATTTTGTGAGGGATTTACCGAGGGACTATTTTTTATCATTTTTTTTATAAATAAGCTATTTATTATAGAAATATCCCACGAAAAATCCCTCGTAAAATCATCAAAAAATACCTCGGAATATCCCTCAGAAATTAATGTTGCGAGGGATTTTCCGAGAAATTTTTTCCATCATAAATTTTATAAATAACTCATTAATAAAAAAAAATCCTTCGAAAAATCCATCGCAAAATTAATTTTCGAGGGATTTTTCAAAGGATTATTTTTATCAATATTTTTTACAAATAATCCATTTATTATAGAAATATCCCTCGAAATTTTTTATGCAAAATCATCAAAATATCCCTCAGACAATCCCTCGGAAATTAATGTTGCGAGGGATTTTCTGAGGGATTTTTTTCATCAAAATTTTTATTAATAACTCATTAATGAAAAATAAATCCCTCGAAAAATTTCTCGCAAAATTAATTTCTAAGGGATTTTCTAAGTGATTATTTTTATTAATTTTTTTACAAATAAGTCATTTATTATAAAAATATCCCTCAAAAAATTCCTCACAAAATCATCGAAATATCCCTCGGAAATTAATGTTACAAGGGATTTTCGAAGGATTTTTTTCATCAAAAATTTTATTAATAACTCATTAATAAAAAATAAATCTCTAACAAAATTAATTTTTGAGGGATTATTTTTATCAATTTTTTTTATAAATAAGCTATCTATTATAAAAATATCTCTCGGTAAATCCCTCGCAAAATCATCAAAAAATCCCTTGAAAAATCCTTCGAAAATTAACGTTGCGACGGATTTTCTGAGGGACTTTTTTCATTAAATTTTTTTTTAATAACTCATTAACAAAAACCAAATCACTCAAAAAATCACAAAATTAATTTCTAAGGGATTTTCTAAGGGATTATTTTTATCAATTTTTTTACAAATAAGCGATTTATTATAGAAATATCCCTCAAAAAATCCCTTACAAAATCATCAAAATATCCCTCGAAAAAACCCTCGAAAATTAATATTACGAGCGATTTTCCAAGGGATTTTTTCATCAAAAATTTTATTAATAACTAATTAATGAAAAACAAATCCCTCATAAAATCCCTCGCAAAATTAATATCCAAGGGATTTAATGAGGGATTATTTTTATCAATTTTTTTATAAATAAGCCATTTATTATAGAAATATCCCTCAAAAATTCTCACAAAATCATCAAAATATCCCAAAAAAAATCCCTCGGAAATTAATGTTGCGAGAAATTTTTCGGGGGATTATTTTTCATCAAAAATTTTATTAGTAACTCATTAATGAAAAACAAATCCCTCAAAAAATCCCTCGCAAAATTAATTTCTGAGGGATTTTTTGAGGGATTATTTTTATCAATTTTTTTTTACAAATAAACCATTTATTATAGAAATATTCCTCAAAAAATCCCTTGAAAAAATCCTTGAAAATTAATGTTGCGAGGGATTTTCTGAGGGATTTTTTCATCAAAAATTTTATTAATAACTTATTAATAAAAAAAATCCCTCAGAAAATTCCTTACAAAATTAATTTTTGAGGGATTTTCCGAGGGATTATTTTTATAAAAATTTTTTACAAATAAGCCATTTATTATAGAAATATCCCTCAAAAAATTCCTCACAAAATCCTCAAAAAAATTCCTCACAAAATTAATGTTGCGAAGGATTTTCCAAGGGATTTTTTTCATCAAAAATTTTATTAATAACTCATTAATGAAAAACAAATCCCTCAAAAAATCTCTCGCAAAATTAATATATGAGGGATTTGCCAAGGGATTATTTTTATCAATTTTTTTACAAATAAGCCATTTTTGCAAAATCATCAAGATATCCCTCAGAAAATCCCTCAAAAATTAATGTTGTGAGGGATTTTTCGAGAGATTTTTTTCATCAAAAATTTTATTAATAACTAATTAATAAAAAATAAATCACTTGAAAAATTCCTCGTAAAATTAATTTTTGAGGGATTTTCTGAGGGATTATTTTTATCAATTTTTTTTACAAATAAGTCATTTATTATAGAAAAGTCTCTCAAAAAATCCCTTGAAAATTAATGTTACGAGGGATTTTCCGAGAAATTTTTTTCATCAAAAATTTTATTAATAACTCATTAATAAAAAATAAATCCCTCGAAAAATTCCTCGCAAAATTAATATCCAAGGGATTTTCCAAGGGATTATTTTTATCAAATTTTTTATAAATAAGCTATTTATTATAGAAATATCCCTCAACAAATCTCTCGCAAAATCATCAAAATATCTTTCGAAAAATCCCTTAGAAATTAATGTTGCGAGAGATTTTCTGAGGGATTTTTTTATTAAAAATTTTATTAATAACTCATTAGTGAAAAATAAATCCCTCAAAAAATCCCTCACAAAATTAATTTCTAAGGAATTTTTTGAGGGATTATTTTTATCAATTTTTTTTACAAATAAGACATTTATTATAGAAATATCCTTGAAAATCCCTCGCAAAATCATCAAAAAAAATCCCTCAGAAATTAATGTTTTGATGGATTTTTCGAGGGATTTTTTCATCAAAATTTTAATAATAACTCATTAATAAAAAATAAATCCCTCAAAAAATCTCTCGCAAAATTAATTTCCATGGGATTTTCTGTGGGATTGTTTTTATCAATTTTTTTTACAAATAAGCCATTTATTATAGTAATATCCCTTGGAAAATCCCTCGCAAAATTTCTTGGAATTTAAATTTTGCGAGAGATTTTTCGAGGGATTTTTTCATCAAAAAATTTTATTAATAGCTCATTAATGAAAAACAAATTCTTTGAAAAATTAATGTTAGAATTTTTTATCAAATTTTTTTTACAAAGAACCCATTTATGTTAGAATTATCGCTCGAAAAATTTCTCGAAAAATTAATTTTGCGACGGATTTTGCGAGAAAATATTTTTATCAAAAATTTTTATAGTTTATATTTTTTGTCGAAAAATCTTCGGAATTGCAAGAGATTTTTTTCCTCGGTAAAATCCCTCGGTAAATCACACTTTTCCCAAAGGTTAGTTCAAGCTAAGTTATATCTCAGAGATGAGAAGGTCATTTGTAAAACTAACCTACTAGTCTTCAATGGTCGCTCTGAAATGGTTTAAGACTCGATCAAGGTTGGTGATGAGTCTTTTTCAAACCTAAACACTGCCTTAAAAAAGGTTTGACCTAGAGGATTCATTCCTCTTTTTGAGGTTTTGCATAAAAAAATACCGGCAAGGTCATGGTGACCAATGTCCGTAGATCATTGTGCTTTATCGCACCTGTTCTAGCCAATCAGACTGACCAATTCTTATGTTGTTGAGCTTGGTCTAATAAATGATCTATCAGATCACTCGGTCACACAAAAAAGCCTGGTAAGCCTAAGATCGACTCACTGCACAAGAATCCAATCGTGTTTTGTAACTTAAACACTGACTTAAGTTCAAACTTTCGAAAGTAAAAGGTGTTGACGCCGAGTCACCTTCCTTGAACATCGGGAAGACGGAGAACTCCCTCGCCGGATTCCTGCAAGAAAAGTCCCAGAGATCGGATACTCCGGTAGGGACCCTCCGACGCTCAAGTCAGTCACTTGGAAACAGACAAGAGATTGCTAGCAGAAGAAATCTAGAGAGTTAGGGTTCAGGATCCTTCCCTCGTCGTAAGTGTGGGCCTTTATACCTGCTCAAAGATCTCCCTCTCTCATGCTTCCAGAAGGTTCATGATTTTGAGATACTGTTATCCGATAATGGACAAAAAGGCAAGGCTGATAGTGACGGATCGTGGGCGTGTCAGAGGTATCCTACCTCATTTGCCACCAGCCAATACAACATTACGTGTGTCGGGTGGCTATAGTTGCGCCTGGCACGCGCCGTTATGAGGTATGGCCACATGCAACCATAGGCGAGTGATGGATCGTACGTCATAACGGGGCATGGTCACACACTGTTACGGGCACATGGTAGGCCATACACCTTAATGGGGCATGGCGATGCACTGTAGCAGGCGAGTGGCGGGCCACGTGGACGTGCCCAGTGGCTCGTGGCGATAAGCTACTGATCCCAAGGGCCAGACCATGATGAGAGCCTAAGGCCGAGGCTCGAGGCTGAAGCTCAGGGCCGAAGGAGGCCGAGGTGCCTCTGAGGCTGAAGCCCAAGGCCGAGGCTGAAGCTCGGGGCCAAAGAGGGCTTCGGAGGTTGAAGATGACTAAGAGGCCGAAGGGGGCTTCGGAGGTTGAAGATGCCTCGGAGGCCGAAGGGGGCTTTGGAGGCCGAGGCGGAACTCTGTCAGTCACCTTTACCGTTAACCCTGACGGTGCTAGATCAGCCATATCAGATGCCCCCTCGCCTCTAAGACGAAGCGGGCCCACCTCCGCAAGGCGAAAGGGGTGTTGCCTCCTCAATGGCTGATCCTCGTCCACTGCCAACTGCCTCCGGACACGTGCCTTCAGATGCTGTGATAACTTAGTGCGGGTGACCTGGGGGATGTGAAGTGGCAGTCGCGGCTGTCCATCGATTCGCAGGGATCATTCCCAAGACTGGGTTGTCCTCTTGAAACTCACGGAAAGCGGTCGCCATCATTGCCATCATGACACTGACGTCAGTGAGGTCCTATCATTGGCCAGAGGCGCATCGTCCCATGCACCGGGTGCCTGCCGAGGCGGCCCAGCCTATAGCGAGAGTCCGCGTGGCTAGCTGAATGAGGTGGGACGATTTAAAATTCGATAAAATCCGGGCGAGGGCTGAATCTCATCATTTTGCTTCATCTGTCATCGTTCTCCCCTGGCTTTCATCTGTCCTGCAACCTGAGACCAGTCTCCACCATTTTTCTGCTACAGGTTAGCCTTCCGTCCCTTCTAGCCCTTTTTTCTTCCTTCTTAACCTCCTCAATGGCCTCCTCTCCTTCTTGGACCTCTTCTGCTCCTTCTGACGACCATATTTCTCCCTTGAGGCTTCGTGCCTCTCCATCTCCTTCTCCTTCATGGTCCTCCGATCCGGAGGACCGCCTTCCTCTCACCCAGTGGCTGGTCACCAGCTGGGCTCCAGTGGGGAGACGCCAGGCGACGGCCGACACCTCTTCGAGGGCAAGGGAGGAATCCCCGATGGGGACCGCCTCCACTATGACAGGCCAAGACTTAGAAAACATTAGGGCTCATTTCCAGGTACCCCGAGATGTCGGGCTCTTCCTTCCAACCCCCGATGATATGATGGTCTCCTCTCGGCCCGGTAGAGTGGCCGTTTATGAGATATCCTTTAGGTTAGGTCTTCGTCTACCCTTTCACCCTTTTTATCAACCTTTTGGACTATTACTCCTTGACTCCTACTCAGCTGGTCCCGAACTCCCTTCGGACTATTTGTGCTTTTCTTGTCCTTTGCCACCACCTCCAAATCACCCCCGACTCTCCCTCTTCCGTTGTTTTTACACCCTCAGGCAGCAGAGGGATTGGTAGCTGTTCCAGCCCCGACCCGGTCGCGTCCTCAAATTACTTCTTCCCTCCTCGGTCAAGGGATGGAAATCACGTTTCTTTTTTGTTGACCTTGATCAAGTCAAGCCCTAGTGGGGGATCCCGACCTTCGACCCAACATGAACTTCACCATCCTCCTAGGAGATAAAGAAGCGCTGGGGCAACTGTTGACTGCCGACATCCCTAGATACAACTGTTGGGTTATTTTTTATGGTGTGGAGTACACGGCAAGAAGTCGAGGTTCCCCCTCCCTCTCTCAGATTATGGATGCAACGAATGCAAGGAGTCAAGCACAGAAGTTAAGCCTGCCAACTCTAATTTTCGTAAATAATTAATGGGCATATGAAATGCTTCAATTTGAGTTAAAAGAGATTGAACAAATATCCAGATGACTCATGTCCTTTAGTTCTTACCTAAATTTTATATTTTAAACTTGATTCATCCTAAAATGGCTACAGTACATACGGTTCCAAAGGATCAGCCGCCTACTTTATTGGTTCGCTGTTTCAATCCGAGACCGGTGCCGCATTTATCGGGACAGTCAACTAGTGTCCGTAGGACCCTATGTGCCACCACTTCGACAATCACCAGCTTCCGCAGTAGCCAATCAGACGTGTTGGGCATGCCGCACAAAATGTTATAGTCTTATCTGTTCTGTTCAGCATGAGATTAGACTTTAGCGTGGCGTATGATTACCAATTCAATTTCATAAAATTCAAAAATAAATTAAAAACAATCTAATGCTATTCAATTCATCCGTACTTCACCAATGAAACATCACGCAACCTGACAAGCGACATGGATATCTACAAATGATTGTCAAGACATATCGTGAAAGTTCATTGATACAGAAGACAAAGCACAGTACGTCATCGAAATTTCTAGCGGAGGATTGGAAAGTGAGCATAAAATCATAAATGATTCACATGCACCTTTTCTCTTTCTTTTCTTCTTTTTTTTTTTTTTTTTTTTTTTTTTTTTTTTTTTTTTTTTTTTACAAACGGACGATCACATTTGTCTAGTGCGAATCAGCCCAAAAATATCTGACAATAAAATCTGCTGCAGCAAGCTAGGACAATGGGAATCAGGACTCCAGACTCAGGGTCCAGAGTACTGAGCAACAAAGGAAGCCGTCCAATCCGCCGCCGAATTGGCTTCACGAAAGATATGGCGGATTTGGACAGAGGCGACCTCCCGAAGCATGGACCAAATCTCTCTGAGTACTGGGTTAGCAGTGCCAATACCACTGTACTCATTCTTCATCCAAGATATAACAGTCATAGAATCACCCTCAACGATGATTCTAGCAGCGTGAAGAGTCCGAACAGCAAAAGAAATGCCCGCCCAAGCCGCATAAAGTTCCGCCATCGGGACAGAGAAGTCAATAGAGCCAAAACCTCCAGCCGCCCTCAAATCACCCGTATGGCCGCGAATGATGAACGCCGATCCAGCTGCTCTACCACGAACGCTCCCGTCAAAGTTGATTTTGATAGCTCCTGGAGGAGGGGGTTCCCAAGAAATAAAAATCGTATGACGGTTCGCTGCCGAGGCAGCAGGGGAACCCCAGAGGCCAGAAGAATCAAAAGCATCTCCACGAGAAAATTGGGTACATTCGGCAGACAGCGATCTGATCTTCCTCACAGTCTGATAAGTAGAGATGGGATCATTAGAAAAGGTTAGCTGATTCCTAGACAGCCAAATCTGATAAGCCGTGATTGCCCAGAGAACCTTCTTCTGCTGAGGGCCCCTCCGAATATCCTGAAAGAACACGGAACGAGGGGAGCCCCCTCCATCCTGCCCTCTAGTATAACCAATCAGATACCATATCTGTCTGGCTCTGTAGCAGAGAAAGATAGCATGATCAGAAGACTCTTCAACCCGACTACATATAGGACAAAATGGCTGAATAGACATGCCCCTTCGAGATAGGGAGAGACATGTAGGGAGGCAATCCCATAAGAGCTTCCATAAGAATAACTGAGCCCTGGGGAGAATAGGAAGCTTCCAAATCCAGGCCATATCTTCCATACCCTGAGACTGCGGCCTAAACATCCGCATAAGATCCCTGGTGGGAGCCCTAGACAAACATGATCTCTGCCAAAGTCTAGAGTCACCAGAACGACGAGGCATGATGGGCAGAGATCGAATCCTTCTAGACAGCTCATCCCCAAATACACCAGAAACCACAGAAACATTCCAACCAGGAGGATCAGAGGAGATCAAATCCTTAACCTTTAAACTAGATGGAGCTTCCACATCAAAGAAGGAGGGCCACCTAGATAGAGGGATCTCAGATATCCAAATATCCTGGAAGACATCAATTAACTGGCCATCGCCAATCATCCAGGAAATATTATCCCTGATCAACTGACCGTGTCTACAAATCTCCTTCCAGATGAAGGAGGACCCCTGAGCCGCCGTAATAGGCAAACTCGACATCCACTCGCCATACCTCGCACGTATTACAACGCTCCAAAGACAGTGAGGCTCTAAGAGAAAGCGCACAGCATGTCTGGCAATAAGAGCTTCTCTTCTAACAATCAAGGACTGAATACCCAGTCCCCCTTCCTGAATAGGCAAACATACTCTGTCCCAAGATAAGAGATGAGTACCATGGCCTTCTTGCATAGAGGCCCATAGAAAATCTCTGAAGCTTCGCTCTAACCTCCTGAGACAAGTAATTGGAACAGCTGTATTCGACAGCAGATACAGCGGGAGAGAGGAGAGCACCGATCGAATAATAATGATCCTGGCCATCATCGATAAACTAGTAACCTGCCATCCCTCGATACGTTGCTGAATCCGCCTTTCCAATTCAACAAAGTCAGCACAGCGGGGACTTCTACCAGTGATAGGAATTCCCAGATACATGAAGCGGTCTGTCTGAGTAGTAATACCAGACAGAAACATAATGGCTTCTCTGATAGATCTAGAGGTCTTTGGACTAAAGCAAATAGAAGATTTGAGAAAATTGACCCTTTGTCCCGAAGCCTGACAATATTGATGCAGAATATGGTATAAGATAGCCGCATTATGAATGGTGGCCTGGCCCATAAGAATACAGTCATCTGCGAAGAGCAGATGAGAGATCGAAGGGCCCACCGAATCAGCCATAAACGGGATAATCCGGCGATCCAGACTAGCCTGATGCAAAGCACGAGAGAGATCATCCACCGCCAAAATGAATAATAGAGGGGATAAAGGACAACCCTGTCTCAATCCCACTGAAGAGTGGAAATACTCTGTCGGCCTGCCATTAATGAGCAATAAAAAAGACGGCTTCTGAATGCAAGCCATGATCCAGTCAATGAACAAACCATCGAACCCAAACTCCTGAAGAGAGCGGTGCACAAAAACCCAGCTCATTCTGTCATAGGCTCTCTCCATATCGAGCTTGACCGCCATAAGCCTTCTATTGGCAGGAGCTTTATAAAGATCATGCATAAATTCTTGAGCAATAAGGACATTATCAGATATAGACCTCCCTCTAATAAATGCCCCCTGTTCAATAGAGATGAGCCTAGGAATCACCATACGAAGATGGCCAGCTAATAGGCGAGCACAAATCTTATATAAGGTAGTACACAAACTGATCGGCCGAAAATGTTGCGAAGGGGTAGCCGCCGATCGCTTGGGAATCAAAGAAATAAAGGTCCGATTCCACTCCAGAGGGATTTGCTTAGTTTGGAATACCATTTGCACAGCCTTAATCACCTCCGACCCCACAATATCCCAATAATGACGGTAGAAAAGAGGCGGAAACCCATCAGGGCCAGGGGCTTTATCCAATCCAAGCTCCCACAGGGCCGACCGGATATCCTCCGAAGAGATCGGACTAGCAAGCATAACATTATCCCGTATAGTAACCTTGGCAGTGTCAGACACCCGAGTAACCGGCGTCCCAGCTCCAGAGGACTCAGTCCATCGAGATTGAAAGAAGCGAAGAAGCTGCTCCCGAATAGAATGCAAATCCTCCACATGATGCCCCTCCTCATCAACAAGCCTCCGAATCCTGTTAGCGGCCCGCCGCTTCAGAGTAGCCTGATGGAAGAATCTAGTATTCCTATCCCCCTCCCGAAACCACTGAATCCTGGATCTCTGCCTCCAGAATATCTCCTGCTGACGTAAGAGAGAATGGTGACGAGCAAGCAAGTCCCGAAGCAAAGAGAGATCCGAGTCCACCAAAAACCCATCCTGGTCCTCCTTCATCTGCAAAGCCGAAATATCAGCTTCAACCATATCGACTTGCCTATCCAAATCCCCAACCCCTTGTCTATTCCACAAAGAAAGACGACGGCTAACCAACATAAGGCGGCGGGATAGACAGTAAATGGCATTGCCCCTGATAGGGAGGTGCCACACCTGGGATATGATAGATCGAGCAATAGAATGAACTGTCCAAAACTGCTCAAATCTGAAAAGTCTCTGCCTATGCAGATCAGCCTCCGACGAGATCAAAATAGGACAGTGATCAGAACCAATTCTAGGAAGATGGGATACAGTAACACCAGGAAACTTATGGAGCCAAGTAGCCGTAGCCAAAGCTCTGTCAAGTCTCTCCCAAACCCGAGCCGATCCTTGTCGGTTATTGCACCAAGTAAATTGGGTTCCCGAATGGCCCAGATCCAATAGACCAGAGGAGCCAATAAAGGATCTAAATTCATTAACATCAGCAGAGGCCGAAAACCGTCTACCTCCACGCTTTTCCCCTGCTTCAGTGATGCAGTTAAAATCACCAGCAATAACAGAGGGAAGACCTTGAGCAAGAAGAGTTTGCAACTCCAACCACAGCACCCTTCTCTCTCTATGATCCGTACTAGCATAAACAGCTGAAAGAAGCCAGGGGTCACATGGTTCCTCCGAGATAACCAGGCTAATCTGCTGATTGCACCGATGGAAAGCATCGACCTTTACAAAAGGCACGCCATATGGCCAGAATTCCCCCAGACAACCCTTCAGCCTCCACAGCATACGAGGTCCAGACACGGGAAATCTGTCTCCGGAAACGAGTCAGACTGTCACCAGATAACCTAGTTTCCAATAGAACACATATATCAAAGTGATATAACTGCAATAATCTATCAAAAGAGGATCGGAAGGAGGGCTTTCGAGCTCCTCGCACATTCCAGATTAGGATTTTCATTAACAACTAAGCTGACTCTAGGACCCCCCCTGGTCCTCGCCCATAGCATTATCAGGAATGCGCCCAATAGATAAGGTATCACCCTCCGGAGTCATTGAAGAACCAGGCGTCAGACCATCTGAGACGGAGAAAACCATAGTTGACTGGGTGAAACCTGAAGGAAGGCCCGACATCTGACCCGAAAGGATCTCCTGAGAGGACTCATCCGACATCTCCAACCGGGATTGGCACCCACCTTACCCCCTGCCTGGAATCCAGAGGTCAGGCTTAAACTGATAGCTGATCCTATCAATACCCCCGGTCTTTTTGTCATATTGGCCTTGCCTTTACCCTTTCTTTTCTCAGATTTAGAGGAAGACCTTGGAACCAAACTTTCATCTGATCTGGGCCTTTTGAGGGGACCTGGGAAAGCATCCTGCCCAGCCTGAACCCCCCCCCGCATCCGACCCGGATCCAATCGAGGAGAATGGATTCATAAGTTGAATTGACTGAGAATGTTCAGAGATCACAGTGCACTGAGTCTCAGCCCCCTTCAGTTTCACAGCTGAATTCACATTACCGGCACGCAAGCCCTCTCCCGGCACGGCTACAGAAACAGCTGAATTCACATTACCGGCACGCAAGCCCTCTCCCGGCACAGCTTCAGAAATGCTAACTCCCTGTGACGACCCAGCAACAGCTGAATTCACATTACCAGGCAACCTCCTCCGCGCGACCTTCGCCGGCGAGCTTCAACCCTCTGCATCCACCACACCACGACGCCGATCCACCTGAGAGTTCACAGGCGTCTGACCCTTGCCCGCTGCTCCCGTCGACGACCGAGAACCTGGCTTCCCACCCTTGCCTCTTAGCTCGTCTGGACCAGACCAGCGATGGCGAAGCGCCGCGATCCAAGGGCCGAAAGCCGGCCTCTGATCTGAAGCCTCAGCCACCGACCCAGCCGCCAGAGCACAGGGATCGCCCAAATGGATTGAGCCGCAGAAGGAGCAGATCCCCTCCAAGCATTCGTATGCGAATTGCTGCCAGAAGGGACTGGAAGTCCCTTGAACGCGAGTGCCTGGACGAAGCGGTTGGCGAAGATCCAGCCGAATACAGACCCTGGCAAACCCTCCTCTGCTCTTTGCCAGGGTGGAAGCATCCACGCACACCAGTGAACCGGCTGGTTCGAGAATCATCCGAAGAAACTCAAGCTTCCAGAACTCCAGCGGAAGGGAAGGGAGACGAACCCAGACCAGCGCCGTTGAGATAGCGTCCTCCGCTGGGATGAAGTCGGGCTTCCAGGGAATCATGCCAATGACCTCACCATTGACGGTCCAGGGACAGCTAAGCAACAGCTCACAGGCCGTTCGATTCTCAAAACGGAAGATATGGCATTTGAATGCCAGACTGATCGGAGTTATTTCACCCTGCACTCCAGCTCGTCGGAACTCCCTAATCAGTGCAGCCGCCGGAACCCATCGCTTAAACGACCTAGCAATAATGGCCGACGACTGCCAAGCCTCCCTCTCGGCCTCCAGGGCCTCCGCTGGCAGCCGAACAACTTCCGGAAAGAAGGATACCAAGTGCTCCACCTCCTCAGGTGACGGCGACGGAGAGATCCACTCGAAGCCGGATGCCCTAGACTTACTCCCAGCAGCGCTGCCAACGGCAGCTCCATCAGCGGCCATGAAGGACGCTCAAGCCACAACGGCAGACACCCGCAGCAAGCACAGCCGGAGAAGACGATGATCCACCGAAGATCGAAGGAGAGAAGCCCCATTGCACGAATCTTAAAGACAGCCTTCAGCCGAAACCAGCACCGCCTCCTTCAATGCACGAAGATGCACCAGCCACGCGTCACCTGTTTCGTATTCGTGCACTGGTCCATTGGATCTAGAATAAAGCCATTGAACCTCGCATTGGAAAGTGAATGCAATTCAGCGCACGGTTCTTAATTCTTATCTCAAAAGCCTCAGATTTTGACAGGCACATGGCCGTCACACCGCTGCCTGTCCTTCAAATAAAACGCGCCGTGTTGCGGATAAGCCTAATCAATTGCCCGTCCAGCCACGGAAACGCTTCCGTCGCGATCACTCTACCGACAGAAGAGAGAGAGAGACGACGCGACGAACGAGTGCGTCCAGCGTCGATGCCCCGACCAGAGACTTACACAATGTGGAAGTCAAGCTCTCCTGGACGCCACATTTGAATTCTTCGCAACACCAGGCATCCACCCCACCTCCGATGGTTCTATATATTGAAGAGCGACTCCATCTCCTTCCCACTAATCAAAATTAAGACGAGATGGGTGGCAGGCCTTTGATTTCGCTCTCCCTCGCACTTGTGCTGGTGGTGCTGTCTCTTGCACCCCACCTGGCTCTTGCTCAAATCCTCTTTCAGGTAAAGCGATCCACCTGCGTTAATCTTCTATAATCTCAACAGATATGGAGATACATGTAGTGCATCTTCTGATTAAAGGAGGCATGCAGGGTTTTAATTGGGAGTCATGGAAGCAAGACGGGGGCTGGTATAACTTTCTCAAGGGCCAAGTGTCAGATATAGCCAACGCCGGAGTTACGCACGTCTGGCTCCCTCCAGCATCGCAGTCCCGCTCTGACGGACCGCAAGGTTGGTCGTCGAGTCCATAATTTCTTTGGAGCCCTGAATTTATTAAATGAACGTATGATTAATGGTCTGTGCGTTTAATAACATGGATTTTAGCTTGTTATAATTTCAAAGTTACGGTTATATATATATTTATAGCTCTGTGCGAGGATATGATCACTAGCTAATGCGAAGCATTTGTAAAAATTTTATTCTCAGGTTATTTGCCAGGAAGGCTGTATGATCTGGATGAATCGAAATACGGAAACAAGGAAGATCTCAAGTCACTGATCAGTGCATTTAGCGAGAAAGGAGTCAAATGCATCGCCGATATCGTCATCAATCACAGGGCAAACAACAATGATTCGGGAGGCAAAGATTGCACCTTCGAAGGCGGGACTCCCGACAGCAGACTCGACTGGGGACCGAACATGATCTGCAGTGACGACGATTTCTGTGTCGGCACGGGCCACCCCGACACGGGCATCAAATGGGGAGGCGTTGCCGACATCGACCACCTCAACCCCACAGTCCAAAGCGAGCTCTCGGATTGGATGAATTGGCTCAAGAGTGACGTCGGTTTCGATGGATGGCGTCTTGATATGGTTTTGGGATACACAGTGGATGCTGCCAAGATTTACGTAGACCGAACGGCACCAAGCATTGCGGTTGCTGAGTATTGGAAAGCGCTTGATAATGGGACCGACGGCAAGCCGGCATATAACCAGGATGCCCGCCGCCAGGAGATTGTTGATTGGATTCAAACCGTCGGCGGCCCAGCGACAGCTTTCGACTTCCCCACCAAGCTCATTCTGAATGTGGCAGTGCAAGGAGAGCTTGATAGAATGCGTGACTCCCAGGGAAAGGCTCCAGGGTTGATTGGATGGTTGCCAGAGAAGGCGGTCACATTCATCGACAATCACGATACCGGCTCAACCCAGAGCGAGGCGCCTTTTCCTACTGCAATGATCATGCAAGGCTATGTTTACATTCTTACACACCCTGGGATCCCCTGCATTGTAAGTTTTTTCAGTAGTAAGTTTGGAGATTAAACTCTTGAAATTTGAATTAGAAAGGCAGAACTTTGACGTTGTTTAATTGAACTTGAGAAAAATTAAAGCAAGCTTTGTTTGAATAAAGTTATGCTTCTTCTCCTCTAACCGGGCATCGATTGTTCTGTTTCGTAGTTCTATGACCACTTGCTGACGATGGGTTTGAAGGACGCGATCACTAAAGTGGCAGCGGTCAGAACTCGGAACGGGATTCATCCAGGAAGCACGCTGCGCATCATGGTTGCCGAGAGCGATCTCTATATTGCTGCGATTGATGAGAAGGTTATTGCGAAGATTGGACAAAGAGATGGTTTTGATAGCAGCATCATTCCTTCGAACTTCAACCTCACTGTATCTGGTGACCACTATGCCATATGGGAGAAGATGTGATTCTGGTCAAACAAGCCGGTGAATAAATTCGGTATAATCAATTATACCAAGATGTTATTTACTTACTATGAGAATAAAGGTTTAATGGCAGTAGTGGAAGAAGATGATTGCCAGGAATAAGAATTACTTCTATCCTCATTAGGGACAATGATATTTGCGAATAAATTCACTGGTCGTCCTTATCCATTCTCTACATCTGGTAGACCATATTATGACTTTGTATTTCAATAATTTAATAAAATCTATAGTTCATGCATGGGGGAAATTTGAGTTGATTGCAATTTAAAACTCCCTTTAGTCAACTTTTTGAGGGAACTGATAAACAAAGCAAAGCAAACACTTCACCCCCAAACTAAATGGAAGATAACTAATATAAGTTCTTGGGGGAGGAATATGTGGAGGGTCTGAAATTCAGAAAAAACTTTGGCCCGATAATCTTTTTGGATGCCTTGGCCAACGAAAGCGCAAACAAGGGTGGTTTTATACCGTGAACCGCAAGATGGCTATGGAGCTCAATGGCTAAAACACATGGGACCATCAAAGCTCTCTCTTTTCTACAAGGGTTTGCGCTTTATACTGTAAAATCGTCATTGCATTATTGACCATTTATATTGGCGATTGGGTCACACCCAACCCAAACACCCTGCTGGCCAGCTGGCATAACATCCCAGCGACGAAACCAAGTCACCTCTGACAAAGTGGGATCATCCCGACAATTCGAACCACCCTTATACTTCGGCCATCCGAGCCGCGTCATCCCTCGGTAACCCGAGCTATCCTCATACTTCAGCCATCCGAGCCGAGCCATTCCTCGATAATCCGAGCTATCTTCATGCCTCGGCCATTCGAGCCGATCCACTCTATACCTCGAAAAATCAGGTTATTCCTCATTTAGACCGAACCACGACATTCAAAATACCTCTGCGGAATTCGGCGCAGGAGAGTTCGAATTCACTATAGCTGAATAAGATTCCAAGCGGCGAATCATGCCCAGAAGTGGCCTAGGACCTGCAAGAGTGGCCTAGGTCTATGTGATCATTGAATCTCACGGCATCAACTAGCTCTCCCAGCCGTTGATCCTCTAACTGACAAGATACGGACCCTACTGACCTCATAACAAACTTGATTCGAATCCTAACAGTTTTCAGACCCCATTTAGGGCACGTCCAAGGAATCAGGTGATCACCTATAAATACCACAGCATCCAACCTCTCAGGTACGCGCACAAACTCTAAGGCAACCCCTTGTGCATTCATTTTACTCATTAAATCTCATATTCCATTAGAGCTCTCGCAAGAGCCTTGGAGGAACACTTTTCTCTGTGAAGAGTCTTCTCCTCATATCTGCTTGCTGTGAATCTTCACTGACTTGGGCGTCGGAGGGTCCCCCATAGAGGGTAACCCCCACAGCACCCTCTGCGTGTGGACTATCTTGCATGTTCCACCCCGAGGCAATAAGATCGGCGCCCGGATCAGGAGCCGAAAGCGCACCCGAGTCGGAGAACGGATTTCCACGGCAATAGATTGGTGCTAGAGGAAGGGCCCTCAAGTCCCATAAACTTGTGATCTAGGAGACAAGACTCAAAAACCAGAGCAAAGCATCCTCTAATGACCAACCGGAAGAGAGCTACCTCTGAAGCTCAAGACCAGGCCGCCTCTCAAAGGCCTAATCCGATTAGCGGTGCAGCACTTCCACTGCTGCCGCCAGCTGAAACTCCTTTGCTGCCGGCAACGGCCGTAACCCTGGACCAGTTTGCCACTCTAGTTTAGCAGGTCCAAGCATTGACCCAGTTGGTCCAGGGGTTCCAGGCGATCCCTGGAACTGCTATCCCTACCTCTCAGCCTCATGAGGAGGCCGCTGCCTCTGCCTCGCTAGCAATCTCTTCTTTCAATCCGCTGGAGGTGGCGGATCACGATCACCAGCCCGCAAAGGCGAAGCCGGCGTTGCAATGAGCTGAAGGGAAGATCCTGCTCAGATCAGGCGGGTCAGCTCCCTCTCCCCGATGTCCTCCTAGAATTCGACACCACTGTCATCGTCTCCCGTCCGATCCCTCATACCACTCTGGATGAAGGGATCAGACAAGAGATGCAGGAGATGCGACAAGAATGGCATCGGGAGTTGGATGCCACCAGGCAAGCTCCTCCATCTCAACCGAAAGCGGAGCATGGAATCCCCTTCTCCGAGAGGATCATGAGGGAAGTGATTCCTCCTCATGTCAAGCTCCCTACCATCGAGTCGTATCATGGATCGACCGATCCCGATGACCACCTCAGTTGCTTCAAATCCATCATGATGTTCCACAGGGCATCAGATGCGACCCTGTGCAGAGCTTTCCCCTCCACTTTAAAGGGATATGTCTGAACCTAGTTCAACAGCCTGAAACCAGGTTCCATTGATTCTTTTGACGAGCTGAGATGTCTTCTCATTAGCCAGTTCGTTAGCAGCCATCGCCAACGATGGAGATCCGACTCCCTCTCCGAAATCAAGCAAAGAGAGGGGGAGTCGCTGAAGAGTTACATCGGCTGCTTCAACAGGCACTCCTAGAAGTCGACCATCTTAACCACGAGGTATTCATGTCCGCCCTGGCCGGAGGAGTGTCCAAGGAGAGAGACTTCTACCTAGCTGGAGGTTAACTACCTGAAGAGCCTTTCGGACATAATGTCCCTGGCGGACAAGTACGCCAGGGTGGAGGAATCAAGGAGGTCCGCTCGGGCTGAGTAGCTAAAGAAGAAAGAGGCAAAGGGCTCGGACAGGCAGCGAGCCCACCACCGCGCTAGCCCACCTCGCCACCGCAGAGCTCCTTCGTCGCCGCCTCGAGACGAACTCGAAGTTTGGCTCGAAGGTTTGACCGCTATACTCCCCTTACCGCGCCAAGAGCGCAGATCCTGATGGAGATCGAGCATCAGCTTCCTCGACCCCCTCCTCTTCGAGGCAATGGAGCATGGAGGGACCCGGCCAAGTACTGCCACTTTCATCGGGACTACGGGCATGATACGAGGACTGTTGGCAGCTCAAGACGAGATCGAGCAATTGATCCAGCGAGGCAGACTGAACTGGTTCAGGGTCCCCCTGAGCCGAACAATAAAGAGAATCACCAACCCGAATCTCACCAACTTCCGTCATCAAATCCTCCAGTCATCGGCAACGTCAATGTGATAATGGTGGCCGGATCCCCATCTTCTTGGCTGGGCGAGGGGAGAACCCGCCGAAGAAAGCTCGGGTTGATGAGCTCACCTTCTCTGATGAAGACCTTTAGGAGATACAATACCCCCATGATGACGCCTTGGTTGTATCTCTCAATATGAACAATTATGATGTACACCGCATTTGGTTGATATAGTGGAAGCTCTGTTAATATTTTGTATTTCGATGCCTTTGTGGGGATTAAAATTTCAGAAAGCCTCCGACCAGTGGAATCCACCCTGGTGGGCTTCACAAGTGACTCCATAATCCCTGAAGGAGTCATCACTCTATCAGTACGAGACGGCACCTGGCCCCACATGGCTACCGTGCTCATGGATTTCCTCGTGACCAAGCTCGATCCCCTTACAATGCCATCCTCAGCAGACCGGGGCAAATATCTTAAAGCCATCATTTCCATCCCTCATCTCGCCATGAAATTCCCCACTGAATGGAGAGTGGGGGTTGTTCGAGGAAGTCAGATTATAGCTCGGCATTGCTTCATTGCTGACCTCCAATCCAAAAAGCCCGAGGTGGATGGGCTGGATGCTCGGAAGATCTCGCCGAGCAATGAGGAGAGCCGGCCGAAGAACTGGAGGAGGTACCACTTGACGAGGCTCGGCCCGACCGAACTATAAAGGTCGGGTCACAATTAGAAGGGGAGCTTCAGCAAAAGTTAATTGAATTCCTTCGAAGGAATGCTGATGTTTTTGCTTGATCTGCATCGGATATGCCCGGAATCAGCCCAGATGTCCTGGTTCATCGCCTCAGTGTGGATGAAACATTTCGGCTGATCAAATAGAAAAAAGGAGCTTCGCCCCAGAGCGCCAAAAGGCCATCGAAGAAGAGGTGGATAAGCTCATCAAAGCCAAGTTTATCCAGAAAGTTAGTTACCCCGACTGGCTGGCAAACATGGTCATGGTGAAGAAGTCGAATGGCAAATGAGGATCTACATCGACTTCACTGACCTCAATAAGGCCTATCCAAAAGATAGGTTCCCTCTTCCGCGGATCGACCAGCTCATGGATTCAACTTCAGGCCATCAAATGCTAACTTTTATGGATGCCTATTCGGCTACAACCAGATCCGAATGGCGCCCGAAGATGAGGAGAAAACCGCCTTCATCACCTACGAGGTATTTAATGCTATCAAGATTATGTCCTTTGGTTTGAAAATGCAGGTGCCACCTACCAAAGGCTGGTCAACAAAGTCTTCAAGGAACAAATCGGTCGGAACATGAAGGTGTATGTTGATGATATGCTGGTAAAAAGCAAGGAGGCATCCCAGCACATCGAGGACCTTGCGGAGAGCTTCGCTACACTTCGAAAATACCAGATGAAGCTCAATCCCACCAAATGCGCCTTCAGAGTCAACTCTGAAAAGTTCCTCAGCTTCATGGTTTCACAGCGAGGCATCAAGGCAAACCCTCAAAAAATCAAGCCCTGCAACAAATGGCCCTGCCAGGGTCAGTCAAGGACATACAATGCCTTACCGAAAGAGTGGCAGCCCTCAGCCGCTTCATTGCTCGGTCAGCCGAGAAATGCCTTCCCTTCTTCAAAGTGCTTCGGTCGGCCAGAAACTTTCAGTGGACCTCAGATTGCCAGAAGTCCATCGAAGACCTCAAGAAATACCTCGGCTCCACCTCTCCTCAGTAGCCCGAAGCCAGGGGAGGTGCTGAATCTGTACCTGGCAGTCTCTAAAAATACGTTGGCTCAGTGCTAACCAGAGAGGAGAACAGAGTCCAAAGACCTATCTATTATGTCAGCAAACTATTCAAAGACGCTAAAACGAGGTACACTCGGCTCGAGAAAATGATCCTAGCTCTAGTGACATCGGTCCGAAAGTTGCGGCCATACTTCAGGTGCATACTATCATCGTCCTGACCGACCAACCTCTCAAGGCAATTATCCATCGTCTAGAAGCATCGGGGAGAATGACTAAATGGGTTGTCGAGCTGAGCGAGCACGACATTCAATATCAGCCTCGTCCAGCCATTAAAGCCCAAGTTCTAGCGGACCTCCTCCTCGAATGCACTATTCCCGAAGATGGCTCTATTTCATATACCCCCGGACAACCAAAGCCCAGCGCCCCATGGTTGCTTCACGCCGACGGATCCTCCAGCGTGAACCATTCTGGCGCCGGCCTGGTCCTCACCAGTCCGGATGGCACCACCTTTGAATATGGCATTGTTTCTCCTTCCTGGCCTCGAATAATGAAGCAGAGTATGAAGCCCTGCACTTCGGACTCCAAATCGCCGTGAGCTTAAAGTCAAGAAACTGATTGCCTACACGACTCCCAATTGGTGGCTGGCCAGGTGCAGGAAGAATTCGAGGCTCGAGAGCCGAGTATGATTCGGTATCTCCAAAAGGTGTGCGATCTATCTTCCTATTTTGATGAATTTAAAATTATCCAGATCCCAAGGGTTAAAAATGCGCGCGCCGACCTACTGTCCCGCCTGGCAACTACGGAGTCGATGGATCTCGAGCAAAAATTCCATCTAGAGGTCCTAGAGAAGCCCAGCATCGTTGATGCTGATCACATGATGCAAGTTGACACCGAACCATCCTGGATGGACCCCTGCACCAGTACCTCAAAGAAGGGTTGCTGCCCACCGATAGAAAGAAAGCAAGGATGTTGAAATTGCAATCCTCTCGTTATGTTCTGATCGATGATCGGCTATACAAGCGATCCTTCTCCATGCCATTGCTCAAATGCCTCCGTCCATCAGAAGCCGATTACGCTCTTCGGAAGTTCATGAAGGCATCTGTGGCAATCACCTCGGCAGCCGCGCCCTATGCCACAAAGTGCTACGCCAAGGATATTATTGGCCGACGATGCAGAAAGATGCTGATGACCTTGTTCGAGCCTGTGATGCGTGCCAACGACACTAAATATTCAGAGACTCCCCTCTGCTTACCTGACTTCCATCTCGTTCCCCTGGCCCTTCGCTAAGTGGGGAATGGATATACTTGGCCCTTTCCCCTCGCAACGGGGCAAAGGAAGTTCCTGTTTGTTGCAATTGATTATTTCACTAAGTGGGTCGAAGCCGAAGCAGTCGCCCAGATAACCGAAGCTCGGGCTAAGGACTTGTGTGGAGGTCCATCATCTGCCGCTTCAATCTTCCCCACACCATCATCATGACAACGGGAAGCAATTTGATAATCCGAAGTTTTGAGAGTTCTACGAGGATCATGGCATTCTTCATCGCCTGACATCGGTCGGACATCCTCAAGCTAATGGAGAGGCCGAGGTAACAAATCGAACTCTATTGCAGGGAATTAAAGCTCGGCTCAACCAAGCGCGAGGAAGATGGGCGAGGAACTTCACCATGTGCTGTGGGCGTACCGAACCACTGAAAGGGCTCCCATTGGCCAGACTCCGTTCAAGATGGCCTTCGGCACCGAAGCTGTTATCCCTGTGGAAGTCGGGCTCTCCTCCCTTCACCCGAAGGCTATTCGAAGGAATCCAATGATGAACAACTCTGAACCAATCTTGACTTGATAGAAGAAGTCAGGGAGAAAGCCCGGATCTGGATGGCGGCTTACCAATAAAGAGTTGCCCGCTACCATTCAACCAGAGTCAAAGGGAAATTTTTCTCCCAGGTGATCTGGTACTTCGAAAGGCGTCGTTTCAAAGCCATTGGAGCAAGGAAAGCTGTCTCCTAATTGGGAGGGTCCTTACCAAATCACAGAGATAATCAAGCCCGCATCTATAAGCTCCAAGATCTAAATGAAAATCTATTCTGGACGTGGAACTCGGATAATCTCCGCATCTATCATCAGTGAGAGTATGCCCTCCCTGAACTTACCTTGTCCATTAAGTTAAATCTTCAAATATTCAAAATTTTATTTTTTATTGCTTTCTTTGATGGCTACAATGAGAGACAGGTTTATAAATCCTCGGTCGGGCCGAGCGATTTTTGAACCTTGGCCGCGCCAAGTAAAATATATCCCAGCTGGGCTGGGAGGACTCCGTACCTTGGCAGTGCCAAGTAAAATATAATCTTTATAAATCCTCGGCCAAGCTGAGCGATCTCCAACCTTGGCCGCGCCAAGTAAAATATATCCCAGCGGGCTGGGAGGACTCCGTACCTTGGCAGCGCCAAGTAAAATATAATCTTTATAAATCCTCGGCCAGGCCGAGCGATCTCGGACCTTGGCCGCGCCAAGTAAAATATATTCCAGCTGGGCTGGGAGGACTTCGTACCTTGGCAGCGCCAAGTAAAATATAATCTTTATAAATCCTCGGCCGGGCCGAGCGATCTCGGACCTTGGCCGCGCCAAGTAAAATATATCCCAGCTGGGCTGGGAGGACTCCGTACCTTGGCAGCGCCAAGTAAAATATAATCTTTATAAATCCTCTCAGGCCAAGCGATCTCGAACCTTGGCCGCGCCAAGTAAAATATATCCCAGCTGGGCTAGGAGGACTCCGTACCTTGGCAGTGCCAAGTAAAATATAATCTTTACAAATCCTTGGCCGGGCCGAGCGATCTCCGGACCTTGGCCGCGCCAAGTAAAATATATCCCAGCCGGGCTAGGAGGATTCCGTACCTTGGCAGCGCCAAGTAAAATATAATCTTGAAGCCTTGGACAAACCGAGTGTTATATTATTTGAAGCCTTGTACAAACCGAGTGATATGTTATCTGAAACCTCGGCCAAACCGAGTGATATGTTATCTGAAGCCTCGGCAAAACCGAGTGATATGTTATCTGAAGTGTCGGCCAAACCGAGTGATATTTATCTGAAGCCTCGATCAAACCGAGTGATACATTATCTGAAGCCTCGGCCGAACCGAGTGATACATTATCTAAAGCCTCGACCAAACTGAGTGACATATTATCTGAAGCCTTGGCCAAACCGAGTGATATATTATTGAAGCCTCGGTCCAACCGAGTGATATATTATGAAGCCTCGGTCAAACCAAGTGATATATTTCTGGAAGCCTCGGCCTAAACGAGAAATTTCTCAAACACTCTGACGCAACTAAGACGTCCAATTATGCTTCGGCAGAGGTTAGTAACCTTTTTCCGCTTATCAGCAAGATTATGCAAATCATTTCTTTTCAAAGAAATACGTACTTCTTCCTTAGACAGGACCATGCTTGTTGCATAACTCCACAGGGCCGCCCAGGCCTTTCTTTGACCTACACAGAGATAAGCATTTCCCTCACAGGGGACTAAATGACACATTGGCAAAAACAAAGTAGCAAAACGCTGCTGAACTTATAGATTATGCTACGGACTGAAAAACATAAAATGAGAGTAGTAACTCTCGACACAATCACATCAGAGAAAGAAACAGATGTCACAAAAAGAAAGGGTAGAAACTTTCTTTATTAATATGAAAGAATTACAACCTCTTGAGAGGCATTACAAATGTATCATGGCACGGGAAATACAAATAAGATAAAAGCTCGGCTGAGCAGCTTCGGTCGATAACGATGTCTTTACATCCGACCCCAGAAATTAGATAAACCAGACAACCTCCGTTGAGCCACTGGTTAATCCCAAGAGCAAAGTAAGCCATCCACGGATCTCTCGGATGAGCATATGGAGGGATCATAACCAGGTCAAAGACCTGTGGATGCTTATGACAATGAAGCATCCCCCAAGTGGGATGCTAGTCTGCTAGCCACTGCCCAAGCACATAGGCAGGGAACCAGCAAACCAACACATCCCTCCTCCCTCTTCACATAGAAAAACATTCCTCAGTCGGATGAACTGAGGAATTCAAGCTAAGGGAGGAGGCGAAATTCATGTTAGCCACGGGGGTTGCACATGCTCTGCACCTCCTACGATCCCCATGGCAGGTGATAGAGGACACACAGGAAGCACATACATGCGCTCCCATAAGACCTCTACGCACCACTTATGCGCTCTCCATAAGACCTCTGTGCACCACTCATACACTCTCCATATGATCTCCAAAATTCCTCCCTTAAGGACTGCCTCCTCTTCAGCAGCTTCTTCATCGCCCCAGCTATCCGGGGAACCAACTTACAAAAGGAAAGCTCAGTCTTTCCACTCTCAACCTCAGTGAAACAAACACCATGAAAGCCCTCACAACTTACAAAAAGGGAAGGTCTTGGGAGATGGCCTAAAACGGCCCGCTCCTCCCATTTTATAGGCAAGTAAGCCAAAGGTAGCCATTAAAGTAGGAAGCCTGGGTTCAAAATGCCCTAGCCACGCTACCACGTGGGTTCAAGATAAAAGGGCGCTTTCCAAGGCGCGCCGAATTATTTCCCAGGCCATGACGCAAGACAAAAGATTTCCCTCTGATCTCGAATCAAGAGCCTTAAATGCAGAAAATCAATCGCAGGTCCTTGAGATATGGGCAGACCTGGGAAATCCCCTTTCGAAAATGATGCGTCCAATGGCGATCGAAGGCTTATCGCATACGTTAAAAAGACCCGCATTGGAAAAGGCCAGCAAAATAAATGCCTCGGGCAGAAACATAGCGTCCTTCAGAAAAGCCATTTCGAATGCCTCGGCATAAAATGTACAATTTTTTACCTCGAACAAACCGAGTTATCTAACCTCGGCCCCAGCCGAGGTATTCGAGCCATTCTCGGCTCTCTCGCATCGAACCATCTCATGCCTTAGCAAACCAAGTGAGTTCGCGTGCACCCAATCTCGGCTCCAACCGAGGAAAAGTAGGAACTGCGTTCCACAGAAAAATTGAATGATTTTACACATCAGCAAAACTAGCTAATCTGGCCTCGATTAACTGGGATCTCAGAACCCCCAAGGGCTATCCGACCTTAAGAGCACATTTTGCTTACGATTCAAGGAACTCCTAGAAAAGATCGTTCAGAAAGACAATGACCAAGGCAGTAAAGCAAAGAAAGGACAGAAGATCCATTCATTAAATTCCAAACAGGTTACAGATTGAAAAAAGGAGAAATACATAAACGATCCTTAAGAATCAGGGTCCGGGTCAGTCCCAAGAACTTTTTCAACAATCTCCGGAGGGGCTTGACTTGATTCACCCACTTCAGATGCCGAAGGAAGAGCTTCAGGTTCCTCAGCAGCAGACTGAAGGCATTCTTCGGAAGCCACGGCCTCACTGGGGCCCAAGATAGCATCAAGATCGACGTCTAAAATATCTTCATACTCGGCTTCTTTGGCCCCTTGGGTACAGGCATCAAAACGTTCAGAATCCAAAAAGGATAAATCCCACTCGGGATGCGCCCAAGAGATCTTCGCTCGAGTCTTCTCCTCGCCGAACTAAAATGCATCGGCATAAGCCTCTCTACGTTCTTCAGAAAATTGGATAGAATCTTTATACTCCTCCACAGCCGAAGTAATCCGACCATGGGCTTCCGCTAGCTGATATCGGAGTTCGAGGTTCATCTGACGACTCGCGGACAATTCCGCCCTTAGAGCTTTAAGTTGCTCCTGCGTCTCGAACTCAATTTTGCCCATCTGCAAAATATCAGAATGTTTAAGCCCACAGCAAAAGAAAAGCACCAAAAGCAAACAAACAGGAAGACACTATACCTCTTCATCCTGCCGAGCCATTTCATTGCTCAGCTCCTAAACCCTTTCCAAGGCCTTCAGTTTGGCCGATTTATTTTGTTGAAGACTCTCCTTGAGGTCACTAATTCGGGACTGCTTGTCCCCAACCTCCCGCCGAGATTGATCGAGATCTTCGGTAAGCCGAGCAATCTGATCATTTTGCCATCTCAGCCGATTTCCCATATCGGCAAATTCTTTATTTAGATCGGCGAGCTGATCCCACTGCGCCGACACTTACGCTCCTCCTCCTCGAGCCTCTTGCTCCAATTATTTTAATCTTCGGCATGACTAGCCCTCAGCTGGTTCCACCTTTTGTCGAAATATTGCTGCATGGTCTTAACGTCGTCGTCATGCTTCGCCTTAATCTGGATAACTCCAGGCAAGCCTTGGTCGATTGCTCAAGAAAACCCTGGAGTTCTTTGACTTGGGTTTCGAGTCGAGAGGCCCTTTCGGCTGCAAGCCGATGAGACTTGCTCGCCCTCTCAAAATCCACCCAGTGGACGCCAAAGCCCTAGAAAGCCGGCTGGTTGAATCCACCCTCGCTTGAAGATCGGCCGCTTCCTTCCTGGCCTGAGCGCAGGCCCCAACGGCCAAATTTAAACGCCAAATCAGTGCTCTTGTGATCAAAGCATTCTGCGAGAAAAATACATGTGAAAAACCACGTCAGGGCTAACCAATCAAGAATCACAACCTCGGTATAGTAACTCACCCGGGAGATATAGTTTGAAGCCATCGTCATGAGAGTAGCATTGTTAATTTCAGGGAGAAGAAAAGCATCCTTCGGCGTCCCGAGCCAACCGAAATCTGCCTCAATAATATCCTCGGCGGCAGGCTCATCCGATGAAGAACTTTCTCCCGCGCACAAAACGGACCTCATCAAGGCGGTGAGCATATCATCCACCTCCGGGCTGCGGACAAAGGAGCTCATGGCCGAAGAACTAGCCTGGGGGATTCCGACCCGAGAAATCATCCGCTCAGCTTCCCCTGTCAGAACTCCAATCTGCAAGGCCTCGAATGCTTCGGCCTCGACCGAAGGGACCTCGGCCCGAACACCCCCTTCATCCAGCGATTCCTCTTCCTCTTCGGCTATCGCCCTATTTCTGGTAGACTCCGTTTGAACTTCAATTTCTTTCATGACCTCCTCTAATGTCGTAACAGACAGACCCTCAATAGGAGGCACTCCGACCTCCACCAACCTCTCTACGGGTGGCTCCATTTGAGCCTTAGCAGCCACCTCTACCTCTCCTGACCCTCCACATGAGCGGGGGTCTCTTCCATGTGCGGTGGACTCCCCACCGCTGGTGACTGAGGAACTTTCGGCAGGAGGATTGCCGGACCGACTGGCAACATTTTTTCGGCATCGTCTAACACAACTACTACTTAAAGGGGGGGAACCTCGATGGCTCTTTTCGAGTCTCCCCCAATGGCTTCCTCCGTTGTTTCACCCCCTCCGATAGGGAGGGCTGATCGGTTACAGCTGACGTTCCCGCTTCCTTCCTCTTTGAAGCGGAGGAGCGACAGCCGACATCATCTTTCCTAGGCTCCCTTGAGCGAGACCCGGAAGGACGAGAACTCTTCTCGGATCTATGTCTTTCCCCAGAACCGGAGCCCCTATGGCGCTTGCCCAGCTCCCTCCTTATTTGGCCCGCAAACGCAGACCTCTCAGCTGAAAACACAACGGATGTTTGGTTAAACAGTGGCATGATCACATAAACATATTGACCATTAGAACAAAGACTCACCCTGAGGATCGATAGAGCTAAGCCCGGCGGTGAAAAGGGCATCCTCTGCTAACAAGGTGCTGGCAGAGACCTCCTGACCACTGCGAAGGATAGCCAGATCCCTTTTCTCCTGCTCGCTCAACTCCATATGCGCCTCCGGATCCTTCACATAACTAGCCCATCCTCTCAGAAAATTCGAGCCAATATTTTCTTTGGCAACGAGAAATCGAGACTTCACCCCTTTATCAAAGAAAGGTTATTAGAGATCATCTTGAACGACTTCCGGGGGCCAATGTAGGGCCACTCAGAACTCCTCCCGGAAACCAGATTGTAACAAACTCGAAATAAGGGAAGAGTCACAGTCACCCCAACGCAACTGCACATCGAGATAAACCCGACAAGATTGTGCCAGCTATTCGGAGCCACCATCATCGGGCATAAGTTGTAGAACCTCATCACCTCTGTATCAACAGGTGAAGAGGGAATTGGAGATCTTCCCTCAAGCTCTTCTCGTAGAAGAAAACCCCCCGGCTTAGCTCGGTTGAAACCCGGTGCTCAATCCTCGGCGCCCATAAGGCTACATCCAGAAGAACTCTATAAAGGTGACGGATCCTATCCAGATCGTCTAAGGTTACCTCAGAAGCAACATCGCCGGGACCGCTCATATTGACTGGATAGGGGGTAAGATACAAACAGACAAGCAAGGGCTCAGAGAGAGAGTGAAAAATCTATGTGGTAGGGATAAAGGGGCGTTGCAGAAGGAGCATCGTCCCTCTTTAAATAAGCGCTTCAGAAAGAAAACCCTAGATGCCAAAAACCCGATATGGGCGCCAGAAATAAAGGACTTCCGCCATGCAGAACTTTCGCTATCGCGACTTGTTGGAAACGAGGCATTTTCTCCTCGAGCTGCGGCGAAAATGATGATGAAATAGCGGCCCGCCATTTACGAGATTATCATTGCCCGCCTTTTTGAATCCCCCAAATATGATTGCTCCGGAATTCTACTCCCTATATCCGAATTTACACTTCGGACTAGGGAGTGGGGGGCATGTGATGAGGGATAAAATCATTATTGCATTATTGATCGCTCATATTGGCGATTGGGTCACACCCAACCCAAACACCTTGCTGGCCAGCTGGCATAACATCCCAGCGACGAAACCAAGTCACCTCTGACAAAGTGGGATAGTCCCAATAATTCGAACCACCCTCATACTTCGGCCATCCGAGCCGAGCCATCCCTCGGTAACCCGAGCTATCCTCATACTTCGACCATCCGAGCCGAGCCATTCCTCGGTAATCCGAGCTATCTTCATACCCCGGCCATTCGAGCTGATCCACTCTATACCTCGAAAACCAGGTTATTCCTCATTTAGGCCGAACCACGATATTCAAAATACCTCTGCGGAATCCGCGCATGAGAGTTCGAATTCACTATAGCTGAATAAGATTCCAGGCGGCGAATCATGCCCAGAAATGGCCTAGGGCCTGCAAGAGTGGCCTAGGTCTGTGTGATCATTGAACCTCACGGCATCAACCAGCTCTCCCAGCCGTCGATCCTCTAACTGACAAGATACAGACCCTTCTGACCTCATAACAAACTTGATTCGAATCCTAACAGTTTTCAGACCCCATCCAGGGCACGTCCAAGGAATCAAGTGATCACCTATAAGTACCACAGCATCCCAACCTCTCAGGTACATGCGCAAACTCTAAGGCAACCCCTTGCGCATTCATTTTACTCATTGAATCTCATACTCCATTAGAGCTCTCGCAAGAGCCTGAGGAATACGTTTCTCTGTGAAGAGTCTTCTCTCATATCTGCTTACTATGAATTTCCACTGACTTAGGTGTCGGAGGGTCCCCCGTAGAGGGCAACCCCGACAGCACCCTCTGCGTGCGAACTGTCTTACAACCCTAGGCGATAAGATCGGTGTTCGGATCAGGAGCCGAAAGCGTACCCTAGTCGGAGAACGGATTTCCACGGCAACAAGGACCATCGCCGATAGTATAATTTAAGACTATTTTTATTGTTACAGAAATTATATTTTAGATGATAACTTCATTTATAGTGATTTACTCATAACTTTTATGATAATTAAATTTGTTATTATAAAAAATTGGTTCAGTAACAAATATTATCATCATTGATGATATAAAGATACCTTATCATATGATAATTTTGTTGTTATTAAAATTAGGTTTTGTAATAAAATATATTTATTATCATGGAATAACACTTTAAGAATAATATGTAGCTAAATCCATTATAACTTTTGTTATCTCAAGATACCTAAGTACATGTGATGACGCTTAATCACCTCTCCTGGACGTCGGGAACGGAGGTGCTTCTCGAATCCTTGCTTCGCCGGGTTGCCTGCAAGGAAGTCCCGGGATCGGAGGGGGTCTCCGGTGGGACCCTCCGATGGCCAAGTTAGTGACTAAGGTCACAGCTGAAGAAGGGCTCGAGTGAGCCCTGTTTTGTGTGAAAAAGAGGGATCTCCGAGAGGAGGAATCCCTTTCTCAAGTTGAGATGGCGATTTTGGGGGTTATCACGCATACCTGTTTACTGGGTGATTCACCTTTTTATAGGGGTTGATCCTGGCATGATTACGGGGGATCGCGTGAGTCAGAAGATCTGCTGAGCCCTTGCGTCAATCTGGGCTGGTTAGTGGGCTGTGTCCCATCAACCGGCGGGCTATTGGGTTGTCGGATCTGGTGCTATCAGGCGGCACGCGTCGCGCTGTCGGCGCTGTCTGGCACTGTTGGGCTGGCGCGCGTTAGAGAGGCGGTTTCTTGAACCACTGGGGCTGATCTGGCGGCAACTGGAAAATCCCTCTTATCAGGGCCGAGCCGGGTCGACCGAGATGGCTGGGGCCCATCCCGCTGGCAAGGTAGTGCCGGGGCGGGGCCGGATCGTCGGATTTGGAGGCGTCGGGGCCGAGTCGGGCTGGCCGAGGCCGGCCCGACTCGGCCTGAGTCGGGCCGGCTGGCCCTGGCCGACTCGGCGGAACTGAAGACGCCGGGGCCGAGTCGGGCCGGCCGGGGACTCGGCGGAACTGGAGACGCCGGGGCCGAGTCGGGCCGGCCGGGGATGGCCCTGGCCGACTCGGTGGAACTGGAGACGCTGGGGCCGAGTCGGGCCGGCCGGGGATGGCCTGGCCGACTCGGCGGAGAAGTAGGGGCCGACTTGCTTGGAGAAGTAGGGGCCGGCTAGGAAGTTACCAGGGCCGCTTGGGAAGGTGCCGGGGCCGGCTAGGAAGTGCCGGGGCTGGCTAGGAAGTGCCGGGGCCGCCTAGCTTGGAGACGTAGGGGGCCGGCTAGGAGAGTGTCAGTGCCGGCTGGAAAGTTCCGGGGCCGCCTAGCTTGGAGAAGTAGGAGCCGGTTGGGAAGATGCCGGGGCCGCCTGGGAAGTGCCGGGGCCGCCTAGCTTGGAGATGTAGGCGGCCGGCCGATCTTGGAGATGCCGGTCTTGGGGCCGTCGGTCATGGAGTCGTCGGTCTTGAAGGTGTCGGCCTTGGAGGTGTTGGCCTTTGGGGCCATCGGTCTTGGAGCCGTCGGTCTTGGAGGTGTCGGCCTTTGGGGCCGTCGGTCGGTCTTGGAGGTGTCGGCCTTTGGGAGTCGGTCGTCGGTCTTGGAGGTGTCGGCCTTTGGGGCCGTTGGTCTTGGGGCCGTCGGTTATGGAGACGTCGGCCTTTGGGCCGTTGGTCTTGGAGCCGTCGGTTATGGAGCCATCGGCCTTTGGGGCCGTCGGTCTTGGGCCGTCGTCTTGAGGTGTCGGCCCTTGGGAGGTGTCGGCCTTTGGGGTCGTCTGTCTTGGAGCCGTCCAAAAAATTTTTTATTCTCCGTGGGGTCAACTGGCTCCCTCAACTGAAATTCTATTACATTCTCATAATTAAGAACTTTTATAATACTTTAAAGTTGAGGTATATTACTAGTGTAACGTTGCAATCATTGCGATCAAATCGAGATGGAGGAGAAGGTTTTGCCACCTCTTCCATTCGCCATTCGATCACTCTAGCGAGGGGTGACTTATTTCTTTTCTAACTCTTTTTCCCTGCTTCAGCAACATCCTATCATTCTCTGCCACTTTCCGTCGCTGGATCCTCCACCAGCGTCTTCTTCGTGGGCTCGGCAACTTCGTCTGGTAATATTCTTTCTATTCTCACCCTGGTTTGGGTCTATAGATCACCGGAGCTGGGCATAGATATGGATCTGTCTCTTTTTTTTTTAACGTGAAAAACAAGGGACCTTTGGCAGCAAACTTCGGCAACGTTTTTCTCCTTGCCAGAGGTCTCTTCCAGCAGGTAATCTACTCCATTCCATGCTTCGATGCCATAGCTTTTGGTGAAGTGATGAGGGTTTTATCGCCGGTGATCACCGGAAAATGAGGGGTGAAAGTGCTGCTCTGTTTTTTTCTTTGTGAAGAAAGCTTGGAGCCCTCCTGCAGTGGCCGGTGGCCCACCGTTTCCCCACTGATTGGGTGACTCGGTGGAGGAGCCGGCGGCCGGCTCGGCGGCAGGCTCTGGGCAAGGGGTCGCTGGAGCCTCGGACAACCATTGGGGTTGGGCCCTTGCCACGACGAGCCGAGTGGAACGGCTCTCGCGGCTGAGCAAGGGGTGGCCGGACGAGCTTGCTGGCTCGCCCGGCCTAGCCGTTGTTCTCGGCCGGCGCCGGTGGGGGCTAGTCAGCTGGAGGAGAGCCGGTCATGCCGCCAAAAATCCCAGTAGCGGTGGCTGGTGTTGCTGCCGATCGCCCAGGAGAGAGAGAGAGAGAGAGACAGAGAGAATTTAAGCCATTGGGTTGACGAGAAAGTCTTGCTGCACGGCGCCGCAATGCCAAAAGCCAAAAAAAAAAAAAAAAAACTCTTCGCAATGTACTCGATGCACAAGGCTTTTTTTTTTTTTTTTAAGTCTTTCTATACCATCTTCGAATTACGAAGCGCACCTATTGACCGTCCCATTGAATCATGATACATGTGCTCACATAGGTGCGCAATCAATAACCGTGCCTGGGCCACGCCGCATTCTTGCACAAAGTCGTTCCCTTTTTTTTTTGGTTGACTTGATTCAGCTTTGGATTCAAGCATTTGGGGCCCAATTTTAAGAGTCCAAGTTAATCATGACCCAACCGTTTGGGACACAGGAATGAATCTAAGATAAGTCTAATCTATGGGAAACTTTTCTTACACTATTTGGATTGATTCAAAGTAAGATAACGAAGCTCTACGTTGAATCGAGAACTAAACTTGATACAATGATAGAATTTGCTTTGATGCCATAATTTTTTAAAAATTAAAATTTTAAATATCATGTTGTAGTTATCAGTAACTTCATTAGTTAGATTTGACCTATGAATTTAGTAAGTCATTTATCATTAATAATTTTCGTATATTATTAGATTGTGCAATTTTTAAATAAAATGTTAATATATGTTTAGATATTGCTTATTATATGCTATTATCTTATAAATAAATTCCTATACTTTAACATGTTCATAGAAAAAGTTGATGCTATTTTTTTAGATTTTAGATAAATTCTACATAATTTATAAATAAATAAATAAATAAATAAAATAATGATAATATAATAATGGTACTAGTAATGTGATAATAAATGAAAATAATTATTAATTAATATTATTTATGAACAATAAGTAGTTATGATATATTCAACTATAAAATAGTAATAATATTTGATATTAACATTACTATCATATCCAATATAAAGATAAAATATGCTATCCGTGATCTACTATGATATAAAAATAAATTATACTATGATAAAATATAAATATAAAAGCAGGCACATTGATCGTGCGGTCAATCTATATGCTTATACCATCATGTATGCTGATGTGGCTAATGATATAACTAATAAAGTCACAGGGATAATCATGGCAAAATCACATGCGCGGCACAAACACACCCCGTCGGCCCCGGCGTCTCTAAGGTAGCCGAGGCGGCCCCGACCTCTTCAGATCGGCCCCGGCCGCCTCGGCGTCTCCGGATCAACCAAGGCGGCCCCGACCTCTTTAGGTCGGCCGCGTCTGCCCCTGCATCTCCAAGGTAGCCGAGACGGCCCCGACCTCTTTAGGTCGGCCCCGGCTGCCCCGGCGTCTCCGAATCAACCAAGGCGGCCCCGACCACTTCAGGTCAATCCCGTCCGCCCCGACACCTCCAAGGTAGCCGAGGTGGCCCGACCTCTTCAGGTCGGCCCCATCCGCCCTGGCGTCTCCAAATTAGCCGAGACGGCCCCGACCTCTTCAGGTCAATCCCGTCCGCCCCGGCGTCTCCAAGGTAGCCGAGGCGGCCCCGACCTCTTCAGGTCGGCCCCGTCGGTCCCGGCATCTTCGAATCAGCTGAGACGGTCCCAACCTCTTCAGGTCGGCTCCATCGGCCCCGGAGTCTCCGAATCAGCCGAGGCGGCCCCAGCCTCCTCAGGTCGGCCCCACATCTGCCAGAACCATCAACCTTCTGACCAGCGCAGCCTGACTTAATCAGGCCCGCCTATCGCAGGACCACGTTATCGATGGGACCATGCCCACTTATCGGCTGACTCCGCCGATTGATGGGACTTGGCCCACCAACTGCCGGCTTTCCTCTCCGATAGGACAGGACCCACCAATCAGCCCTAAATTCACGTAACTCCCACATGCCCCGCAGACATCTTCCCCTCACGGAATGTCACACGGCTAATCCCCATGCAGATCTTAACTGCCTATAAAAGGGTAAGTCTTCGAGAGATTCGGGGAGGCAAGATAAGTATCCTCTCATTCCATTATCTCAGGGGGACTCCATTTTTCGGAGCTTTCTCTACCCTAAAGAGCTCTCTCGAGCTCTTCCTCAGCTGTGACCTTGATCACTGACTTGGGCATCGGAGGGTCCCCACTGGAGAACCCCTCCGATCTCGGGACTTCTTGCAGGTTATTTGGCTGGGCGATAATCTAATCGGCAACCAGATCAGCCTTCTTGGTGCTCAACACAGGTGATCGGGCATCATCAGATTGGCACGCCAGGAAGGAGGGCGTGAGTTAGGAAGATATGAACCCCGCAATAGTCTTCACTCTCCCTCTCTCAGCAATGGTGATGACGCGGGCTCATGATGCTTCTATCAGTTTCCCTGGGGGGCATCCTCCAACTAGGCAGCAGGAGGCCAACCTCCCTGCTGCCGATCCTCCTGTCACTTGCCCACCACCAGATACAACTGCCCCAGCTGATCAGCTGGCGACCTTTACTCAACAGGTCCAAACTCTGACCGCCATGATCCACGAACTTCAGCAGCAGTAGTCCGTGGCCACCCAGCATCAGACCACTCCCCCTACTAGTCAGCAGTCTGCAAGGGGAGGCTCTCCCCAGAAAGAGGCTGATCGTCACGGGGCTTCTCCTAGGAGGCCCCGTCATGAGCCCCTCAAGCGGCCACAATCCCCCAACTGTGGCCCGAGCAAGCTACGATCCCCTGACTATGGCCCGAGCAAGCTTCCACCAGAGCCACGGTGCCAGGAGGAGCCAAAGCGGAAGTCTCATCCTCCGCATCCTTCACCAACTTCTTCTTCTTCCTCGTCCTCCGAGCCACTCAGGAGGACCCCTACAATCAATCGTCAGGCAGAAGATCGCCTGGATGAATATCATCGATGACTGAACGAGCTTACCAGGAGAATCAATAACCAACCAGAGGAGGAGTATGACACTTGTCCTCTCTACACCCGCCAGATATTGGAGGAGCCCATGCCCTCCAGATTCTGTTTCCCCCAGATAGACCCGTACGATAGTACGACGGATCCTCTTGATTATCTCGAGAGCTACAAGGCCATGATGCATGTCCAGGGCACTACGGACGCTCTTCTATGCAAGGCTTTCCCAGCCACTCTACTGAAAGCCGCCCGTGCCTGGCACACGCGTCTGTCCCCTCACAGCATCAATTCCTTTTGAGAGCTAGAAAGGGCCTTTTTGGCGCATTTTGATGCTTGCCGATGGATCCCAAGGGTGGCTGATAGTCTCTTCTACGTACGTCAGAAGGAGAGGGAGTCACTACGGGATTTCATGGCCCAGTTCAAGACCACAGCCCTCGAAGTCTATCACCTGGACGATCAGGTGGCGACGTTAGCCCTGAAGCGGGGGTTCCTCCCATCCCGCTTCACCATCTCTCTAGATAAAAAGCCCCCGGGCTCCTACTCCGACCTCCTCCTCCAAGCCCAGAAGTACATTTATGCGGATGAGGCCGACCTCACCCACCCAAAGTCCTTGAGGGGATCCAACAGCAAGCCTGCCCGTCCAGAGCCGAGCGGATCGTCTCGTCCCTGGCGGCTCGAGCCGTCTCGCCGGTTGGACCGCGAACGCCGAAGCCTCGCCCCTCGGGAGGGCGAGCTTACGCCTCTTCTTGCCTCTCGCTCTTATATCCTTATGGAGATTGAGGGTGAGCCTTACCTCCAACAATCTCCTCCCATGAAGAAGGGCACCCCCCAGGACAAAAGCCGCTACTGTCGCTTCCACCGGGACTACGGCCATGACACCGATAGTTGCTACAATTTGAAGCGTGCTATCGAGGAGTTCATCCAACGGGACTACCTTGGAAAGTATGTCCAGAAGGGCTGCCGCCACTGACGGCCCTCATGGGGCCCCCGCCCGCTCAGGCTGCTATCGACAATGCCCCCACTGAGCGGACGGTCGGGATGGTATCTTGGGGGGCAGCTCTTTCACCCAAGCGGCTGAGAGGGGAGGAGGCGCCAGACAATGTAATTCCCGGGCGGGGGTCAGTGATTGTTGACAATGTAAATAATAAAGGCGTCATCGTCTCCATGACGATCGCCAAGCATCCTGTAAAAAGGATATTAGTTGATAGTGGCAGCTCAGCTGACATCCTTACCTACGATAAATTAGTTTGGATGGGATTATCTCTTGACTCTCTTTAGCCCGTGGCGGCCTCTCTAGTCAGGTTTACCGGGGATTCCGTAAGGGTCGAGGGCAAAATATCCTTGCCTGTGATGGCCGGAGCACCGCCATGCCAGAGCACAGTCATCATGAAGTTTTTAGTTGTACGGGTTCCTCTAGCGTACAATGCCATCCTCGGATGATCAGGCCTAAATTTGTTGGATGCAGTCATCTCCACCCAACGTTTGCTCGTGCAGTTCCCCACTAGTGGAGGCATCGGAGAGATGCAGGGCGAAGTCAGCTCGGTCTTGCCTTGCTACACGCAGCGTCAAGTCCCCATGAGGTCGAGTCGGCCTCGGAAGCGCCTGACCCCAAAGAGTCCAGCAAAGGAGGAGAGCCGACCGAGCAGCTCCTAACCTTCCCCCTCGGAGATGACCCGACGAAGACTGTGCATGTCGACGGGCTCCTCCCTTCAGAAGATCGCGACCGTCTCCTGACCTTTTTACAGGCCAATTCGGATATATTCACCTGGTCGGCATTCGACATGCCCGACATCCCTTCGGAGGTGATCACCCACAAGCTTAATATTGACCCAAAGTGTCGTCCGGTCCGTCAAAGGAAGAGAAGCTTCGCTCCCGAACGACAAAAGGCCATTGACGAAGAAGTCAACAAGCTACTCAACGTCGGTCATATTCGTGAGGCACATTACCCCAGCTGGCTGGCCAATGTGGTCATGGTGCGAAAGGTGAACGGGAGCTGGAGGATCTGCATCGACTTCACCGACTTGAACAAGGCATGCCCGAAGGATAGTTTTCCTTTGCCCCGAATCGATCAGCTAGTGGATTCCACCTCCGGCCATGAACTTCTCAGCTTCATGGGTGCCTTCTCCGGATATAATCAAATAAAGATGGACCCGGACGATGAGGAGCACACGTCTTTCATGACAAAGAAAGGCATTTATTGCTATAAGGTGATGCCCTTCGGCCTTAAGAATGTAGGGGCGACCTACCAAAGGTTGATGAACAAAGTCTTCCAAGATCAACTAGGCCAGAACATGGAGGTCTACGTGGACGATATGTTGACCAAGAGCACCCGTGCTTCCGACCACGTCTTCGACCTAAAGGAGACTTTCAACAACCTCCACCATTTCCAAGTCAAGTTAAATCCCAAAAAATGTGCCTTCGGCGTCACGGCGGGCAAGTTCTTAGACTTCATGGTGATCCAGCGAGGGATTGAGGTAAACCCTGAGAAGATCAGCGCCATCCTCGATATGAGGCCACCATCCAGCAAGAAGGAGGTGTAGCGGCTCATGGGAAGGGTGGCGGCTCTAAGTCATTTCCTCTCCAAGTCGGCCGAGCGATGCTTGCCCTTCTTCAAAGCCCTGCGGAAGGTGAATAGCTTCGAATGGACAGATAATTGTCAAAAGGCCTTCGACGGCTTGAAGGTGTTCCTGTCTTCCCCGCCACTCTTGTCAAAGCCAAAATATAGAGAGAACCTTTTTCTCTACCTTGCCGCCTCTTCAGAGGCTGTTAGCTCCGTTCTGGTGCGTCTTAACGACGATGGGACCTAGAGACCCGTGTACTATGTAAGAAAGGTGCTTCATGATGCAGAAGTCAGGTACTCCAAGACAGAAAAAGTCATCTTTGCTTTGATCATCTCTGCTCGGCATCTCCGCCCATATTTTTAAGCCCATCCTATCGTGGTGCTCACAAACCAGCCCTTCCAGCCATTCTGGCTCGATCAGACACCTCGGGCCGACTAGCTAAGTGGGCCATCAAGCTGGGAGAGTTCGATCTCTCCTTTCAAGCTTGGCCTGCCCTGAAGTCTCAGGTCCTGGCCAACTTTTTGGTCTAGTGCACTTGGGCATAGGAGCTGACCGAGGAGGCTCCCGTGGAACAGCCCATTGCCGAGCCAGACAATGATAGGGAATCCTGGATCCTTCATGTGGACGGTGCTTCGAACTCCCAAGGAAGTGGCGCCGGCCTCATTCTTGCGGGACCAGATGGAGAGACAGTGGAGTGTGCCCTTCGGTTCCTATTCAAAGCCACTAATAACCATGCCGAGTATGAGGCCCTACTAGCAGGGCTAAGGCTTGCTCAGGAGTTTGGAATACAACGCCTCAAAGCTTTTAGTGACTTGCAACTCGTCTCCGGAAAAATCAACGGAGAGTACGAAGCGCATGATCCCGCCATGGCCCAGTACTTGGGCAAGGTCTGGCTCTTAGTCTCTCCACTCTCTTATTTTAGCATCAGCTACATCCCTCGGAGTGAGAATGCCAAGGCCGACACCCTCTCCCAATTGGCCACCTCTGTCGACGGCTTCACGAGGGACGCCTATATCGAGCACTTGGAAAGGCCCAGTATAGAAGACAAAGAAGAGGTCCTTCCACTGACCCAGGAGCCAACCTGGATGGATCCTTACATCCGGTACCTCACGAACAGCACTCTTCCTGATGATCATGACGAAGCTAAGCTACTCAAATGGAGAGCCTCCAAATTCACCCTCTTGGACAGATTCCTGTACCGGAGATCTTTTTCTTACCCCCTGCTCAGGTGTGTAGGACTTGTCGACGCCGATTATATCCTTAGAGAATTCATGAAGGCGCCTGCGGGAATCACCTGGGGGGCAGGTCCTTGGCCCAGAAGGCCCTCCGTCAAGGGTATTTCTGGCTTACCATGAGGGATGATGTTGCTAAGTTAGTCCAAAAGTGTGACGGCTGCTAGCGCCATGCGAATATCCAGCATCAACCTTCTGTCCCTTTGAACCGCTCTCGGCTCCGTGGCCCTTCGCCCAATGGGGGATGGACATCCTTGAACCATTCCCCCCGGCTTCAGGGCAACGAAGGTTCCTGATTATCGCCATTGATTACTTCACCAAGTAGGTTGAGGTTGAGGCATTAGCCATGATCACTGAGAATAAAGTCAAAGCCTTCTTCTGGAAGTCAGTCATATGCCGCTTCGGCCTACCTCACACTCTCGTCACCGATAACGGCAGCCAGTTCAACAATGCCACGTTCAAGACTTTCTGCGGTGAGCTGGGCATCCACCACCGATTCACCTCTGTCGACCACCCACAAACCAATGGGAGGCCGAGGTCATGAACCGTACCATCCTCAGGGGCTCAGAACTCGGCTGGACGGATCCAAAAGCCGATGGGTAGAAGAGCTTCCTAGCGTATTGTGGGCCTACCACACAACCCCGAGGGCTTCGACAGGCGAAACCCCTTTTAGTCTAGCGTTTGGGTCCAAGGCGGTCATTCCTATGGAGATCAGATTGCTAAGCCCGCGAGTGGAGTCCTACAGCGAGGAAGATAACTCTGCCCAGCTGAGAGCTAACCTCGACTTCATCGATGAAGCGCACGATCGGGCACGGTTACGTATGGCAGCTTTTTGCCAGCGAGCCGCCAAGTATTATAATGTCCGGGTTCGTCCCAAAGTGTTTCGTCCTGGAGATCTGGTTTTTAGAAAGGCCTCAGTATCCAAGCCAATGGAGGGGGACAAGCTATTCGCCAAATAGGAAGGTCCTTACCGTATTGCCAAGGCGCTCTACCAAGGAGCGTACCGAATTGAAGAGCTCAACGGTCGGCCCCTCCCGCATACCTGGAATGCGGACAACCTTCGTCGATATTATCAATGATGTATCTCTCTACGCTTTGAGCAATAAAGGACCTCCTTCAACACCATAGCCGTTACTTCCATAGACCAGATCTCAGAAAAGGACCTCGCCGACATCGTGACCCATGGGACACCACTCGGCCCCGGTACGGCGGTGCCCTCGAGTAGGTTCAAGACCCTAAGGCTCCGTAACCGGACGAGTCACCCCTCGTAGCGGTTCCTAAACCCCCAAGGTGGTTCAAAAGGACCTCGCCGGCATCGCGGCCCATGGAACACCACTCGGCCCTGGCACGGCGGTGTCCCCGAGTAGGTTCAAGACCCTAAGGCTCGTAACCGAACGAGTCGCCCCTCGCAGCGGTTCCTAAACCTCCGAGGCGGTTCAAAAGGACCTCGCCAGCATCGCGGCCCATGGGACACCATCGGCCCCAGCACGGCAGTGCCCCCGAGTAGGTTCAAGACCCTAAGGCTCCGTAATCGGACGAGTCACCCCTCGCAGCGGTTCCTAAACCCCCAAGGCAGTTCTAAAGGACCTCGCCAGCATTGCGGCCCATGGGACACCACTCGGCCCTGGCATGGTGGTGCCCTTGAGTAGGTTCAAGACCCTAAGGCTCCATAACCGGACGAGTCGCCCCTCGCAGCGGTTCCTAAACCTGCGAGGTGGTTCAAAAGGACCTCGCCAGCATCGCGGTCCATGGGACACCACTCGGCCCCAGCACGGCAGTGCCCCCGACTAGGTTCAAGACCCTAAGGCTCCGTAACCAGACGAGTCACCCCTCGCAGCGGTTCCTAAACCCCCGAGGTGGTTCAAAAGGACCTCGTCGGCATCGCGGCCCATGGGACACCACTCGGCCCCAGCACGACGGTGCCCCCGAGTAGGTTCAAGACGTTGAGGCTCCGTAACCGAATGAGTCGCCCCTCACAGCGGTTCCCAAACCCCCGAGGTGGCTTAAAAGGAACCTGACACTCTCAACTCTCATATCAACCTTCGGGGTTGTTGAGAAATTATTGAAACATAATTGCCCCAACTTTATTGATTTTGATGATTTCCAAAAGCTATGAGTATCTTAAAGAAAACAATGTGTTTATTTATCAAAAACCTTGAGCTTAATCAAATTGAAAAGAATGAACTATCAATGGTTATATCAAATGAGTTTTGAATCTATTAGAAAAAGAAGTTTCAAGCTCTATGCTTAAAAGGATTTCAAAAAGGAATTTTTACACATTATAATTCAATCGATGAATTCTTGGAATATGTCTTGAATCCATAATAAATGTCATATTTAATGTATTCAAGTCAAATTTATATTTTAAATTTAATTGGGACAAGTTTTAAAGTCAATCAGAACATTTTTCTGATTTTTGTATCGGTCCCGAGCCGACTCAAGGGTTTCCGAGTCGACTCCCCAAATTGCCTAATTTTCTCGAGTCGACCCTTGGCTTTTCAAGAGTCGACCCCTGACTTCTTGCGAGCCGACTCCTGTCTGTGCGAGCCGACCCGCTCAAACAACAGAACCCATGTTTTTTGAGCACTTCTCAGTCGACTCCCCATTTTCCTCGAGTCGACTCCCGACTTTCAGGAGCTGACACTTTAGTTTTCGCGAGTCGACCCTTCAATGTTTTAAAATGTTTCTATTTTTAGTAATCGACTTCGAGCCGACTCCCACAAAGCTCGAGTCGACTCTGCGAATTCTGGACGCGATTTTTAACGATGACACATCAGCCCCAACGATAAGATTTTTGAATAACGGCTATTTTTCCTTGTCTCTAACGGATATATTTTTGCAGATTCTATAAATAGAGAAGCTCTTTTCAAATCAAAACAACCCAGAGAAAATCAAAAAGAGAGAAAAGAGTATCGTTTGAAAAGAGGGAAAAACAGAGTATATTGGAAAAATCATTTAGCTCAAAGGAGAGTGATTCAAAAGGAGAGAAATCCAAGAGAAAGTTTCGTCTGCTCCTTTCCATCAATCCACAACAGTCAGAAGAAAATCCACAAGCATTTCAAAGGTCAAATCGGAGGATTTTCAAAAGAGAAAAAAGCTTCATCTCAACTCCAAAGTCTTCAACGGTCAAGAATCTTGCTGAGGCGTGATTCAACACTTCTAGAGGAGTTAAAGAGAAGAAGGGAGAAATCCCAAGCATCTACCATCTGCAATATTATCAGGCTTTTCTAACCCTATATTATTTTGTACTTCATTTATATTTGCTCAAGGGGAGCACATTATTGTTCAAACACTTCTATTCTATTTGTTTGCTGATTCAATCAGTGGATTGAATCAGTGGAGGTTGGTATACCTCGTTACAAGCGGAGTGCTTGTGTTGGGTTAGTTGTGAGCCCGAGAAAAACAACGTGTAGGGTTTTGTGCTGGTAAGCCCATATTAAAACCAACTGGGTTCGTTGTGCACCCGGTAAAACAACAAGTTTGAGTTGTGAGCTTGGAAAACAACTCGGCTGTAATCTAGAGAGATTATAGTGTGGACCCAAGTGAATCTTGGGAGTGGACGTAGGTGTTGATTGCACCGAACCACTATAAAATTATCTTGTGTTTGTCGTGCCTTATTTTCTCTATCTCTATCTCTCTCTATTTGCTTGTGTATTAATTTTAGTTAGCCTCTCACTTGCACATCTTGCTAACTAATCAATTAAAGTTAAAAAGTCTTAAATTTTTTAAGAACCCAATTCACCCCCCCCCCCTCTTGGGTTGCCATCTGGGCCAACAATTGGTATCAGAGCAAGTGCTCATTTAGAATTTGATCGCACGATCAAGGGCTAAAGATCCATATGGCAACACAAATTGGTTCAAGTTTTGCTGAAGGTCATTCTACGAATCGACCTCCTTTATTTAATGGAACCAACTATTTATATTGGAAAGCTAGAATGAGAATATTCATTCAAGCTTCGGACTATGAATTATGGGGAGTAATAACTAATGGACCTAGTACACCCACACACCTAGTTGAAGGCATTCTTATTCCTAAGCCCGAAAGGGATTGGAATGATAATGATAGGAGAATGGCACAACTAAATGCTAAGGCCATTAATATTTTATATTGTTCCTTAGACTCAAATGAATTCAACCGAATCTCAACTTGTAATTCCGCAAAAGAAATTTGGGATAGGTTGGAAATTACTCATGAAGGAACAAACCAAGTAAAAGAATCAAAGATAAATATTTTGGTTCACAAATATGAATTATTCACTATGGAACAAACTGAAACCATCACATGCATGTTCACTAGATTCACTGATATTGTGAATGGTCTGAAAAGTCTTGGTAGAACTTATTCTAATGCTGATCTTGTGCGTAAAATTCTTAGGTCACTACCAAGATCGTGGGAAGCTAAAGTCACGGCTATCCAAGAAGCAAAGGACCTCAATGCATTACCTTTAGAGGAGCTTCTAGGATCCTTAATGACCCACGAGTTAACAATGAAGCAGCATGTTGAGGAGGAAACAAAAAGAAGAAAAACTCTTGCCCTCAAGACTGCAGAAATGGAAGAGAGCAGCAGTGAAAGTAATGATGAAGATGATGAGGAAACTGTTCTCTTGGCCAAAAAATTCAGAAAGTTCATGAGAAAAAGGCATTTCATAAAAAGAAATTTGGAGCAAGATTTGAAGGAGAAAAGGATAAGAAAAAGGACAAGGAGAAAGAAAAAGAAAAAGAGCCCTTAGTATGTTATGAGTGCAAAAAGCCAGGGCACTTTAAGTATGATTGTCCTTTGCTGAAAAAGGCTTACAAGAAAAAGAAGAAAGCATACATGGCAACATGGTCTGATGAATCTTCCTCGTCGAAGAAGATGAGCAAAAGGAAGTTGCCAATATTTGTTTCATGGCCAACGACGACGACAACAACAATGAGGTAAGTTCTGAAAACTCAAATGATGATTTTACATTTGATGAAATGTTTGAGGCTTTCAATGAACTTATGATTGATTTTAAATCCTTAAAGAAAAAGTATAAGTTTTTGAAAAATGACAACATTAGCTTAGCTAAAAGCAAAAATGAATTAGCTTTAGAAGTTAATAACTTAACTAATGAAAAAGAAGAACTTAGCAAAGAAAGAGATAATCTTAATCAAGAAATAGATTTGTTAAAATCTGAAACTAAAACTCAACTAAAGATTTAAAAGATCAACTAAAAACTTTAGCTTTAGAAAAAGAACAGCAAGTTAAAGAAAATGACTCTCTTAAGAAAGATGTTAAAAAATATAAAGACATTGTTGAAAATTCACTTTAAGTTCAACCAAACTCAACATGATCCTAGATAGTCAAAAAGCTGTTTTTGACAAAGCAGGTTTAGGATATAACACATTAAGGAAACAGAAATCTCTAAAGAATATTTTTATAAAAGCTAACCAAAGTAATATAACTTGTTTCAAATGTAATGAAAAAGGTCATAAATCATTTGAATGCAAAACGTTAAATAATAACAACAAGTTAAATGTCAAAGCTAAGAAAATATGGGTTCCGAAAGGAACAATTTTTATTGCTGCTAACCATGAAGGACCCAAGAAAGCTTGGGTACCTAAGCATAAAGTTTGATTATATTGCAGGAATGTCTTGTAGCCAAAAGATCAAAGAAAAAGTGATACCTTGATAGTGGCTGCTCAAGACATATGACGGGTGACAAAGATGAATTCATCACCCTAGAAGAAAAGAAAGGTGGAGTTGTGACGTTTGGCGACAACGGTAAAGGTCAAATTATGGGCCTTGGTAAAGTTCGCATAACTCCATCTGTTGGCCCAGATGGCAACCCAAGAGGGGGGGGGTGAATTGGGTTCTTAAAAAATTTAAGACTTTTTAACTTTAATTGATTAGTTAGCAAGATGTGCAAGTGAGAGGCTAACTAAAATTAATGCACAAGCAAATAAAGAGAGATAGAGATAGAGAAAATTAGGCACGGCAAACACAAGGCAATTTTATAGTGGTTCGGCGCAACCAGCACCTACGTCCACTCCCAAGATTCACTTGGGTCCACACTATAATCTCTCTAGATTACAGCCGAGTTGTTTTCCAAGCTCACAACTCAAACTTGTTGTTTTCACGGGCGCACAACGAACCCAGCTGGTTTTAACTCGGGCTTACCAGCACAAAACCCTACACGTTGTTTTTCTAGGGCTCACAACTAACCCAACACAAGCACTCCGGCTTGTAACGAGGTATACCAACCTCCACTAATTCAATCCACTGATTGAATCAGCAAACAAATAATAAAGATAGTGTTTAAACAATAATGTGCTCCCCTTGAGCAAATACACAAATGAAGTACAAAATATTTAAGGTTAGAAAAGCCTGATTGTTTTGCCGATGGTAGATGCTTGGGCTTTCTTCCTTCTTCTCTTCAACTCCTCTAGAAGTGTTGAATCACACCTCAGCTGGATTCTTGACCGTTGAGGACTTTGGAGTTGAGATGAAACTTTTCCCTCTTTTGAAAATCCGCAAATTTGACCTTTGAAACGCACTTGGATTTTCTTCTGGCTTTTGTGGAATGATGAGAAGGAGTAGACGAATCTTTCACTTGGATTTCACTCCTTTTGAAACTCTCTCCTTTGAGCTAAATGATTTTCAAGATATGCTCTGTTTTTCCCTCTTTTCAAACGATACTCTTTTCTCTCTTTTTGATTTTCTCTGGGTTGTTTTGATTTGAAAAGAACTCCTCTATTTATAGAATCTGCAAAAATATATCCGTTAGAGACAGGGAAAAATAGCCGTTATTCAAAAATCTTACCGTTGGGGCTGATGTGTCATCGTTAAAAATCGCGCCAGATTTCGCGGAGTCGACTCGAGCTCTGAGGGAGTCGGCTCGAGGTCGATTACCAAAAATAAAAACATTTTAACCATTTAGGGGTCGACTCGCGAAAGCAAAGTGTCGGCTCGCGAAAGTCGGGAGTCGACTCAAGGAAAATGGGGAGTCGACTCGAGAAGTGCTCAAAAAACATGGGTTCTGTTGTTTGAGCGGAGTCGGCTCGCACAGACAGGAGTCGGCTCGCAAGAATTCAGGGGTCGACTCTTGAAAAGCCAAGGGTCGACTCGAGAAAATAGGCAAATTGGGGAGTCGACTCGGAAACCCTTGAGTCGGCTCGGGACCGATACAAAAATCAGAAAAATGTTCTGATTGACTTTAAAACTTGTCCCAATTAAATTTAAAATATAAATTTGACTTGAATACATTAAATATGACGTTTATCATGGATTCAAGACATGTTTCAAGAATTCATCGATTGAAATATAAAGTGTAAAATTCTTTTAGAATTCTTTTGAGCATACAACTTAAAACTTCTTTTTCTAACGGTTCAAAATTCATTTGATATGACCATTGAAAGTTCATTCTTTCAATTTGAATAAGCTCAAGGTATTTGATAAATAAACACATTGTTTCCTTTAAGATACTCATGGCTTTTGGAAATCATCAAAATCAATAAAGTTGGGGCAATTATGTTTCAATAATTTCTCAACAATCTCCCCCTTTTTGATGATGACAAAAACATTGAGTATATGCATTATAAAATTAAAAAAATTGTGATTCCAAAATCAACAATTGTGTTCATGGAAAGGCTCCCCCTCAATGAGGTAGCTCCCCCTATGAACCTTAATTTTATAAATCATTCAAAATTTTTTAAAATTTCCTTTATGAAATTCAATTTGAGCATTTCCTTTATGAAATTCAATTTATCTCTTCCCTTTATGTGAAACATATATCTTCTTTTTCTTATTTAATTCTCTCCCCCTTATTTAATTCTCTCCCCCTTTATATGATGATGCATATACGATTAAATCATATAAATCTCTCCCCCTTTTTTGTAATCAACAAAAAGGTTGAGATGCATCAGACCATCAATTTGATTAAACTCATTCGAATTCATTCAGCATCTAAGTTGTCAATTGATTATTAAGATATTCAAAATTATATCAAATTAAATATAAGCATTCAAGGATATTCAAGGGTACTTACAATTGAGATAGACAAAGTGAAGCATCAAACATTCTCATTACTTCAAAATGAAAGTACATGGAAATGTAAACTTGTACATTGCATTGAAAGTAAATTTGATTACATCAAAAAGAGATTACATGAAAACTTAAAAATTTCTTCTAGTGATTCTATTCAGATGATCTACAATTTGCCTCATCCCTTCACATTGAAGTTTAACATAGTCTTTTAGTTTTTCATCAACAAAAGTACAAGCAGACTGAATTTTATCTTGAAGCTCGGCGTTGCTTTGGGAGTATGTCTCCGAGTCACCGCAGATGTCCTTAAGTTCTCCAAAGATATTCTTTAAATTTTCACTTAAGGAACCGGTAGATGAACTGAGAGTGGACTCAATCAATGCAACTCGATCACTGAGAGAATATAATGCTTCTTTTAAGTTCATATACTTATCATTGAATTCTTCTTTCAGTCTATTTTCTTGATCACACAACTCAGACTTGAATAAAGATCGAAGTTGATCTAACTGTATCAGAAAAACTAGCAGATGAAACAGTAGAAGGCTGAGCAGGAGCTATAGAAGTGGCAGGGGTAGGATCTAAAGTAGGAGCAGGAACAGATTCTGGAATAGATGAACACTGAGGAGGCTCCGGTGATGAATGTCTCAAGAGATCTGGGTGCCTCTGCATCTAAGTCTCTATCCTCAGCAACAGTCTTTCTCTCCCAACTTCCATTTTTCTTAATGAATCCCATGCGATGAATGGTAGCCAAAGTATAATAATCTGTATGTCTTAACTCCTTCTTTGGCTCACAATCACTGAACACAATCCCTTGGCTAAGAAATAATTTAGTCAAAACCATGCCATAGGGTAAGCTTGATTTCTTTTCCCGCTACAGTCTGCAATATACCAAATCATCATCCTAGGTAAATTGATAGGTTTCCCAGATACAACCGCATCCATGACAAAAATATCTCGTTCAGAAACATAGTCAAATCGGCCTGTCTTGGGAAATAGAATCCGGCTGCAAATATTGTGGAGAAGCCTTAATTCCAATGGTAGTTGACTGGCAAAGACTTCCTCAAATCCCTCAAAGTTTCGGTTCAAAAGTCGAGTGAGAGCAGGAGACCTATCTTCAGGGGCAAATGTAGACGGTCCAGACAAGGGTAACTTCAAAAGTCTAGAAAGAATGGAGGATGTAATGTTCAAACTGATTCCTCTAACCTTGCTTACTAAGCCATCATCTCCTCTAGACAAATTCTTGTAAAATTCTTTGACCAAAGCAGGATAGGTTGGACAATCCAATGAACAAATATCCTCAAATCCCATCTCGATTAGCTGCCTACCAATGATGAATCCCTCATTCTCAAACAATTCGAAATCCACTTTTCTTCCTGTGGTTACAATCCTACTGGCTAGAAGATCTACCTGGGGAGTAGGAGCTGGAGCTGGAGCTGGAGGATCACTAGCCGAAGGAGTAGAAGAAGAATCCGTGGACGGCTCGCGGACGGGTCGTCGGACGGTCCTTTTTCTTTTCACACCGGCGCCACTCGAGCTTGCTCCTCGGGTTTTGGGTGCCATTGATCTTGAAGGATTGTTTAATCAAAGGTTAATTGAGGTTTGGAGGGTTTTGGGAAAGTTTTGGAGAGGATTTGGAAGATTTTGGAAGAGTGAAATGTCCGCCGGGTCGACTCGTGCCCTAAATAAATCGACTGGGACCACGTCGAGTCGACTCGCGCAAAGTGTAGAGTCGGCTCGCGACAAGTCACAGAGCACGGACACGATCTCGAGTCGACTCGCTCAGAGGAGGGGTCGACTCCTGAGTTTCAGTAGAAACTCGAGTCGACTCCGAAACTCTCGAGTCGGCTCCCGGACAGAAACAGAGAAAAATTAGATTTAGATTCAGAGAATCCGAATTAAGTCCGAAATTTGATCTTTGAGTATGATTAAAAATCATGGACTTTGAGAAATCAAATTGATATGAGTTCTAGATAAACTTTCCTTAAGATTTTGAGAATTTGAAAGAATTCTAGATATATTTCCTTAGAGGTTTCAAAATTTATTCAAAAGGATTACAAATTCCTAGTTCTCCTCTAAGATAACAAAATCTTTCTTCATTTAAGGGTTTAGTGAATATGTCAGCTAATTGTTCTTCAGTGTTTACATAATCTAAACAAATTTCATCATTAGCTACATGTTCTCTTATAAAATGATATCTAATTTCTATGTGTTTTGTTCTTGAGTGTTGAATTGGATTTTTAGTTAAGTTGATTGCGCTAGTGTTATCACATCTTATGGGTGTTTTATCAAGTGTGATACCATAGTCTTCAAGTTGTCGCTTAATCCATAGGATTTGCGCACAGCAACTTCCAGCTGCTACATATTCAGCTTCAGTAGTTGATAATGCAACTGAATTTTGCTTTTTGCTAAACCATGTGATTAAGTTACTACCTAAGAATTGGCATGCACCACTTGTGCTCTTTCTATCCAATTTACATCCAGCATAATCAGAATCTGAATATGCAATTAGGTTTAATGTGGAATCTCTAGAATACCATAAACCTACATTTTTAGTTCCATTTAGATATCTTAATTCTTTTAACAGCTATTAAATGTGATTCTTTAGGTTCAGATTGAAATCTAGCACATAAACATACTGAAAACATGATATCTGGTCTACTTGCTGTTAAATAAAGAAGGGATCCGATTATACCTCGATAATACTTTTGGTCAACCTTTTTACCTTCTTCATCTTTGTCCAGCTTGCATGAAGGACTCATTGGAGTTCCAAGGGGTTTCATTGTTTCCATACCAAACTTTTTGAGTAGTTCTCTTGTGTATTTGGTTTGGTTGATAAAGATTCCCTCTTTGCTTTGTTTGATCTGGAGTCCAAGGAAGAAGTTGAGTTCTCCCATCATGCTCATCTCGAATTCTCCCTGCATCAACTTTGCAAATTCTTGACAAAGAGAATCGTTAGTAGCACCAAAAATAATGTCATCTACGTATATTTGTACTACAAGTAAATCTTTACCTTTTCTTTTCAAAAACAAAGTTTTATCAACATTTCCTCTTGTAAAATCATTTTCTATTAAGAATTTACTTAACCTATCATACCAAGCTCTAGGTGCTTGTTTCAAACCATATAAAGCTTTGTGCAATTTAAAAACGTGATTTGAAAATTCGTGATCTTCAAAACCTGGTGGTTGTTCTACATAAACTTCTTCATTAATAAATCCATTTAAAAATGCGCTTTTTACATCCATTTGAAATAAGTTAATGTTCATATGACATGCAAATGCAAGTAATAGCCTAATGGCTTCTAATCTAGCTACTGGTGCAAAGGTTTCATCAAAATCAATACCTTCTTCTTGATTATATCCTTTAGCAACCAATCTAGCTTTGTTTCTAATTACAATGCCATTTTCATCTAGTTTATTTCTATAAATCCATTTTGATCCT
>UESW01001950.1:318442-435633 GCA_900491605.1 Calamus simplicifolius | reverse complement strand
TTCATTAACATAAGCTTCACTACATCAACATATTGTCAAGTATTACATAATTCTCTCCCTCTTTAAACTTCATTATATTAACTTCATTACATCAAAATGTAAACAACATTTCAACAAGATTGAACATAAACTACATCAAAAGTTCTTTCTAACTATTCTTGTTAAATGGTCTACTATATTTTTCATTCCATCACATTGAAGTCTAACATAATCTTTTAGTCTCTCATCCACAAATGTGCAAGCTGTTGTGATTTTGTCTTGAAGTTCGGCGTTGCACTTTGAATAAGTTTCACCATCTCCACAAATCTCTTTAAGCTCTTCAAAGATGTTCTTCAAATCACCATTTAAAGATTCTGCGGAGGAGTTGAGAGTTGATTCAATCTTTGCAATCCGATCATCAAGGGAGTAAAGTGATTCTTTTAAATTCATAAATTTACTGTCAAACTCATCCTTCTGAGCTGCAAACAAACTTTTTAATTGCTCCATTTGAAGGTCTGAGAATCCAGTCGAAGAAGTGGATGGTTGATCATAAACTTGTGCAGGTGCAGGAGCAGGAACAGGAGCAGAAATGGGACTCCTAGGCTGTGGAGAAGGAACCCTAAATGATGGTCCAGCCTCGCAAGGCTCAGAAACTCTCGGCATAGGGGCTCTTTCATCTAGGTGTCCTTTCCTATCCCATTGACCATTCACCTTGACAAAACCCATCCGATGCAATGTAGCTAAGCTATAGTAATCTGTGTGCCTTAGGTTCTTGGAAAGTTCATTCTCTTGAATTGTAACCCCTTGGCTCTTGAATACCATAGTTAGTACCATTCCATACGGTAGGGATGATCTCCTTTTCCCTCCAGCTTCTGCCATATAAAAAATCATCATTGCTGCCAGATTGATCGGCTGCCCAGTTAGAACACTGTCCATAACCACAATGTCTCGCTCCGAGACATACTCAAACCGACCAGTTTTTGGAAACAAGATCCTACTGCATATATTGTGTAATAATCTCAATTCTAGGGGTAGTTGATTGGCTCTAATTTCTTCAAACTCAGTTACATCCCTTCCTAACATCCTTGAAAGGGCTGCTGACCTATCACTATGCATGTCAGCTGCTAAACCAGTGATCGGGATGCTGAGGAGGTTTCCGAGCTTTTGAAAGGTGAGATGAATCCTTTTCCCTTTAACATTGCTTACTAAACCTCCATCCCCTCTAGCCAAATTGAAATAGAATTCTTTTACTAGGGCTGGATAGGTAGGAACATCAAGAGAACACAGCATATCCCAGCCCATTTCCTTCAATTGTCTCCCGATTGAAAAACCTTCGGATTCAAATAGGTCAAAATCGACTTTTCTACCCATTGTGATGACTCTATCAGCTAGGGTATCTACCTTTGTGGAAGATGTGTTGGGATTGTCAGAATCTGTGGACGAATCGCTGCTTGGAGTCGGCTCACGAACGGGACGACGTGCGGACCGCTTTCCCGTAGTTACCGGCGCTCCAACCACTGATTCTCTCCTTTTGGGTGCCATTTGATCTTTGGAAAGGTTCGATTTGGATGGAATTAGAGATGGGGAAGTTTTGGAGAAATTTTGGAAGAGTTTGGTTAGGATTTGAGAAAGTGATGAAGTGACGAGGTGTCGACTCTGCCCTAATAAATCAACATTTGACTCCCAGGTGTCGACTCCCGCAAAGTCGGGTGTCGACTCCAAATCGCTAACACAGTCAGCGCTCGAACTGGAGTCGGCTCCGAATTCACAGGTGTCGGCTCCAAGGTCAGGGACCGAGAGCGACACAGTCAGAGGTGTCGACTCCTCATTCTGAGGTGTCGACTCCAGAGACAAATTCAGCAAAAATATATGAATACAAATGACTGAAACTCGTCAAAATAAATTTTATAAAATTTTGATAAAATTTGGAGTATTAAGGATCAAATAGCTCAAATGACTAGATAATTTGTCCTTAAAATAGTGAAGGGAATATCAAGAAATTGATAGAAATTTTAGATTCTCATTCCTTAATGTATCAAAATCAATCCATAGGGTCACATATCCCTAATTCACCTCTAAGATAACAAAATCTTTCTTCACTCAAAGGTTTTGTAAATATGTCAGCTAATTGTTCCTCTGTATTAACATATTCAAGACAAATTTCATTATTAGCTACATGTTCTCTTATGAAATGATATCTAATTTCAATGTGTTTTGTTCTTGAATGTTGAATTGGATTTTTAGTTAGATTTATTGCACTCGTGTTATCACATCTAATTGGTGTTTTGTCGGGGTTATGCCATAATCTTCAAGTTGTCTCTTAATCCAAAGGATTTGAGCACAGCAACTTCCAGCTGCAACATATTCTGCTTCAGCAGTAGATAATGCAACCGAATTTTGCTTTTTGCTAAACCAAGAGATTAAGTTACATCCTAAGAATTGACATGCACCACTTGTGCTTTTTCTATCCAATTTACATCCAGCATAGTCAGAATCAGAATATGCAATTAAATTTAAGGTTGAGTCTCTAGAGTACCATAAACCTACATTTTTAGTTCCACTTAAATATCTTAAAATTCTTTTTACAGCAATTAAGTGAGATTCTTTAGGTTCAGATTGAAATCTAGCACATAGACATACTGCAAACATAATATCTGGTCTACTAGCAGTTAAGTAAAGAAGAGATCCAATCATACCTCTGTAATGTTTTTGATCTACTTTCTTACCATCTTCATCTTTGTCCAATTTGCACGAAGGACTCATAGGTGTCCCAAGTGGTTTGATTGACTCCATTCCAAATTTCTTGAGCAGTTCTTTTGTGTATTTGGCTTGATTGATGAAGATTCCATCTTTGCTTTGTTTGATTTGAAGTCCTAGGAAGAAGTTGAGTTCTCCCATCATACTCATTTCAAACTCACCCTGCATTAACTTTGCAAATTCTTGACATAACAAATTGTTAGTAGCACCGAAAACAATATCATCAACATATATCTGTACTACTAATAAATCTTTGTCTTTTGTTTTCAAAAATAGTGTTTTATCGACATTTCCTCTTACAAAATCATTTTCAATCAGAAATTTACTTAATCTTTCATACCAAGCCCTAGGTGCTTGTTTCAAACCGTATAGTGCTTTGTGTAATTTAAAAACATGATTTGGAAATTCATGATCTTCAAATCCCGGTGGTTGTTCAACAAAAACTTCTTCATTTATAAATCCATTTAAGAATGCGCTTTTAACATCCATTTGAAATAAATTGATATGCATATGACATGCAAATGCAAGTAACAATCTAATTGCTTCAAGTCTAGCTACAGGTGCAAAAGTTTCATCAAAATCAATTCCTTCTTCTTGATTATATCCTTTTGCAACTAATCTAGCTTTGTTTCTTATTACTATGCCATTTTCGTCTAATTTATTTCTAAATACCCATTTTGATCCTATTACAGAATGATCTTTAGGTCTATCCACTAATGTCCAAACATTATTTCTAGTGAATTGATTTAATTCTTCTTGCATGGCTAACATCCAGTTATTATCTTTTTCAGCTTCTTCAATAGTTTTTGGTTCAATTTGAGATACAAATGCAAGATGATTATTGATGTTTCTCATTGATGATCTAGTTCTTACTCCTTGAGATGGATCACCTATAATTAATTCTCTTGGATGACCATAGGCATATCTCCAATCTCTAGGTAGATCTATATCATTACGATTTCCATCAACAACATCAACACTAGGAGAATCATTATCTTTAGCTTCTTGTTCATGATCTGAAGATACATCTATATTTAATTTTTCAATGTCTCTTTCTAGAATGTTTGTATCTTCCTCATCATCAATCTTTTTAGAACTTGATGCTAAAGATTCATCAAAGATTACATGAATAGATTCTTCTACTATTAAGTTTCTCTTGTTAAATACTCTATAAGCTTTACTTGATGTTGAATATCCTAAGAATATGCCTTCATCAGATTTTGCATCAAATTTTCCTAGGTTATCTTTGCCATTATTATGAATGAAACACTTACAACCAAATGCATGAAAATAGCTTATGTTTGGTTTTCTATTATTCCATAGTTCATAAGGTGTTTTCTTAATGATTGGCCTAATTAAAGCTCTATTAAGGATGTAGCATGCCGTGTTTATAGCTTCTGCCCAAAAGTATTTTGGTAAGTTGCTTTCACATAGCATGGTACGGGCCATGTCTTCTAGGGTTCTATTTTTTCTTTCAACTACACCATTTTGTTGCGGTGTTCTAGGTGCAGAAAAATTATGATGGATGCCATTTTCTATGCAAAAATTTTTAAATAAATGATTTTCAAATTCGGTGCCATGATCACTTCTTAGAGACACTATGGTGTTGTTTTTCTCATTTGTGACCTTCTTGAAGAATTTCAAAAATAGTGGAAAGGTCTCATCCTTATGAGCTAAAAATAATACCCAAGTGTATCTAGAGTAATCATCTACAATCACAAGACCATATTTCTTTCCTCCTAGACTTGTGGTTCTAGTAGGTCCAAAAAGATCCATGTGAAGTAGTTCAAGTGGCCTAGAAGTGGAAACAATATTTTTAGTTTTGAAAGAATTTCTAGTTTGTTTTCCAAATTGACATGCATCACAAATTTTATTATTTTCAAAATCTAATTGTGGAAGTCCTTTTACTAAATCCATTCTAATTAATTTTGAAATAAGGTGTGTGCTTGCATGACCTAATCTACGATGCCACAACCAACCAATCTCATTTATATTAGCATTATTAGCAACTAGGCAATGATTACTTGTAGACAAATTGTCTAAATCAATCAGGTATACATTGCCATTTCTATTTCCAATAAAAACAATGCTATTATCAATGGGATTAGAAACTGTGCATATAGAAGATTCAAATGATACTTTAAAACCTTTGTCACATAATTGACTAATGCTAATTAAATTATGTTTCAAACCATCAACATATAAGACATTTTCAATATATGTGGAGGGAGTTATTTGAATGTTACCAAACCCCAAGATTTGGCCTTTGCCATTGTCGCCAAATGTAACTACTCCTCCTCTTTTGCTTTCAAGGGTGATGAATTGATCCTTGTCACCCGTCATGTGCCTTGAGCAGCCGCTATCGAGATACCACTTTCTCTTTGATCTTTTGGCCGCAAGACACTCCTGCAAAAATAATTAAGTCTTATATTTAGGTACCCAAGCTTTCTTGGGTCCTTCATGGTTAGTAGCATAAACAATTGTTCCTTTAGGAACCCAAATTTTCTTTCCTTTACTATTTATCTTCTTATCTATTTTCTTAAAATTGCATTCAAAAACTTTGTGTCCCTTCTTGTTACAGTAATGACATGTAACATTATCATTGTTTTGTTCATTTCTAAAAAAGTTTTTGACAAATTTTTGTTTCAAATTAGGTCTATATCCTAAACCAGCCTTATCATATATAGCTCTTTGATTACTTAACAATAAATTAAGTTTTTCTGAACTATAAGTGAATTTGTCAACAATACTTTTATATTTATCAACTTCCTTCTTTAGTTTATCATTTTCATTGGAAATTGATTCTTTTTCTTTAGTCAAATTGCCTTTTTCAGATTTCAGCACTTTAGTTTCATTATTAAGATTTTCTTTTTCTTCAATCAAAGTTAAATTTTATTTTTCAAAAACTTATATTTCTTTTTCAAAATTTTGAAATCACCAACAAGTTCATTAAAAGCATCAAATAATTCATCAAAAGCAAATTCATCGCAAGGATTTTCAGAACTTACCTCATCCTCTTCGTTTGCCATAAAGCAAATGTTAGCAACCTCCTTTTGTTCTTCCTCCGATGAGGATTCATCGCTGTCGCTCCAAGTTGCAACATAGGCTTTCTTTTTCTTCTTGAAAGTCTTTTTCAGTTGAGGACAATCATATCTGTAATGCCCCGGTTTCTTACATTCATAGCAAATCAAGGGGTCTTTCTCTTTATCCTTGTCCTTGTCTTTTTCTTTCTCTCCTTCCATCTTAGTTCCAAATTTCTTCTTGTGGAAGGGTCTCTTTCTCCTCATGAATTTTTTGAACTTTCTTGCTAGAAGAGCTGTCTCATCATCATCTTCTTCACTATCATTGCAGCTCTCCTCATTTTCAGCAGCCTTAAGAGCTATGGTCTTTTTCTTTTTCACATCTTCTTCTATGTGCTGCTTCATGGTCAATTCATGGGTCATTAGGGATCCTAGAAGCTCCTCTAAGGGTAAGGTGTTGAGGTCCTTTGCTTCTGTCACCTTCGCTTCCCACGTTCTTGGAAGTGACCTGAGAATTTTATGACAAGTTCAGAGTTAGAATATGTTTTGCCTAAACTTTTCAACCCATTTACAATATCAGTAAATCTAGTATACATGCTCTCCATGTGCTGGCTTCATGGTGCAATTCATGGAGTAGCATCTAGAGGATCCTTAGAAGCTCCAATCTTTAAGGGTAAGGTGTTGAGGGTCCTTTGCTTCTTGGATTGCTGTCACCTTCGCTTCCCACGTTCTTGGAAGTGACCTGAGAATTTTTCGACAAGTTCAGAGTTAGAATATGTTTTGCCTAAACTTTTCAACCCATTTACAATATCAGTAAATCTAGTATACATGCTAGCTATATTTTCAGTTTGTTCCATGCAAAATAACTCATATTTATGAACAAGAATGTTTATTTTGGATTCTTTTACTTGGTTAGTACCCTCATGGGTAACCTCTAATCTATCCCCAATCTCTTTGCGGAATTACAAGTGGAGATTCTATTAAATTCATTAGCATCTAAAGAGCAATATAAGACATTCATGGCCTTAGCATTGAGCTGTGCCATTTTCCTATCATTATCATTCCAATCCCTTTCGGGCTTTAGGAACAATAGTGCCATCAACAACGTGTGTGGGTGTACTAGGTCCATTAGTTATAACACCCCACAATTCATAATCAGAAGCTTGAATGAAATGCCTCATTCTTGCTTTGCCAATAAGAATAGTTGGAACCATTAAACAAGGGAGGTCTATTTGTAGAATGACCTTCGGCAAATGATCCAACTTGAGTTGCCATTTGGATCTTTAGCTCTTGATCGTGTGATCAAAATCTAATGAGCACTTGCTCTGATACCAATTGTTGGCCCAGATGACAACCCAAGAGGGGGGGTGAATTGGGTTCTTTAAAAATTTAGCCTCTTGAAAAATTGTTTGCTTAAGATGAATGAAAATAAATGCAATGTAAATATAAAGTACAACGAATAAAACAGAGATAGAGATAGAGACAATAGCACGGCAAACACAAAGATTTTATAGTGGTTCGGTGTATCCAACACCTACGTCCACTCCCAAGATCCTACTTGGGTCCACACTATAATCTCCTCGATTACAGCCGAGTTGTTTTACAAGTTCACAACTCAAACTTGTTGTTTTACCCGGGATCACAACGAACCCAGCCGGTTTTTCGGGCTCACCAGCACACAACCCAAGACTCAAGCAAAACTAGCTTGACCCGAGGTTAACAACCTCCACTAGTTCAATCCCCTTTGATTGAACTAGGCACAAACAAGAATAAGAATGTTTTACAAATTTTCACAGCTCCTTAATGAGCAAATATTCAAAGAAAAGTAAATAGGTTTAGAAAAGCCTGGTTTGAAGTTGTTTGGCTTTGAGCTTTTCTTCTTTTCTTTTCCTCTTCTCCTTGCTGGGTTGAATCAAGCCTCAGCTCCGATTCCTCACAGTAGATGCAGTTGAGAAGATTGAAAAGTTGGTCTCTTTCTTCTAGTTGAGAATCCTCCGATTTTTTCTATTTGAACGGCTTGGATTCTTCTTTGAGCTTTGTGGAGTGGAAGGTTTTGAATTTGAAAACTCCTCTCTTGGATATAAGGCTCTAGACTTTTCGGATTTTGATTTTTGATTTTTCTATCCGTTTCTCTCTTTCTTTTATATTTTTCAAACGGTTGTTTTTCCCCTTTTTATAGATTTTCTTTGATTCATTTTTGGGTAGAAATCTAGCCGTTGGAGTGTACCTGGAAGGATTTTCCATTCATAAAAAATAGCCGTTAGATGTCAGAAATCAAAAATATTACCGTTAGAGCTGATCTGGCATTTTTGATTTTTCGTCCAGGTGGGTTGGAGTCGGCTCCAGCTTTTCAGGTGTCGGCTCCGAATCATTTTTCCATAAATAGTAAAATCTGAGTTCGTCGTGGAGTCGGCTCCGCAAAAGTAAGTGTCGGCTCACCGTCGTCAGGTGTCGGCTCCCAAATACTGTAGGTGTCGGCTCCAGGATGCTCAGAAAATCAACATTCTGTCCCTGCATCGGAGTCGGCTCCAGACACAGTAAGTGTCGACTCCGAAACCTTAGGTGTCGGCTCCGAAACTCTAGGTGTCGGCTCCAGGTTGTATCAAAAATCAGATTAAAATTGAATTGGCCATGGGGTCGGCTCCAGACTTTCTAGGTGTCGACTCCAAGCTCTGAAACTTTGAAATCTCTGATTTGTATTTGATTCAAAATTCATTTCTTAATTCCTTTAAATTGATCAAATAAATTTAAGTCCTGAAACACTTATAAAATCCATTAGTAATCAAATAAATATACTCAATTCCTTTATTAATCATCAAAATCAATGAATGGATCAACAGTATAAAAGTTGCCCTGACTTTAGTGAAATTTTTGAATCTGTCAGTCTAAGGCCTTCTAGAGAATACAAAGACTTTACTCTTCATGATGGGTTCCTTTTTAAAGGAGATAAGTTGTGTATTCCCCGAACCTCAATTAGGAAATTCTTGATTTGGAAAATCCATGCCGGAGGTTTAGTGGGCCATTTCGGAAGGAATAAAACTATTCTAGCTTTGGAGGAACAATTCTTTTGGCCCAGCTTAAAACGAAATGTTGCCCAAGTCGTAGCCCAGTGTAAGATGTGTTGTTGCTAAAATGCAAAAATAAAACACTGGACTATACACCCCTTTACCCGTCCCTGATCGACCTTGGCAAGACATCATTATGGACTTTGTATTGGGACTACCAAAGACCTTAAGGAGACACAATTCCATCTTTGTGGTAGTCAATGGATTTTCTAAAATGGCACATTTTCTGCCTTGTTCCCAGACCTTCGATGCATCAAAAGAGGCCAAGTTATTTCTAGATGAAGTGGTTAGATTACACGGGTTACCTAAAACTATCGTGTCTGATAGGGATGTTAAGTTCACCAGTTACTTTTGCAAAACCCTATGGCAGCTGCTAGGAACCAAGTTAAACTTTTCTACCACTTATCATCCCCAAACTAATGGTCAAACAGAAGTTGTAAATAGAAGTCTTGGAAATATGTTGAGATGTTTAGTGGGAAAACATATGAAATTGGGACCTTTTACTGCCACGTATAGAATTTGCCTATAATAGTTCAGTTAATAGATCCACTGGAAAAAGTCCTTTTGAGATTATTCATGGGTACAAACCAAGAAAGCCAATAGACCTCATTCCATTGCCCATGCATGTACGAACATCAGAGTCTGCTGAGTCATATGCACAATACATTAGGGATTTACACAAAGAAATTAGCGAGAAAATCCATATAAGCAATGAGAGTTACAAGCATATGGCTAATTCCCATAGAAGAGCAAAAGAATTTCATGTAGGAGACTTTGTCATGATAAGGCTCAAACCTGAACAATTTCCAAAGGGAACTATGAAGAAACTACACGCCAGTGGTGCAGGTCCTTTCAAAATAATAAAAAGAATTGGACCTAATGCTTATATACTGGACCTACCTTCTGACTTTGGTATTAGGTTCACCTTTAATATTTCATATCTGGTAGAATACAAGGAACCAACAATGAATTCCAGTGAGTTTTTAGGACCTGATCCATCCTTTGAGAGTGAACCAATCCCAGAGTATCCACCAGCCACAAAGCGAGAAAGAATTGAACGGATATTAGATGAAAAGATTGTCACTATCCGAAATAAAGACTATCAACGCTACTTGGTCCATTGGCAAGGTAGACCTGATTCTGAAGACTCATGTATCACTCAAGAAGAACTGCAAAGGATCGATCTAGATCTGCTTGAATATTACCAAAGCCAAAATGATCCATACTCGTCAGTAAGAAGAAAAGGTTGCAAACTGACACTCTTTGGTTTTGTAGTTAATCTACTTTCCGCAGGTTCCACTTACTCGAGCCAAGAGTTTCAATTGGCAACTCATGCTGCAAAATTTCAACTTCTACCAAGTCTCAAAGTATCGACACTTCCTACCTTGAGTCAACACTGCTATAAAGACATCAAGTTTTCTCTTTGGAAGTCAAATCTTGGAGGACACATGGAGGTATCTGATGATGACACATGGCAACTTAGAAGTAAATCTTGGAGGACACATGGAGGTATCTGATGATGACACATGGCAAACTAAGGAGGTGCCACATGGAAGCTAGTGCAACCAAATTTGTTAGGGATTGATTGTAATTAGTTAGCTATATCATAACTAATCCTTAGATTGTTATGATCTTTTAGTTTTTTGGGCTGAAATTTTTGGAAGTCCTTTGGCCTATAAATAGGCCAAGCTTTCCCTCTTGTAGATATGAAGTTTGAGAAATAAAATCAAGTTTATTTGATTTCTTTTGCCAAGTGCCTTGTTCATCTTTGAGTATGAAGAGGGTGAGATGCTCTTAGTTTGAGTTGAGGCTCGTGTTTCCCTAGTCTTAGATCTAGGTCACTCCTTGAGGGAGAGGGTGAGAGGCCCAATTTGCTACTCTAAACCATTCTACCAAGGTTCCATTATAGTTTCAGGAAGAAGGACAAGTGCTACCCAAGTCTCAGCAAAATTTTTCAAATCCTTCCTTTCCTTGTTCGATTTTTTTTATTTCCTTCAATTCCTTTGCCTCCACGGTCTTACTTCTGATCACTTGCAGGTTCTCTTGAGGATGTTAGAGTTGAGGATGATGGCTCCACATCAAGGATCAAGTGCCAAGGTGAGTTCTTAAGTAAGGAGTGTAGATCTTGTCAACCAACCCTCAATTCTTTGAGTGTTGAGTGCATCCCTTCCACTTTAAGATCTTACTTCATTGTTGAAAAAAAAAAAAAAACCTCTTGGTCCTTTAGATCTGAAGTTTTAAAGGTGGCTTAACTTAGTTTGAAGGTTTTCATACCTTTAGATCCTAATCTTTTTATTTCTTTGAAAGAAGCTTGCACAAGGGTGTTTAGATTTCTGCTTCTAGTTTGATGTTCTTCATTTCTCCCAGGCATGAATTCAGCCATAGCTTGGGCTCAAATGTTCATTAAGGGTGGTAATCACTTAGAACACATCACCATCCCCTCATTCCACCAATTTTTTTTCATGCCCCATCAGTAATGATGTCAGCTGAGCTGCCACTATCAACTAATATCCTTTTTATAGAGTGTTTGGCGATCGTCATGGAGACGACGACGCCTTCATTATTTACATTTTCAACATTTGCTATCCCCCCCAAGAACTACATCTCCCAGTGCATGCTCCCCTCTCGACCGCTTAGATGAGGAAATCGCTCCCCAAGACACCATCCCGACCGTGCGCTCCGTGGGGGTGTTGTCAACAGCGACCTGAGCCGGCGGGAGTCCCATGAGTGCCGGCAGCGGTTGTGGCACCTTCTGAACATACTTGCCGAGGTAGCCCCGCTGAATGAGCTTCTCGATGGCACGCTTCAGGCTGTAGCAGCTATCGGTGTCGTGGCCGTAATCCCAATAGAAACGGCAATAATGGCTCTTGTCGCAGGGAGGACCTTTCTTTATAGGAGGGGGGCGCTGGAGGTAAGGTTCACCTTCGATCTCCATGAGGATGTGAGATCGAGGGGTGAGAAAGGGCGTGAGTTCACTCTCGGTGGGGGCAAGGCTCCGACGCCTGTTGTCGGATCGGCGAGGCAGATCGGGCCGTCGGTGGTGAGGGGGTCCACTTGGTTCGGGGCGAGCAGGCTTGCGGCCAGAGCTCCTTGAGGATTCCCGGCGGGTGAGGTCGGCCTCATCCGCACGGATGTACTTCTGAGCCCGAAAGAGGAGGTCGGAGTAGGAACTCGGGGGCTTCTTGTCCAAAGAGAAGGTGAAGCGGGACAAGAGGAACCCCCGCTTCAGTGCTAGCATTGCCACCGCATCGTCCAAATGATAGACTTCAAGGGCGGCAGTCTTGAACCGGGCCACAAAGTCCCGCAGCGACTCCCCCTCCTTCTGGCACACGGAGAAGAGGCTATCCGCAACCCTCAGAATCCACCGACATGCATCAAAATGTGCCAGAAAGGCCCTTTCCATCTCCCAAAAAGAGTCGATGCTATGAGGGGACAGGCACGAGTGCCAAGCGCGAGTGGCTTTCCGTAGAGTGGCGGGGAAAGCCTTGAAGAGGAGGGCGTCCGTAGCACCCTGGACTTGCATCATGGCTTTGTAACTCTCGAGGTGGTCGAGAGGATCCATCGTACCATCATACGGATCTATCTGGGGGAAACAGAATCTGAAGGGGACGGGCTCTTCCAGTATCGGCGGGTGTAAGGAGGACGGGTGTCATACTCCTCCTCTGGTTGATTGTTGATTTTCCTGGCGAGCTCATCTAGTCTCCGATGGTACTCATCCAGGCGCTCCTCCGCTTGGCGGCTAATCGTCGGGGCCCTCCGAGGCGGCTCGGAGGATGAGGAAGAAGAGGAAGATGGAGAGGGGTGCAGAAGGTGGGACTTCCACTTTGGTTCCTCCTGGCAGTGCGGCTCTGGGGAAAACTTGCTTGGGCCACAGTTAGGGGATCGCGGCCACTTAAGGGGCTCACGGCGAGGCTTCCTAGGGGAAGCCTGACGGCGACCGGCCTCTCACTGGGGAGAGCCTCCCCTTGCCGACTGCTGACTGCTGACTGGCAGGGGGAGCGGTCTGATGCTAAGTGACCACGGACTGCTGTCCCTGAAGTCCGTAGACCATGGCGGTGAGAGCTTGGACTTGTTGGGTGAGGACTGCCAGCTGCTCCACTGGGGCAGTTGCCTCCGATGGCGGACAGGTGACGGGGCGGATCAGTAGCAGGGGGATTAGCTTCCTGTTGCCCCACCGAATAACTGATGGAAGCATCCTAAGCTCGCGTCACCACCATGGCTTGATAAAAAAAAAAAAAGAAGAGGGGGCAAGAGTTCGCCGCTAGGTATCGCAGAAAACTAAGCAAGCCCGCCCCCCTTCCTGGCGCACCAATCTGATGACGCCCGATCGCCGGTCTTGAATGTCAAGAAAAGAAAACTGCTTAATCAGCGGATCCTCGCCGAGCTGGATGGACTGCAAGAAGTCTCAAGACTGGAGGGGTGCTCCGGTGAGGACCCTCCGACGCTCAAGTCAGCAACCAAGGTCACAGCTAAGGAAGAGCTCCAACGAGCTCTTCTGGAGGGAGATGAGCCCGCCTCCAAGAAAAGGGGATCCCTCTCCGGGTGGTAGAGTAACGAGTGTGTAAGTTTTTGTACCTGGTCCTTGAGTGGACTTACCCTTTTATAGGTGGTTGACACCTGCACGACCACGTGGAGTTCTGTGAGAAAGGAATGTCCGCGGGGTTCATGGGGGTTGCGTGAATCTGGGCCGGTTGGTGGGTCTTTCCATCGGAGAGGAAAATGGCGGTTGGTGAGCCAAGTCCCATCAGTCAGTGGAGCTAACAGGTAGTTAGGTCTGGTCCCACCGATGGCGTGGTAGTTGGGCCTGGCGATGTTAGATGGCGCAAGTCAGAAAGATGGCGGCTTGAATAGCCAGGACGGTCCTGAGACCGGTTTTGGAAAATCGGACTCGTCTTGGCTCTCCTGGGGATGTCGAGACCAAGCGGGACCGACCAGGGAAGGTCGGGGTCGACTCGGCCGACTTGAAGATGTCGGGGCTGAGCGGGGCTAACCAGGGATGGTCGGGGCCGACTCGGCCGACTTGGAGATGCCAGAGCCGAGCGGGGCCGACCAGGGAAGCTCGGGGCCGACTCGGCCGACTTGGAGATGCCGGGGCCGAGCGGGACCGACCAGGGAAGGTCGGGGCCGACTCGGCCGACTTGGAGATGCCGGGGCCGAGCGGGGCCAACCAGGGAAGGTCAGGGCCGATTCGGCCAACTTGGAGATGTCGGGGCTGAGCGGGGCCGACCAGGGAAGGTCGGGGATGACTCGGCCGACTTGGAGATGCCGGGGCCGACCAGGGAAGGTCGGGGCGATTCGGCCGACTTGGAGATGCCAGGGCAGAGCGGGGCCGACCAGGGAAAGTCAGGGCCGACTCTGCCGACTTGGAGATGCTGGTGTCGAGTGGGACCGACCAGGGAAGGTCGGGGCTGACTTGGAGATGTTGGGGCCAAGCGAGGCCGACCAGGGAAAGTCGGGGATGACTCTGCTGACTTGGAGATGCCGGAGCCGAGCGGGGCCGACCAGGGAAGGTCGGGGACTACTCGGCCGACTTGGAGATGCCGGGGTGGGGCCGCCTTAAGCTTTTGATTTTGCCATGATTACCTTCGTGGCTGCATTAGCCACATCAATAAGTATGCTGCACTCCGCCATTTTTAACATCTGCACGGCCCTGAGAACATGGCGAGAGCGGTGAAGTGAGGGGCAGTGGGTTTGGTCTTGAAGGCCATCAAGGATCACTCTCTTGTAGATGAATCATTGGCTATCCTCACTCTGCTATCACGCGACCACGAGGCACTAGAGGAGATTGTTACGAGTGGCAGGGTGCCCTGCTTGCTTGGCGTCATAAGGGAGAGCACCTGCGAACGGAACAAAGAGAATGCAGTGGCGGTTCTGTTTGCAGTCGGCATGCATGATCGAAGGCAGCTGAAGGAGGTCGTGAAGGAGGAGATGTCAAATGGGTCGATCTCTGCTCTGGCTGAGACGGGCACCGCAAGGGCTCGTAGAAAGGCTGCTGGAATTCGTTTACCGAATTTGGGCATTGTGTGAACAGGTCCTGTGGTTGTTGCCTTTCTCTTCATAGGATTTAATCCATCAACACCTTGAATTCTAACCGTGCCTCAAACAAGTTGAAGCATGTAAAAGATATGCAAGATATGCATAATGCTTCGTAAGATTTCCGTTGTTATGGTTAATTTCAGGCCTTTAACGTACCAGCAGAGCCATTAATCGAATCTTACTCTAGGAAGTTATGGCTTGTAGTAATTCTTTCACTAAGGTAGTGTTTGATAGCCTAAAAGCTATCCCTAGATAAATGTACGGGATAGCATTTATCCAGGGATAGCTGAGGGAATAAGCAATTTTTTAAAATTACAAGTTTGCCATCAAGGGATAACATTAGTTGTTCCTGGATTCCCTAGGGAATAAGTTCAAGGGATAACCCATGGTTAACTTAACCATAGGTTATCCCTTCTAGTTAAATTTTTTCAGACCTATCCCTTCTAGCTATAGCATTTGGGAATAAGGAGGGATATCTAGGGGATATCCTTCCTTATCCCCCATATCAAACACTACCTAAAGCTCGAGGTTGTTTGACACATATACGAATGACACGTGTTCACGTTTTGTGCCCTTGTGCTGCTTCTATTTTATTTTCTTTCAAAATAAAATGAAAAATGAATATAAATAAATAAATTTAACTCAAAATAAATTAAAAACTAACTATATCGTTATGAAAGCATATGAATTAAATGGTTGGATTTAAGCTTATCAATAATCCATTATATTATAAATATTTTGAATAATAAATTATTATTATAATTTTAAATTTAATTTATTTTTTATCTTGGCTTATAGTTAGAGGGAGCTATTGTACCTATGCTACAGGAGCGATGGTTTATCATTCTAGAAACATTAGCATTCTCAGAATCAAAAAATAGTTGTGCAAGCTGTGCGAGTTGAAGAATAAACTAGAAGATGCTAAAAAGAGGCTTGTCATATTTGAGAACCTTCTCTATTCATTGTTAAAAAAGAAGAGCAATGCAAATGAGCAATGCAAATAAAGAAGAGGACAAAGGGGAGGAAGGGAATGATATAGAGGAAGTGGTGGAATTCATGGGCCAAGATGTGTTAGATGAGTGTCTTGAAAAGTCAATTGTTGGCTTACATATTGTATTTTATCCAGGACTTATTTTGTACATGATCATCATCATTAATAAATAAATTTTATTGGGTATTTTTTTCATATATGTTGATGTATCATATAACGTCCATTGGGTTGATGGTCAATGATATGTATTTTCAAGAGTTAAAAATTAAAAATACACATCATAATAGATTAACTCCTAAAATGCTCCCAATCAATTGATTAATCATGGAAACAATGCTCGATCCGATCAGATTAGAGCATTGATCACCTTGATACGAGTCTCTTGTATGTCGTCTGAGTTACCAGGGTAAGAATGCTGCTAGATGTAAAACATTGGTATCAAGCGTGATGATATGAAAAGTCAGTAGGATGTCTACTCATTCATCGGTGACTTCTCAGAGATGTAGTAGTGTAAGTGGTCCTCAACTTATGGTACTTCGTCTACTCACATTAGAGTTATTGTAGTTTGACTACATATGACCTTAAATCTCTTAGACATCAAGGGCCTTGTTATGTACGTTGACTGTAGTGATCTTAATGTAAGAGTAGGAAGTATTCCTTAGGGATCTATCAGCCCTAATAGAAAGGAAGAAGTCCTATGATGTTTAGGAGATTGTGTTCATCAGTCCATGGCCATGGCAGGTGATAATAGAAAGAGTTTCTATGAGTAATCACAAGATGAACTCAAGTCAAATAAATATTGTATATGACCGGTGCCGAGGGTTTGATGAGTTATCCTTAACCTAGCACCATGTTGAAACTCTTGATAGAAGGATTGCACTATACGACAACTGCATTTAGGATTCCTTTTTCTAACCTACTGGCTTGATAATATATGTTGCTAGACGTCATTGGTGGATAGTGAGAAGCTTATTGGAATCGATTAGGATCATCGATTCCAAGTTTGAGTAGAGTCAAAATTATTTTAACTCACCGAAAGGAGTTTTAGTGTAACCGTAATACTGATTAGGGATTATTCTCACTACCAAATAGGTTGAAACCTATGAGGTCACCACAATACTGTTAGCAACTAGGCTCGACAGTATCATTGCTAACATAATCCGATGAGATCAAATTGATTTTAAATCACATTCATTTAGGATTGATTTGAGTTATCCAAAACTCAATTGGACCTTAAGTTTGAGTCTCATGTGAAGAGATGCAGTTTGGATACCAATCCAGTTCAAATTGAATTCAAATTAGACCCTAAATGATGAGTTATGGTACACCGGGACTCTCTTCTCTCTCTCTCGGGTATATTTTTGCGTAATTTTTCTTGGATCAAAATTTTTTTCATGGCCTAAAACAATAAAAATATTTAATTTATTAAATATAAATATGTCGAAGTGGAGGTTTGAATCCATGTGCTAGGAGAGAGAGCATCTGGGAATGTGCACCCAATCTGGGTCATGCGCTAATAAAAGTGCGGATAATTCCATAGTTTCTCTCTTATAAAACAATGAGATTGCCCACTATAATTAAGGGATTAAAGGTTTTAAATGTTTAAAACTAATTTCAAACTAGATTTGAAGATTTGATCCTCGCAATTGCTGCATACTGATAGGATTCCGCATGCGGCATGGGCATCCTGAGCGTTCTTGTCCCTCCATATGCATGCCCCTTCAATCCCCTCCTTCCATCTATAAATAGGAAGGAGATGCAGCATTGAAAAGCAAAGAGATGAGAGAAAACAAAGTGTGAGAGTAGTTTCTGAGAGAAAGAAGGCTGTGGGTCTTTTTGGTACCCTTTGTTCCTTTTGCCTCTACATTGTTCCATCCACTTAGCCCATTTCTTCGCCTAATTCTCTTCTATTTTAGGCTTTGGAAGCCTCCTTCTACCACCCTAGATTAGATCTATTTGTTGGTAAAAGAAGAACAGAGAGAGAAGGTTCTGTTTGTAGAAATTTGGTCAAGAATGTAAGGAAGGTAGGTTCCTTTCACCTTCTTGCAGGCAATTAAGCAAAGGGTTTGCTGCACTATCTTCACCAAAAGGGATCTGCAAGGAGCTAGCAACCAATGATTCACCACTCTGAAGGAATCTCAGCCCCACATGGATATCCATAGAGGTCAAATGCATGAACGACTCTAATACAGGACCTAGAGATCCATCAAGATTTTTGTTCTAGTTGAAAAGTTCAACATAACTAGGTAAGATTTAAATGTTAATTTATATAAACATTAGATCTGATCCAAAATCATGCAATTACTAAAAAAAATAAATTTTAAAATTTATTTACTCATTTTTAAAATTTTGAATTACATTTTTTCCATTGCATGTGTCCGATTGCATTGGCACAGCCCTAATCTATCAATTTGGTCACCTTTTAGATGAACCTAGGATGAAGAAAAAAATGAAGGACACCCCTGTGACTAAGGATGCTGACAGGGACAAAAAAATATCTTTGATCCCTTTACTTATCAAGAGGGTGAAAAAACAACCTAGGCTACAGAAGGCCTCATAATTGAGAATGAATTCTACTTTTGAAATAGGCCGAGCCACAAAAATGTCTAAGACATTGGGCACATCATAAGTCCAAGAGGATGAAAATTTGATCAAAAACTTTTTGAAAAGAAGTATCAGTTCGTAAGTGATATATGTTTTTTCTCTATTATGTATGCTAATTTATCTTCCAAAATTTATAATCCATTTTAGAGAGGTCATATATACCAATCAATTTGCAGGCGGTATCACAAGGAGAAATATTTATAATCTCCTTAACAAAGATATGATAGTTGATGATATAAGTATCGAAGTATAACTTTGTTTTCTTATTATTCTTGATGCATATTATGATATCTTTTTAATATTTTTTATAATAATATCAGAATTGTATGACATCATGTTATTTTTTATTAATCAGTTTATATTGCATTGCCAGATAATTAATGTCGGGCAGGAGTTTCTTATAAAGAACTAGATAGAGCATCTTGACACATATCATTAGTGCATCATTGCACCTATTATGACTTTTGGGATGTGTCTAACCTCTGTATCACCATATCAAGAACTTGCTAGAATGGTTGGAGTATAATATTTGAAGGAGTTAGTGATGAAGAAAAGAAGGAATTTCGGTTTCTTTTCACATCATCAATTCAGACAATTCACATTGGCACCTGATTGTAGTTGACATGGAAAGAAAGGTATTCATGAACATAAATTTACTAAAATGCAATGCTAGGCACAAATCCGATGTAACATACTATTATAATCCAGAGGTGATGAAGTGGCCCATTGAAGGAATTGCTAAATGCTCATCTTAACCTATCAGTTCACTAGACTGTGGATTATATTATTTGAAGTATATGGAATTTCTTGCTCATAGGGATAAGCCTGATCTTTGGGATCTCACGGAAGATGATATCAATGTATACTAGTGACAATTAGCAACAAAATTATAAAGAGAGAGCTTTAATCAAAGCTAAATATTTGTAATATTTTTTTTTCAGTTCATAGACTTCTGTAACATGGTATAGAAATTTGCAACTCAATTGATGTTATCCATTAAGAATTAATGAAACGAAAATTTATATAATTATTTCAAACAGTAATATTATAAATATAATTTTCTCATTACATTAAGTTTGTTGTATATTAGATACTATATTTTGTTCCTGAATATCAAATTTCTGAATGGATGTCATGATGTTATATAGGGATATTATGTTTCATGATAGAGTGTCATAGTTTTTTAACTAGAATGTCATAAGTATAGAACTAGGATATCATAATCCTGTTTCAGCATTTACTTATTATTTTTTACTTAGTGGTGTATCATGATATTCTGAGAGTTATAATTCTAACCACAGGTGATAGGTATTTCAGATATTAGGGGTTAGAACCTTTGCCTTAACGTTTTCTAAATAGGTGTCGTAGTTTTTTAACTAGGGTGTCATAATTTTTTAACTAGGGTGTCGTTCATGTTTTGGCCTATATTAGTAATCTTCTAGCATCCGTAGCATGTTATAATACTCTGAAAGTTATAATCCAAGCCACGTATGATAGGTATTCCAAGTACTAGGGGTTGGAACCTATTGCCCAGATGTAGCAACACAAGAGGGGAGTGAATTGGGTTATTAAAAAATAAATTACTATTGCAAGTATGTGCTTAAACCCTAATTTTGATTTGCAGCGGTGTAGTGGAGTGCACAGAATGATAACAATAGAGAATCAAACAATTACAAATACACAGAAGTTTATAGTGGTTCGGTGTCAAACTCAGCACCTACATCCACTCCCCAAAACCTTTGGGAAACTCACTAATCATATCACAACGATTACAACCTCTAGCCGAACCTGGCTAGCCCTCTTATTTATACGGCACAAGGCAGCCAAAAACTCCTAGCCAAACCTAGGCTAGTCCTCTTGTTTCACGGCACAAGGAAGCCAAAAACCCCTAGCCAAACCTAGGCTAGTCCTCTTGTTTCAAGGCACAAGGAAGCCAAAATAATCAGGGTTAACACTAACCCTTTTACAAAATAATCAGAGAATGTTAAGGAGAAGCTTCTACAATGAGCAAATATTCAGAGTATACTTTACAACTTTTGAAGCAATAATTTCAGCATTAAATGAACGAGGTCGAAGTAGCTGAAGTCTTGATTGCTTGAAATGCTTCAAAGATACTTTTTTTGGAGCAATGAATGAACTTGAATGCACAGCAACTCTCTTATCAACCACTCAACAATATGCAATAAAAGCTCTTTTCTTGGATTTCTTCCTCTTAAAAAACTCTTTTTCAAAATCGTCATGGTGTGCTTCAAATCACAGCTATTTATAATGATCCAACAGAAAAGATATCCGTTAGATACATTAGGAACAAATGGAAATAAAAATGGAAAGAAAATATAACCGTTGTAAGATGTTTTCCTTAAGCATTGAATGCAGATCTCCATTTGAGGAAGGAAAATCCTGAAATGATTCAAAAATCCAAAAGTTAAATGTAGCTCAAAATAGCAATAGAGAGAGTAAGAGAGGAAAAGCAAACTCAAGAACTCAGGCGGCAGTTGGCTGGAAATAACTTCAGGTAGCTGAAGTTATGAAAGCATTCGGCCAAGAGATAAGCAGCAAACCCCAGCTAGCTAGTCAGCTAGCTCACAAGAGAGGCCACGACAAGCAAAGGCGTCCAGAGGCAGCTCCATAGGCAACTAAAATGGTTGCTAGTTAGCTTCCCAGCTAACTAACAGCAAAAGTAAACGCCAGGAGAAAAAGGTGCAGAGCTCTTAGTTAGCTCACCAGCTAACTAAGCAAAAGATAGTTAGCTCTTAGCTAACTAACAGGCAATTTAAACGGTAGAAGAAAGAGGCCGTGCAATGCTAGTTCGCTCCCCAGCTAACTAAAATTTTAAGGCTCTCGGCTGCAAGAGTTACAGGTGAAGGGGAGTTAGCTCAATAGCTAACTAAAAAAAAGTCAGTTAGCTCACTAGCTAACTAATTTCAAAAACAACATAGAAACCGCCCAGCTTAGTTAGCTCTCCAGCTAACTAAAGAAAAAAAAGGCAGCCACACATCTGAATGAAGCAGTTAACTCTCCAGCTAACTAACCAAACGATAGCTAGCTCTCCAGTTAGCTAAGCAGAGAATTCAAACGGCCAAAGAGAGAGGGAGTTAGCTCTTCAGCTAACTAAATTTTCAAACCTCACGGCCCGAGCTCACCTATGAAAAATAGTTAGCTAACCAGTTAGCTCCAGGATAAAATAGTTAGCTAAGCAGTTAGCTTCAAGAAAACCCAGCTAACTAAAAGATCCGGTAGCTAGCTCAACAGTTAGCTGAAATTGAAGACGGTTCGGCCAGGAAAAAATAACAGGCAACTGGGGTTAGCTAAAATGGAATCCAGTTAGCTCTAAGGCATCCCAAGCTAGCTAACCAGCTAGCTAAAATTGAAGGGCATTCGGCCAGCACAGTGACGAGCACCTTAGCTACCTGAACGAGCTCCAGCTAGCTAACAAGCTAGCTAACCAGCTAGCTTAAATAAGCAACCGTTCGGCCAACTCACAGAGACAACTTATCAGTTAGCTGAAAGGTGTGCCAGCTAGCTGAATGGAATAACAAGTTAGCTAACCAGTTAACTCCCAAGCCAATAAAATTATCTAAGGCAAAATAGAGTGAAGTATTCTCTTACCAATTAATTTTTGCACGAAGATACTTACTTGCAAGGCGACCGAACTTCCCTGTATCAAGCTTAGAGTTGCCTAATAGTTTTGTAATCATCAAAATCAATCTGGGGTCAACAATCTCCCCCTTTTTGATGATGACAAAACCCTTAAGCAAGTAAGAAGCAAATATAGGAAGTTTAATAAATAGACAGGAGTGTATTCAGAAAAATATTACTTACTCCCCTGTCAATCTGAATAAGTGAACTCTTTTCTCCCCCTGAATATATGGAGTTATTATTTTACTCCATTCCTTAATGTATGCAATATTCTTCTCCCCCTTTTTGTCATTAATCAAAAAGAAGTTTGAAGAGTCTTGTAATAAATTTAAGCACAATATATCAAGGAGATGTTATCATTCATACATAATTTAGAGTAGTCATTCAAATCATTACAAAATAGAGTAATACAAATATTACATGCCATGGTTTCAAGTCACAAACATAGTCATAAATATGCATTACATAAACAGTACTAAGTACGTTTATTACATAAGCCAAGCACACTCATTTGTCGTCATCAGAAGAAGAAATATGCACTGAAGAAACATTTGGCTTGTTTGAAGATGGCTTGTCGGAGGAAGGTTGTATTGGCGGAGTCCAGAGGTGCGGATGAGAATAAGAAGCATCAGGCGCAGAGGCGGCAGAAAGAGTGATGTGAGTCTCTATGAGATGACTCAGCCTTAAGAAGGATGCGATCCAATGGTCGATAGCGTTTGTTGCATCCCGGGTCTAGGTCTCATTGGATCTCATTTGGTATTCTACCCACTCTGCCTTAGTTTCAAAATTCTCAAGCTTACTTTTAAGAAATTTATCTCTTTTAGGATCCGTTCCATGACAGATTCATTGTGATGAAAAACTCTTCCATTGAGAATGTTCACATCATGGACAAGTCATTCAAGAGTAATTTTAAACTGATATATGTTCTCAAAAATAGAAGAAATATGTGGTACGAGAGTCTGATCATTGACAGAAGAAGCAATGTCTCCAGAGCTTCGACTAGAAGTGGCAAGGGTCAATTCATTGATAATAAGGCGAATTTGATCATCACTTATATGAACGATAGGAAGAGGAGCAGGAGCTTGTTTGTCATTGTGATAAGAAGGTCCAGAGCATTCACATTGGGTGGATCAGATTGAAAAGGATTTTGATCATCAGACATAGCAGCAAGGTAAGGATTCGGATGGTTGAAGTCAAAATTGAAGAAGTTTTGAGGAGAACAAGCAGATTGAGTCACATTTGGCGGTGGCATACTAGACTGACCAGTTCTAGACCTAACCTTTAACCAAATACCATCCCGTTTGGCAAAGTCCATACGGTGCAGTGAATGAGCATTAAAAACGTCAGAGTGACGTAATGCCACTGCAGTTTCTCCCTTAAGCTTAATATTGAAAAACTCAAATACATAAGTGAGAAACATTCCGTAGGGCAATGCAGCCTTAGATCTAGACAAGGATTCTTTCATTACAGTCATCATTAGTTGAGGTAGATCAACAGGGTCTTCTATTAAGATATCATACATTATACATATGTCCCTATCATTTACTACATTAAACGAACCAGCACGTGGGGCAAGGATTTTGGCGATGATACTATGGAATAATCTATTTTCTACAGATAACATGTTGGCATCTAGAGTTTCAATATTACTAGCTTCACTGTCATCAATATTAAGGATTAAACCTATTTTATATCCATGTTCACTAGGTAGGACTTCTAAGAAACCATCAGATGGAATATTAAGAGCACATCCTAACGTTTTGCAGTCTAGGTCGATTTTAGTCTTTTTCACAAAGGAAGAGATAGTCCCACTACCAAAAGAGATATTTTCATAAAATTTCCTAATAAGCTCAGGATAAATAGGTCTCTTGGTAGATAAAAGCTTATCCCAACCTTGATTAACTAACAGTTTTTTAATTTTAAAACCTTCTGTTCTAAGAAGTTAAAATCAACTAACCTTCCATGAGCAAAGGATTTAGATGCAAGAAGGGAGTTGATATGGATGAAGAAGTAGAAGACTTCCGGCGAAGATCGGCACAATCATCATCTCTTGCGATTGTCTTCTTCTTGGGAGCCATCAACTATCTTCAAGATAGAGTGAATGGAAGAAAGGATTGATAGGTTGATTGATGGAATGAAAGGAGGAGAGGAGAAGATGCTCAGATGAGGGAGACGGCTTGAATGAAGAATCGGTTGGGTGAAAAAGGTTATATAGGGAGATGGCTTGATGGTTAGCTGGCCAGGTGACTGTTTGGTTGCCTGGTCGGTTAACTGCCATCAATAAAATGAAAAAGGTTTCAAAAAGGCCGGTTGGTGGATGAATTTATGGGAGTTATGCTTCATAAAGATGAAAAAGCTTAAAACTTGCAGCATACTCAAGCATTTAATTTGATAAGGTGTTCCTTTAATTGATTTGATTTAAAGATGTCACATCAATTAGATATCATTGATTCATTAATTGATTCATTAAATGGTTGGATCAACATCCCTAATTCTCTTCTGATTTCATAAAATTTTGTTTCATCAAGAGGCTTAGTGAAAATGTCAGCAATTTGATTTTAGTATTTAAAAATTCAATAACAACATTTCCATTATTTACGTGATCTCTAATGAAATGATGTCTAATTTCAATATGTTTAGTTCTGGAATGTTGAATAGGATTCTTAGTTAAACTGATTGCACTTGTATTATCACATTTTATAGGTATGGCTTTTTGTTTAATACCATAATCTTCTAGCTGTTGCTTAATCCATAAGATTTGAGCACAGCAACTTCCAGCTGCAACGTATTCGGCCTCGGCCGTAGACAGTGCTACTGAAGTTTGCTTTTTGCTAAACCATGAAATTAAGTTAACACCTAGAAACTGGCAGGTTCCAGTGGTTGATTTCCTATCTAATTTACATCCAGCAAAGTCTGAATCAGTGTATCCTATTAAGTCAATGCTAGATTGTTTATCATACCATATACCTAAATTTATTGTTCCATTTAAATATTTAAATATTCTTTTAACAGCAAGCAAGTGTGATTCTTTAGGATTGGCTTGATATCTTGCACACATGCAAACACTAAATAAAATATCTGGCCTACTAGCAGTTAAATATAATAATGATCCAATCATGCCTCTATATAATTTTAAATCAACAGACTTTTCAGAATTATAGGATTCAAGTCTACATGATGAGCTCATAGGGGTACCGATACTCTTGGATGTCTCCATGCCAAACTTCTTGATCATTTCTTTGGTATATTTGGATTGGCTTATGAAGATTCCATCTTTGCTTTGTTTAATTTGTAGTCCGAGGAAGTAGGTCAGCTCACCCATCATACTCATCTCGAACTCTCCCTGCATAAGCTTAGCAAAGTCCTTGCACAAAGAATCATTAGTGGCACCAAATATGATATCATCAACATAGATTTGAATAATTAATATATCTTTATTTTATCTTTTAATAAATAAAGTTGTATCCACAGTTCCTCGAATAAAATCATTACTAATCAAGAATTTGCTTAATCTTTCATACCACGCCCGGGGTGCTTGTTTCAAACCATATAAAGCCTTGTTTAATTTGAAAACGTGATTTGGAAACAAGTGATTTTCAAAGCCGGTGGTTGTTCCACAAAAACTTGTTCAGCAATGTATCCATTTAAGAAAGCGCTTTTAACATCCATTTGATACAATTTAAAATTCATATAACAAGCATAAGCAAGAAGTAATCTAATAGCTTCTAATCTAGCAACAGGGGCATAAGTTTCATCAAAATCAATTCCCTCTTCTTGATTATAACCTTAGCTACTAATCTTGCCTTATTTCTAATTATATTACCATGTTCATCTAATTTGTTTCTATAAACCCATTTAGTTTCAATAATTTGATGATCATGAGGTCTTTCAATAAGAGTCCAAACATTATTTCTTTCAAATTGGTTAAGTTCCTCATGCATGGCATTAATCCAATCAACATCATTTTTAGCATCATCATAACATTTAGGTTCAATTTTAGATACAAATGCCAAGTTATTACAAGCATCTCTAAATGATGATCTAGTTCTAACTCCTTGAGAAGGATCACCAATAATTTGATCTTTGGGGTGACTGAGAACATACCTCCAACCTCTTTCTAATTCATCATTACCTTGTGAGGCTTCAGGTAGGTCAGCGTTCCCTTCTCCATTTACCTCTTTGTATCGTGTCGTTTTATCCTTCAGTGTGATGTCCTTGAATTGATCTTCAATGTCATCTGCATCATTTATACCTTTTTCCTTCCTTGATGGAAGATCATTAGATTCATCAAAGATAACATGAATTGATTCTTCAACTACTAAAGTCTTTTTATTGAATATTCTATAAGCTCTACTATGTAAAGAATATCCGAGAAAAATTCCTTCATCAGACTTAGCATCAAATTTATCAAGGTTTGATTTTCCATTATTTAATACAAAACATCGGCATCCAAAAATGAAAATAACTTATATTAGGTTTTCTTCCTTTCCAAAGTTCATATGGAGTCTTTTTCAAAACAGGTCTGATTAATGCATGATTTAAAATATAACATGCAGTGTTAATAGCTTCTGCCCAAAAATATTTTGGAAGATTGCTTTCACACAACATGGTACGCACCATTTCCTCTAATGTTCTATTCTTTCTTTCAACTACTCCATTTTGTTGTGGTGTTCTTGGTGCAGAAAAATTATGTTCAATTCCATTTTCATTACAAAATTCTTCAAAAATTTATTTTCAAATTCTTTTCCATGATCACTTCGTATCGACAAAACAGAAGAATTCTTTTCATTTGTAATTCTTTTGAATAATTTTTGAAATGCTGGAAAACTTCGTCTTTACTAGATAGAAATAAAACCCATGTAAAGCGAGAAAATCATCAATAACAACAAAACCATATCTTTTACCTCCTAGACTAGTTGTTCTTGTAGGACCGAATAAATCCATATGCAAGAGCTCCAAAGGTCTAGTGGTTGAAACCAAATTCTTTGATTTAAAAGAAACACGGGTTTGTTTTCCAAATTGACAAGCATTACAAATTTTATCTTTTTCAAAAACAAGTTTTGGCAAACCATGTACTAAATCCTTCTTAATTAATTTAGATAGTAAATCCATGCTTGCATGAGCTAGCCTACGATGCCATAACCAACTATTATCAGTTTTATTGTTTGTAGCAACTAAGCAATCAATGTTTTGATCATGCAAATCATTTAGATTAACAATGTATACATTACCATGCCTATGACCAATAAATTTCATGTTTTCATTAGCAAGATTTTTAACAATGCATAAGGATGATTCAAAAGTAACATTAAATCCTTTGTCACATAATTGACTAATGCTAAGTAAATTGTGTTTCAATCCTTTCACAAGCAAAACATTATCAATATAAGCATGAGGTGTGATACCTATTTTTCAATGCCAATTATTTTTCCTTGGCCATTATCACCGAAAGTAACAGCACCTCCATCTTTTGCTCCAAAGTGATGAATTGTGATTCATCATCGGTCATGTGTCTTGAGCACCCGTATCCAAGTACCATTGTCTTAATTGCTCGGGTTGCAAGACACACCTGTATACATAATTTCAATTTTTGTTTTTAGGTACCCAAGCTTTCTTGGGTCCTTTAGGGTTAGTCAGATGGTTCCTTTTGGAACCCATATTTTTCTTATCTTTTGTGTTTGACAAATATAAGCTTTATGTCCAATTTTTCTACATTTAAAACATATAATTTTAGTAGAATCATCAGCATGCTCATAAATATTTTTCAAAAATTTTTGTCTTTCAAAAGTATTGTATCCAAGACCAGCTCTATTGTAAACAGCTCTTTGACTATTTAAAATCATTTCTAATTTTTCTGAACTTAGACTAAATCTATCAACAATTGGTTTTAATTTATTTACTTCATTTTTCAAATCTTGGTTTTCCTTTAACAATGATTCATTATCCTTTGAAATTCTTTCCTTTTCAAGAGTAAGATTTTTGATTTTATTTTTTAATTCTTTGCTCTTTGAACTTAAATTTGCAAAATCATCAATAAGTTCATAAAATGCACATTGTAATTCATCAAAGGTAAAGTCATCTAAAAAGTTAGGGCTTACCTCATCATTATCAGCCATGAAGCAACATTTGCAACCTCAGTTTTCTCTTCATCTTCTGAACTTGTTGCTTCACTGTCGCTCCAAGTAGCCATCATTGCTTTCTTCTTTTTCTTTTAGATCCTTTCTTTAACAGTGGACAATCTGATGTTTCCAGGCTTCTTTCACTCATAGCATGTAGGAGGTTCACTCTTTTCTTATCTTTGCTATGATCTCCTTTGACAAATTATTTTCTTTTTCCAAATTTCTTTCTCTTCATGAACTTTTTAAATTTTCTTGAGATAAGTGTCATTTCATCATCTTTCTCACTGTCACTTGTGGTTTCTTCACTTTCATCTTCTTGAGTTGCACTCTTCAAAGCCATGGTCCTTTTCTTCTTTGATTCATCTTCATCGATATGTTGTCATTGCTGAAGCTCATGAGTCATCAAAGAACCGACCAACTCTTCAAGTGATAAAGTGATGAGATCTTTTGCTTCTTGAATTGCAGTAACTTTTGCTTCCCATGTCCTAGGTAAAGATCTTAAGATTTTTCTAATAAGATCACTGTTAGCATAAGATTTTCAAGACTTTTCAGTCCATTAATAATGTCAGTAAATCTTGTAAACATATCAGTAATATTTTCAGCAGGATCCATCTTAAATAATTCATACTTATGAACAAGCATATTTATTTTGGATTCCTTGACTTGATTTGTACCTCATGGGTGACTTCAAGTCTATCCCAGATTTTCTTAGCAGACATGCAAGTAGATATGCAATTGAACTCATTTGCATCAAGAGAGAAATAAAGAACATTCATAGCCTTAGCATTTAATTGAGCTACTTTCTTATCTTGCTCATCCCATTCAGATTCAGGTTTTGCAATATTAATATTTTCAATCATAATATTGGGTGTGTGTGGTCCATTAATTATGATTCCCCATAAATCATAATCTAGTGCTTGAATGAAGATTTTTATTCGTGCTTTCCAATATGTGTAATTTGTTCCATTGAACAAAGATGGTCTATTAGTTGATTATCCTTCAGTCAACATAGAACTCATTGGGATAACTACTGATCTTTGGCTCCAAGCTAATCAAAGCTATAGGAATCAAGAGCACTTTGCTCTGATACCACTTGTTGCCTAGATGTAGCAACCCAAGAGGGGGTGAATTGGGTTATTAAAAAATAATTACTATTGCAAGTATGTGCTTAAACCCTAATTTTGATTTGCAGCGGTATAGTGGAGTGCACAGAATGATAACAATAGAGAATTAAACAACCACAAATACGCAGAAGTTTATAGTGGTTCGGTGCCAAACTCGGCATCTACATTCACTCCCCAAAACCTTTGGAAAACTCACTAATCGTATCACAACGATTACAACCTCTAGCCGAACCTGGCTAGCCCTCTTGTTTATATGGCACAAGGCAGCCAAAAACTCCTAGCCAAACCTAGGCTAGTCCTCTTGTTTCATGGCACAAGAAGCCAAAAACCCCTAGCCAAACCTAGGCTAGTCCTCTTATTTCAAGGCACAAGGAAGCCCAAAATAATTAGGTTTAACACTAACCCTTTTACAAAATAATCAGAGAATGTTAAGGAGAAGCTCCTACAATGAGCAAATATTCAGAGTATACTTTACAACTTTTGAAGCAATAATTTCAGTAATAAATGAACGAGGTCAAAGTAGTTGAAGTCTTGATTGCTTGAAATGCTTCAAATATCTGGATAACTTTTTTGGAGTAATGAATGAACTTGAATGCACAGCAACTCTCTTATCAACCACTCAACAATATGCAATAAAAGCTCTTTTCTTAGATTTCTTCCTCTTGAAAAACTCTTTTTCAAAATCATCATGGTGTGCTTCAAATCACAGCTATTTAATATGATCCAACAAGAAAGATATCCGTTAGACACATTAGGAACAAATGAAAATAAAATGGAAGAAAATATAACCGTTGTAAGATGTTTCCCTTAAGCATTGAATGCAGATCTCCATTTGAGGAAGGAAGAATCCTGAAATGATTCAAAAATCCAAAAGTTAAATGTAGCTCAAAATAGCAATGGAGAGAGAGTAAGAGAGGAAAAGCAAACTCAAGAACTCAGGCGGCAGTTGGCTGGAAATAACTTCAGGTAGCTAAAGTTATGAAAGCATTCGACCAAGAGATAAGCAGCAAACCCCAGCTAGCTAGTCAGCTAGCTTACAAGAGAGGCCACGGCAAGCAAAGGCGTCCAAAGGCAGCTCCATAGGCAACTAAAATGGTTGCTAGTTAGCTTCCCAGCTAACTAACAGCAAAAGTAAACGCCAGGAGAAAAAGGTGCAGAGCTCTTAATTAGCTCACCAGCTAACTAAGCAAAAGATAGTTAGCTCTTCAGCTAACTAACAGGCAATTTAAACGGTAGAAGAAAGAGGCCGTGCAATGCTAGTTAGCTCCCCAGCTAACTAAAATTTTAAGGCTCTCGGTTACAAGAGTTACAGGTGAAGGGTAGTTAGCTCAATAGCTAACTAAAGAAAAGTCAGTTAGCTCACTAGCTAACTAATTTCAAAAACAACATAGAAATCGCCCAACTTAGTTAGCTCTCCAGCTAACTAAAGAAAAAAAAGGCAGCCACACGTCTGAATGAAGCAGTTAACTCTCCAGCTAACTAACCAAACGTTAGCTAGCTCTCCAGTTAGCTAAGCAGAGAATTTAAACGGCCAGAGAGAGAGGGAGTTAGCTCTTCAGCTAACTAAATTTTCAAACCTCACGGCCCGAGCTCACCTATGAAAAATAGTTAGCTAACCAGTTAGCTCCAGGATAAAATAGTTAGCTAAGCAGTTAGCTTCAAGAAAACCCAGCTAGCTAAAAGATTCGGCAGCTAGCTCAACAGTTAGCTGAAATTGAAGATGGTTCGGCCAGGAAAAAATAACAGGCAAATGGAGTTAACTAAATGGAATCCAATTAGCTCCAAGGCATCCCAAGCTAGCTAACCAGCTAGCTAAAATTGAAGGGTGTTCGGCCAGCACAGTGACGAGCACCTTAGCTACCTGAACGAGCTCCAGCTAGCTAACAAGCTAGCTAACCAGCTAGCTTAAATAAGCAACCGTTCGGCCAACTCATAGAGACAACTTATCAGTTAGCTGAAAGGTGTGCCAGCTAGCTAAATGGAATAACAAGTTAGCTAACCAGTTAACTCCCAAGCCAATAAAATTATTTAAGGCAAAATAGAGTGAAGTATTATCTTACCAATTAATTTTTTGCACGAAGATACGTACTTGCAAGGCGACCGAACTTCCCTGTATCAAGCTTAGAGTTGCCTAATAGTTTTGTAATCATCAAAATCAATATGGGGTCAACAGAACCTTTACCTTAATGTTTTCTAAATGGGTGTCATAGTTTTTTAACTAGGGTATCATAATTTTTTAATTTGGGGTGTCGTAATCCTATTTCGGCCTATATCAGTAATCTTCTAGTATCCGTAGCATGTTATGACACTTTGGGAGTCATAATCCAAGCCACGTATGATAGGTATTACAGGTATTAGGGGTTGGAACCTTTTTATTAATGTTTTATGAATGGGTGTCGTAGTTTTTTAACTAGTGTATCGTAATTTTTTAACTGGGGTGTCGTTATCATGTTTTGGCCTATATCAGTAATCTTCTAGTATCTGTGGCATGTTATGACACTCTGAGAGTTATAATCCAAGCCACGTATGATAGGTATTTTAGATATTAAAGGTTGAAACCTTTGCCTTAACGTTTTTGAATGGGTGTTATAGTTTTTTAATTAGGGTATCGTAATTTTTTAATTGAAGTGTTGTAATCATATTTTAGCCTATCAGTAATCTTCTATCATCCGTGGTATGTTATGATGCTTTAAGAGTCATAATCAAAGCCACGTATGATAGGTATTTCATGTATTAGGGGTTGGAACCTTTGCTTAACATTTTTGAATGAGTGTCATAGTTTTTTAACTAGGGTGTGATAATTTTTTAACTAGAGTGTTGTAATCCTATTTTGGCCTATATTAATAATCTTTTAGCATCTATAGCATGTTCTGACACTCTGAGAGTCATTATTCAAACCATAAATGATGGAAAGTCCTGTTAGGAGCAGTTATTTCTTTTAGTTTATTATTTTATGCTAGGGTTTAATAATTTTATAATTGGATGTCATCCATTATATCAAGGGTTGTCATAAATTTGTTAGCCCTGATTTAGTCTTTGATGCCTTACATTAGTTTTAAAATTTATATTTTAAATCAACATATTCAATCAGATGTCATACATGATGTTATAAATTTCTTCGGATAATATAAATTTATATAAGACTGTAGGGTTCAGTATTTTATATTCTCTCCTGTGCTTGTTGACTACATACATAAGCATCAAACTTATCTAAAAAAGTATCAAAAGATGGTATAGTGCTTTCAATTATTTGTTTGGGTACTTCCACTACTTGATGGGAAGTCTGTCTCTTACTTGTACTAGCTCTTCTTTAATTTTGCTTATCAATATTTTTTCTTGATCTCTTTGACTTTTTCTCGACTAGACTCTTAATTCTAATCTCTCTTGGATGACCTTTCATAGTAATTTGGTCAGGATCCTTAATTACAAGTTATGTACTTGGCTTAGCTGCATAGTTAGCATCTACAACTCTTCTAAATAGTGGTATTAGATCCTCCATTACTAAATTAAATGCATCTTTGGACATGGAGGCTATCTTTACAAGTTTCATCATCCGATGACTCATCAAAGTATATCTACAATCAACATATCATATTTTTATTAGGATTTTCGTAAACATAAAATAAGATATCTCAATTTAAATAATGTGACTGCGTACCGTGACAAAATTAAGTATTGAATTTGAAATCATTGAATTGGTATTTCATATCCTTGCACTATCTCTTTAAGAAGTACTTATCTGGGATACGAAATACATCACTTTGATGAAGAACCAATAAAGCATGCCTACACATATAACCCTTAAACTAAAAGGATCGATGCTAGCATTTGACATCTTCCAAAATTATATGAAATGACATTTTTTTTATAATCTTCTTCTTTATTTCATCAACTTCAATTCTTTCAAATGACTTTATAGAATATGCATTATAGTTGTTAACTTGTTTAATTAATTTAGCATTTGATGCAGACATTTCAAGGATCTCATTCTAAATTTTTTTGAATATGCGCCTTATATATTTTTATGTTGCTTGCCTTTCAAAAGGTGAAGATGTCTTTATAAAAGCATTCATTTGCAATATTTTATTATCTTTCTTATTTTCTGCCTCATATCTTTTTCTTTAAGGCATCTTCGTACTTATCGATAAATTCCTTAAGTGTAGTCTTCGAATTTACAAACACATCAAAGAAGTGATTGATGCCCTTGCTTCTTTGTGAAGATGACATTTCTGTACTTAATTATGAAAAACAAAACCATTAAATATACAAAGTTTGTTAGAATTTTGCAAACATGAACATAAATCAATTATAATATCTTACAAACCTACGAAGAATATATCCTTAAGATAAACTGGAACTCATTTTTTTGATATTCATAAAGGTCATTTAACTAATTTACAGTATTGCATTCTTCATATTTCTTCATGAGATGTGCCCATCTTTACTCGAAAGACTGTATGGTAACTGAATCATATATCACCTCATCGAACTCAACCATTAATTTAGGATTTGTAGTGAAAATGTGGCAATCTTTTCAAGAATCTTGTTCAATATATTCAAAAGATAAAATCGATGTCGTGCATTGGAAAAAACATTCCTAATAGTAGTCATGATTGCCTTATCTTGGTCTATTATTGTTAGCCTTATAGTAATTTTGATGACTACAAAACAATTAAGTATGATACTAATGATCTTATAGTTGACTTAAATGAATTTAGATGAATCATCAAGAAGATGGTGTTACTTCAAATCAAATGTAAAATGAAAGGTAATGTATTAATTCTATAGATGTGCTTTACAATTTAAATTATTTTTAAAAGGTTTGGAGTGATTAAATTATTTTTTAATAAACTTGGATTTCATAATTATTGGATGATTTTTATATATTTATATTTGGACAGTTCATTCGATAAAATGACTTTTAAGTTTAATTATATTTGCATTATCTTGAATTGGGTTTAATTACTTTACAAATCATTCTTACAATCTCCACAATCAAATCTTTATTCTATAAAGTTTTATTTAGCCTCTAATGTCATGAATATTTATTGGAGTTGAATGAGTGCTAAAACTATTTTTTAAATATTTATTGGATGACCAGAATTTTGTGTTGGGTGATTGAGACTCAAAAGCATTTGGGTTGCCTTCCGTTTGCATTCGGTTTGCATTCGGATTGCCTTCGGTTTGCATTCGGATTACCTTCGGTTTGCCTTCGGTCAGATGCTTGCTGGTTTGCTTAGCTTGCCTATATTTTATTATTGTTACGATTGGCTTTTTGGTACTTATTAAGTTGGCATGTTCGTTCTTTTGGAGCTCACGGCTGGTTCCCTAGCTTTTTCATTTTGGCATGCTAGTTGGGATTTTTGGCATGCTAATTCTTTGGAGCTCTCTGTTGGTTTTCTAACACTCAACAATTGGCATACCAGTTTCAACCATTAGCATACCAATTTTAATTGGCTCTCTATTGTTTTCCTAACACTCAACCATTGGCATACTGACTTTGTGTTTTTGGCATTCCAATTTTCTACATGATTCGGTTGTTTTCCTAGCTACAAATATTGGCATGCTACCTTTTTGATTTTGGCATGCTACTTTAACAAATTTGGCATACCCGTTTTCTTCATAACGGCTTGATCCTTTCCCTGCTTAAAATCGGGCTATGACTTCTTGAGTTTTGGAATGCCAATTCCTTTTTGCTCTCTGGCTGATTTCATGCCTTTAAAAAATTGGAATGCTAACTTTTCAATTGGCATACCAGTTTCTTAATGCTAACGACTACATTTTTTCCATGTGTTATTGGGCTGCCGATTTGAGGATTTTGGAATGCCGGTTTTTATGTTTTGCATGCTACTACTCTTCTTGCCACCGATTTTCTATTGATGGGATTTCAAATTCATTTTTAATTAGAGTCGTTTTCTTGGCTGGTCGTTCATCCTAGCTCTCTCTCTCTCACTCCCTCCTCTATTTCAATATCTTGAAGTTTTGTTATAAATAGTGAAGATGAATAGTATTTTTTAAGGGAAGAAAAATAGAAGAAAAAGAAAGAGAAAAATAGTAAAAAAATAGTGTAAAAAATTGTGTGAAAAATAGAGTGAAAATCTTATTGAAAATCTTTGTGAGAAGAATCATTTGAAAGAGAGATTCATTATTTGTAAGAGAGGTTTATTGGAAAGTTGTATTCATTGTTTCAAAGCCACCAGAATTCATTCATTGCTGATTTTTGAAGTGGTCTTAAAGCTTCATCAACCTTCTTTAAAAAGCATTCAAGCCTCAATTAAAGGCTTCATTGTTACTCCGATGTGCTCAAAGGAAGAAGCCATATTGAGAAGTGTTCTTCAAATTTGCTAAGTATTTATTCTTGAATATCTACTCATTTATTAGGAGCTTATTGTATCAAACATTCTATTACTTGTGCTTAATCTTGTAAGGTCCCCTTGTACCCGTAAATAAGATGACTAGCATGGAGGACTAGTGTGTAAGGTCCCCTTGTACCCGTAAACAAGAAGACTAACTTAGAGAGCTAGTGTGTAAGGTTCCCTTGTATCCGTAAACAAGAGAACTAGCTTGGAGGGCTAGTGTGTAAGACTGATTGCTTGTACCTGTAAATAAGTTTGCTAGCCAAGTAGGCTAGTGGTGATAGTGGAATACCCAAGGTATTCTTGGGGAGTGGATGTCGGTGCAGGTTGGCACCGAACCACTATAAATCTTTGTATTTGATTGTGCTATTTATTGTGTTGTTTGTATATTATCTTCACTGCACTACACTTAGTTTATTTGTGAAAAAAATTTATTGTACATATTTCCTAATTAGTCTAGTTAATTTTTGAGAAACCTAATTCATCCCCCCTCTTGAGTTGCTATATTTGGGCAATAATTGGTATCAGAGCAGGTGCTCTTGATTTTAAGCCGTAAAAAGCTTTGAGCCAAAGATCATGACAACCCAAATGAGTTCCATATTGAGTGAGGGGAAATCCACCAATAGACCATCACTTTTTAATGGTACTAATTACACTTATTTAAAAGCATGAATGAAAATATTTATTCAAGCACTTGATTATGATTTATGGAGTATCATAGTCAATGGACCTCACACACCCATTATTAAATCTGATGATATTGTTGTTCCCAAACCGAAAATGGAATGGGCTGTACTTTATAAGAAAATGGCTAAGCTCAATGCTAAAGCCATGAATGTTTTATATTGTTCTTTAGATACTACTAAATTTAATCATATTTTTACATGCATATCTGCTAAAGAAATTTGGGATAGATTAGAGGTTACCCATAAGGGTACCAATCAAGTAATGGAGTCCAAAATTAATATGCTTATTCATAGATATGAATTGTTTAAAATGGAATCTTATGAAAGTATTTCTGATATGTTCACAAGATTTACTGATATTATTAATGGGCTGAAAAGCCTTGAAAAATCCTATACTAACAGTGATCTTGTAAGAAAAATTTTGAGATCCTTGTCTAGGTCTTGGAAGGCTAAAGTCACTGCAACACAAGAAGCCAAGGATCTAAACATTCTATCTTTTGAAGAATTGATTGGATTGCTGATAACTCATGAGCTTCAACAAAGTCAACATCTTGATGAAGAAGAGTTTAAAAATAAAAATAAGAGATTTATAGTACTAAAGTGTGCTGCTCAAAAGGATGAGAATGAGGACTCAAGTGAAAGTGATGAAGATAATGATCTAGCTCTCATTACAAGAAAATTTAAGAAATTTATGAGAAAGAAATATAAACGAAAAAAGAGGCCATCATTGAAAAGAGGACCCAGCAATGAAAAAGAAAATGAAATAATTTGTTATGAATGCAATGAGCTAGAACACTATAAGAATGATTGTCCATATCTAAAGAAAGGTCCCAAGAAATTCAAGAAGAAAGCAATGGTAGCTACTTGGAATGATAGTGATACATCAAGCTCCGAAAAAGAAGATGAAAATGAAAAGGCCAATCTTTGTTTCATGGCGGATAACGGCGAGGTAAGTCCTAGTATTTTAGATAATTTTATATTTGATGAATTGCATGGTACATTTTATGAATTGATAGATGATTTTGCAAAACTTAGTTCTAAGAATAAAGAATTAAAAAATCAAGCTAGAAACTTAACTTTGGAAAAGAAAAGATTTTAAAAGAAAATGACTCTTTATTACAAGAAAACAAAGATTTGAAAAATGAAGTAAATAGGCTTAAACCCTTAGTAGATAAGTTTACTTTAAGCTCAACCAAACTTAACAGGATTCTTTGAAATCAAAATGCAGTTTTTGATAAAGCAGGCTTAGGATATAATCTTTTAAAGAAACAAAAGCTTTTGAAAAATATTTTTGTTCCTCAAAATGATTTTTTTAATATTACATATTTTAAATGTGGCTTGAAAGGTCATAAGTCATATGCATGCAATATTATTAAAAAGATATGGATTCCAAAAGGAACCATTTTAGCTAACCCCAAAGGACCCAAGAAAGCTTGGGTACCTATAAGCAAGACTTAATATTTTGGATGCAGGTGTGTCTTGCAACCCATGGAGCAAAAAAAAATGATACTTGAATGATGGATGTTCAAGACACAAGATGAATGATGAATATCAATTCATCACTTTGAATGCTAATGATGGAGGAGTGGTTATCTTAGAGATAATGGCCAAAGTAAAATTGTTGGCATTGGTAAAATTGGTATCACTCCCTCTACTTTTATTGACAATATCCTGCTTATAAATGGATTGAATTATAACTTGCTTAACGTTATCCAATTTTATGAAAAAGGTTTTAAAAATATTTGAATCCTGCTAATAATTGCATGAAATTTATTGGTCATATGCTTAGAAATATTTATGTTGTTGATTTGAATGACCATAGTTTCGATTGTCTAATTGTCATAAATGCTAAAATTGATGAATCTAGTTATGGCATCGTAGACTTGTTCAGCATGGTTTTACTTTCTAAATCATTCAAAAAGAATTTAATTAAAGGTTTGCCAAAATTGAATTTCGAAAAAGATTAGATTTGTCATGCATGCAAGTTTTGAAAAGTAAACTAGAATTTCTTTCAAATCTAAAAATATGATTTCAACTTCTAGACTGTTAGAACCTTTGCATATGGATTTATAATTATTGATGATTTTCTCGATTTACATTAATTTTATTCTTAGCTAACAAAGATAAAGCTTTTCCTGCATTTCAAAAATTCTTTAAAAGCATTTCAAATGAAAAAGGTTTTCTTGTTTTATCTATTAGAAGTATTCATAGAAAGAAATTTGAAAACCATCACTTTGAAAATTTTTGTAATGATTATAGTAGAAAGAAATGTTAGGACCTTGAATTCAAGTCATATTCGATGAATCTAATGATTTTCCATCAAGGAAGAGAAAGGCTTTGAATGATGCAGATGAAATTGATGATCAAATCAAAGAGCTCACCTTGGAAGAGAAAGAAAATTCAACATGATGAACCTCAAGGTAATTCTGAATTTGAAAGAGAATAAAGGTATGTCCATAATCACCCTAAAGAGCTAATATTAAGTGATCCATCTTATGACATTAAGACTAGATCATCATTTAGGGATGCATGTAATAATTTAGTTTTTGTTCCTTATATAGAACCTAAATGGCATGCATGATAATGGACACTAGTTAGTAGATCACATAATCATCTAATTATTGAAACTAAATGGATATTTAGAAACTAATTGGATGAGCATGGTTATTAGAGATAAAGCAAGATTGGTAATTGTAGGATATAATCAGTAAAAAATATTGATTTTGGTGAATCTTATGTTCGTATTGATAGATTATAAACTATTAGATCACTCTTTGCATTCACATCTTGTATGATTATATTAAATGATTATTGAAAGCACTTTCCATAATGAATATATTGCTGAACAAATATTTGTTGATCAACCATCCAGATTTGAAAATCACTTGTCTCCAAACCGTGTATTCAATTGAACAAAGTTTTATATGGTTTGAGACATGTACCCTGGACGTGGTATGATGGCTTATTAAGTTCTTGATTAGCAATAAATTTATTAGTAAAAATATTGATGCAATATTATTTATTAAAAGTGAAAATGATAATATATTGATAGTGCAAATTTATATAGATTTAGTACTACTAATGATACCTTGTGCCAAGACTTTGCTAAGTTTATACAGGAGAGTTCGAGATGAACATGATCGATGAATTCAATTATATTCTCGAACTTCAAATCAAGGGAATCTTCATAAGCCAATCCATGTACATCAAGGAAATCTTGAAGAAATTTGGCATGGAGAAATTCAAATGTATCGGTACCTCTATGAGCTCATCATGTAGATTAGATTCTAATGGTACTGATAAAATTGTCAATTTAAAATTTTATAGAAGCATGATCGGCAACAATTGGTATTAGTAACTATTGATATCAGTTTGATTTGTAACTCCTTGCTTGACATGATTCTATTGTGAGTCTTGGATCATTAAATGCATATTTTTAATTGGTATCATTTCTTGATCATATCTTATAATTAATTGTTTATGTATGAAATAAAAAGGACTTGATAGAATTGATACAAAATATCTTATAAAATTTATATTTGATATGTGGTGATTGCTATAAAATATCTATTTATTGAGATTAGTATGATACATTTATAAAATGCTTGGATTATATGATATCGGTATCATTTGTGGCATGAAACTCTTATTGCATATAGATCAAATTTGAAATATTTAGGAGAAGAACAATGTGAGCATATATGAAATCAAACATTTTTTTTGGTATCTGTTAACATTGTATCTCAACATGTTTTTTAAATTAGTAAGGGGGAGAAGAAATTTATTTAAGTAATTAGATACTTTGATGCATTAAGCACTGTGATGTATTGAGTATTAAATGTGTTATTGTGATAAGTATTTTGATGCATGAAAGTGGTTTGATGTATTGAATATTAAATTTCTTAATTGGTATCAACTCATGATTGATGCAATGATCTAAATATATTTTTTATTGGTATCAAACTATAAAACATACTACCCCGCTCCGATATGAAAAAGTGATATTTTGATCCTAAATTTTTTAATTGATATGAAAAAGTGATGTTTTGATCCTAAATTTTTTAATTGATATGAAAAAGTGATATTCAAGAATTATGAATGATGATCGTTATTAAATGTTGAATCTCTTTATGCTTTAGTTATGCTACTCTTTGTTACTATTGAAGAAAAGATAAACAAAAAATTATGCATATTCTTTCATCTCTTTTTGATTAATGACAGAAAGGGAGAGAGAATAGCATACAGTTCAATCATAGGAAAGAGAATTTAATCATAGGGGAGAGAATAGCAAACATTTCATTCATGAGAGATAATAGCATTCAGGAGAGAATAGCATACATTGTAATATTTTAAAAGGAAAGAAAAGCATATATTTAAAAGGAAAGAGAATAGCATATCATGAGAGAAATGCATACATCATGGTATTTCAAAACAATGCATATATTCAAAACCAAAGGGGGAGTTATGCAATGTATTTTTAAAATATCATATTTTAAGTGTTCTTAAAATTTAGAGTTTTGGTACGATATGCTAAATTTTGTACGCTCCGTCTTATACTTTAAATTGTTAAGGATTGTTATGATTGAAATTTTCTATTTCTTGTTGTTTACTTAGTAGTTTTGTCATGATCAAAAAGGGGAAGATTGTTGGCCTTATAGTGATTTTGATGACTACAAAATAATTAAGTATGATGCTAATGATCTTGTGGTTGAGTTAAATGAATTTCAGATGAATCATCAAGAAGATGGTGTTACTTCAAATCAAAGGTAAAATGAAAGATAATGTATTAATTATATGGATATGCTTTACAATTTAAATTATTTTCAAAAGGTTTGGAGTGATTAAATTATTTTTCAATAAACTTGGATTTCATAATCACTGGATGATTTTTATATATTTTATATTTGGACAGTTCATTCGACAAAATGACTTTTAAGTTTAATTATATTTGCATTAGTTTGAACTGGGTTTAATTACTTTACAAATCATTCTTACAATCTCTGCAATCAAATCTTTATTCTATAAAGTTTTATTTAGCCTCTACGTGTCGTGAATATTTATTGGAGTTGAATGAGTGTTAAAACTATTTTTTTAAATATTTATTGGATGACCAAAATTTTGTATTGGGCGATTGAGACTTAAAAGCATTCGGGTTGCCTTCGGTTTGCATTTGGGTTGCCTTCGGTTTGCCTTCAGTCGAATGCTTGCTGGCTTGCTTAGCTTGCCTATATTTTATCATGTTACGACTAGCTTCTTGGTACTTATTAAGTTGGCATGTTCCTTCTTTTGGAGCTCACGGCTAGTTCTTTGGCTTTTTCATTTTGGCATGCTAGTTGGGATTTTTGGCATGCTAATTCTTTGGAGCTCTCGATTGATTTCTTGGCACTCAATAATTGGCATACCAGTTTTAACTATTGACATACCAATTTTAATTGGCTCTATGTTGTTTTCCTGACACTCAAACATTGGTGTACCGACTTTGTATTTTGGCATTCCAATTTTCTATATGGTTGGTTGTTTTCCTAGCTACAAATATTGGCATGCTACCTTTTTTATTTGGCATGCTACTTTACCAAATTTGGCATACCAGTTTTCTTCCTAACGGCTTGATCCTTTCCATGCTTAAAATCGGGCTACTACTTCTTGAGTTTTGGAATGCCAATTCCTTTTTGCTCTCTGGCTGATTTCATGGCTTCAAAAAAATTAGAATGCCAACTTTTCAATTAGCATACTAGTTTCTTAATGCCAACAGCTGCATTGTTTCCATGTGTTATTAGCTACCGATTTGAGGATTTTGGAATGCTGGTTTTTATGTTTTGGCATGCTACTACTCCTCTTGCCACCGATTTTCTATTAGATGGGATTTCAAATTCATTTTTACTTAGAGCCATTTTCTTGGCTGGTTGTTCATCCTAGCTCTCTCTCTCTCTCACTCCCTCCTCTATTTCACAACGGCTATATCTTGAAGTTTTATTATAAATAGTGGAGATGAATAGTGTTTCTTGAGGAAAGAAAAATAAAAAAAAGAGAAAAACAGTGAAAAACAGTGTGAAAAATCATGTGAAAATCTTGTTGAAAATCTTTGTGAGAAGAATCATTTGAAAGAGAGATTTATTGTTTGTAAGAGAGGTTTATTGGAGAGTTGTATTCATTATTTTAAAGCCACCGGAGTTCATTCATTGCTGATTTTTGAAGTGGTCTTAAAGCTCCATCAACCTTCTTTGAAGAGCATTCAAACTTCAATCAAAGGCTTCATTGTTGCTCTGGCGTGCTCAAAGGAAGAAGCCATCTTGAGAAGTGTTCTTCAAATTTGCTAAGTATTTATTCTTGAATATCTGCTCATTTATTAGGAGCTTATTGTATCAAACATTCTATTACTTGTGCTTAATCTTGTAAGGTCCCTTTGTATCCGTAAACAAGATGACTAGCTTAGAGGGTTAGTATGTAAGGTCCTCTTGTACACGTAAACAAGAAGACTAGCTTGGAGGGCTAGTATGTAAGGTCCCCTTGTACCCGTAAATAAGAAGACTAGCTTGGAGGGCTAGTGTGTAAGGCTTGATTGCTTGTGCTCGTAAATAAGTTTGCTAGCCAGGTAGGCTAGTGGTGATAGTGGAATACCCAAGGTGTTCTTGGAGAGTGGATATAGGTGCAGGTTGGCACCGAACCACTATAAATCCTTTGTGTTTGATTGTGTTATTTATTGTGTTGCTTGTATATTACCTTCACTGTACTACACTTAGTTTATTTATGAAGAAAATTTAATTGCACATATTTGTTAATTAGTCTAGTTAATTTTTTAGAAACCCAATTCATCCTCCCTCTTGGGTTACTATATCTAGGCAACAATTATGATCACATTTGGTGCTTGACTGTCATTTGTATCCGGCCATGATTGCCTTATCTATTTAAATGTCTCAGCCTCTTATCTGACAACAATACGCAACCAAGCAATGTGGACTATCCATGATGGTTGACTCATAAATGGACAAAAAGGCATTTGATATGTATGTTTTAACTAAGTTGAGTCAAAAGTCAGTATATCACCAAAGTAAGTGCTTACCAATCTTGATCTTGGATAGATCTAGAAGACAGACCTAAGCTGTCTATTATCATTCAGGTCTAAAGTATAAAAGAAATTTGCATTTTTAACTTGCATTTGTGTGAAGCAAATTATCATTGACTATGCACCTCCTTCTTTCAGTTAACTCTAACATTTCCGATGGATGAAATTATAAGCATCCTTCTTTGTGTAATCTAATTATCTTTTACCTTCTTTTCTTCTTGCCATGGCAGAGTATATTTGAGTGATGAAAATATTCATGGCATATAAATTACTGATCTCTGCCTTTTTTAGTGTGTTGATCCTTCTATGGGACTATAGATAATCAGCTGATGATATGGATAGCTCATGGTTATGTTCTAGAAAAATATCATTCAATATTCACTTGTCATTTTTAGAATTTAATCTTACTTTTAACGATGCCTTGCAATCAATTTTGCCAGTATCCTTAAGATTCATGGAGTTATCGGTTTTTCTAGATTTCTTTGTCTTCAATACGTACCTACTACACACTGTTATGATTCCAAAATCAACTCTTCTTACATATCTATTGTAGAAATTATATACATCATTTGCTAAATTAAACTTCATTCCAATTTGAGGATCAGCAGAATCATTTTCTATATTCGAGGTGATAGGAGAAGGTTCATTCTTGTGAACAACACCAGCAACCTCATTCAACTAATCATGTTTAATTTTTTTTAGATCTATAATTTGAACATCATCTGTAGAAATATCTGTACAAAATCATAAACATTAATATCCGTAGTTTTAGATGATATTTTTTCTAGAGCATAATAATTCTTGTGCAATGTCATAACATATCAGAGGAATACATATCACTTATGGACTGAATTATGACTCTCACAATATCATAACATATCACGGATGAAAAACAATGATACATATATACCGAAACAAGATTATGATATTCTAGTTTAAAAATAATGATATCTTAGTTCAAAAATCATGACATAATTGCATAAAATATAAAGCTAAAGGTATTAACCCCTTGTACATGGACTTCACATAGTTTGTCGCCTCATTTATGGCCCTTAATATGTCATAACATGCCACGGAGAAAGGAAGAATGTAATTCAGGCCTAAACATAATAATGACAATCTATTTCAAAAATGATGACATTCTATGTAAGAAACTTTATGAAACTCTTGCACAAAAATGTGCCATGGATGTCATCACATGCCACGTATCAGTTGTGGCCTGAATTATAAATCCCAGGATGTTATAACATATCACGGATGCTAATGGATTACAAATATATGCCGAAATAGGATTATGACATCCTAGTCAAAAATTATGATACTATAGTTAAAAGATTATGGCATCCCTACAGAAAATATGAAACTAAAGGTATTAACTCCTCCAACCAAGAATACCTATTATTTGTGGTCTAAATTATAACTCCCAGAATATCATAATATACCACAAAGAAAAGAAGAATGTAATTCATGCCTAAACATAATAATGACAATCTATTTCAAAAATTATGGTATTCTATTTAAGAAACTTTATGAAACCTTTGCACAAAAACATGCCATGGATGTCATCACATGCCACGTATTAGTTGTGGCCTGAATTATAAATTGCAGGATGTTATAACATGCCAAGTATATTAACGGATTGCAAATATATGTCAAAACAAGATTATAATACCTTAGTTCAAAAATTATGACATCCTAGTTAAAAGATTATGACATTCCTACAGAAAATATGAAACTAAAGGTATTGACCCTTTCTACCAAGAATACCTATCACTTGTGAACTGAGTTATGACTTTTAGAATATTATAACATACCACGGATGTTAAAGATATGATTTTCTAATGCATTAACCTTTTTTAACTATTAAAATAATTGATGTGATAAAGGAACTATAAAAAGAAAATTAAACAAAATTCCATGAAGGATATTTTACTTCCTGTTGGGGATGGCATTTTGTCCTGAAGTTATAGAAGAAGTTTTCAGTGACTTATTTCAACCTCGAACCAAAACTGTTTTCTTATACCTGAAACTCATAACACATTTTAGAGTGAGTTTAGAATCTTCTTCATTATTGGACACTACCCGATACCTTAGACTGGATACCCAAAGCACCTTTTGAGAGCGAAGAAGAAGCTTATATCACCATTCAAAAATTGATTCCTTAGACCAAACTCTCATAGCATATTTCAGAGTGAGGAAGAATCTTGCTTTAATCTTGAACTGATCTCTTGAACATGAAAGCCAGAGTAGGTTTCAGAAAACTGAAACATTTAGCCATAAATTCTAAAAAAATATTTTAGAATCAACAAAATCAAAGCAAGATGGCGAAGAAAAGTAGACTAAAAGAAAAGGATATTTTGATCTACATGAATTTTTTAAAAAAAACTGAATGAATATTAATGCACGTCATACAATGTAGAAAATCCTACATAATTCATACTGTTATCACCAAATCACCTTCTTTGAATGTTAGGTGAGATCCGAAACCCGATGCCTGGTGAGGATGGGCTTGGGAGTCTTTCGATGCCTCTACCTCGGACCGAAATCCTGCAAAAAAGTCTTTGAGGGCCAGTTGTTCTGACGATGACCCTTCGATGCTCAAGTGAGTGATCTGAGAAAATAGTCGTGTATCTCTTTTTAGGGTTAGTTGAAAACTTGAAAAAGTTGAATCTCCCTCCCCTCATTATGAGTGAAGGTTCTTATACCTAGTCAGGAGTCCCTCTTACCCCTTTTTAGATAGTTGTTGATTCCGAGAAGCCATGGTCTGACATGGAATGAACGGTGAGGCCAACAGCAACAGAAGGTGTCTGCCTGATGGCATGTCAGTACTAGCAGGCCCACCTCTTTATCTGATATGGATGGCTGCAGCCAGTTAGTGGGCTAAGTCTTGTCAGATGCGGTGCTGCAGACGGTTGGTGTGATGTCCCTCCCAATAGTCCCACATCGAGAAATTGAGAGTTGGTTATATGGTTTATAACCGGTTAAAAAAGATGAACAAGTACCAATTGGATCCCTTTTCGAGCCATGGTGGCCCAAGTTAGTGTAGACCTTATTCGTCTAGCTTTCTTGTAACGAAACAGGTTCATACACCGGACCTGGGTTGTTACAATGTGTATCGAGCCACACACCAGTCGGAAGTGCAGGAGCTAAGTGCCACACAGAGCAAAGTGCTATATTCATGGAGGATGGGAGCCAACTTTTGAACCTATGGGGGCCACCTTTAGAATCCTGCTTGCCTAGTGGTTGCGATCTTGTGCCCCTAGTGATGAAAATGTTGCCTCTGTAAGGAGGATAGATTGTGATGCCCCTTCCAATAGTCCCACATCAAAAAATTGAGATTTGGTTATATGGTTTATAACCAGTTAAGAAAGATGGACAAGTACCAATTGGATCCCTTTTTGGGCTGTGGTAGCCCAAGTTGGTGTGAACCTTGTCTGTCTTGCTTTCTTGTAACAAAACGAGTCCGTATGTCGGGCCTGGGTTATTATAGTTGGTAAGCCAAGTCTTGTCGGACGTGCATCGCTGTTGATAGGTGGGTCACATGGGACTGTAGGTGGTTAGTGAACCACATGGAACCGCAGATGGTAGGTGGGCCACATGGCGGTTGCAGTCGTTAAAGGACAACGTGGGCTGCGTGGGCACCGAGGCTGACGCTGGAGTTAGTCTTGAGGCCGACTCTGGGGTCAGTGTTGAGGCTGACGCTAGAGTCGGTCTTGAGGCCAACTATGGGATCGGTGCTGAGGCTGACGCTGGAGTCAGCAGTGGGCCACGTGGGCACCGAGGTCGACATTGGAGTTGGTATTGAGGCCAACTCTGGAGTCGGTGCTGAGGCCAATGCTGGAGTCGGTAGTAGGCCACATGGGCATCAAGGCCAACGTTGGAGTTAGTATTGAGGCTGACTCTGGAGTTGGTATTGGGGCATAGGCTGGGGATGACTCATGGGACCATTACACGTTGGACCATAACGAAGGGTTGTAGTTGTCTAATTTTACCTTCATTAGTCAGCCTCGTCCGTTAACTATAATGTAGCTTGATCAGCCACATCAGATGTCCTTCCGCTCTTGAGCTCGTGCAGCCACATCTTCGTTGAGTGAAAGGAGCGTAGACTTCTGACACCCTCAATCCTCGCTTGTGGTTGATTGTGGGCACGTGCCTCAGGAGGAGGTCAAATCCTCCTCATTTAAAGGGGCATGGGATGCTGTACCGCCACTATGCAGAAGATTCTTCCTCTAAAACCAAAGAGATTTTTCTCGGAATTGGGGATGTTTCTCTCAGATAGAGTGGTAGCCATCATTATGGTGACATCATTGATGTCCAATCATTGGCCGCAGATCATGCCTTTGCGCTCTTAGCCAAGGCATTTTGCCTCGAGCGAATAAGATCGTGCAACGATTAGGGCAACACCTTTAATAGGAGACGTCCACGTGGTGGATCAAAATGGGAAAGATGATTCGAACATCAAGCATAAAAAGGGGGTCGTCCTTGTCATCGAGCTCCATGTGCTTCCGAAGCTTTCCTGAAACCTAAGTACTCGAGGCCCTTCTCCTTTGAACCCTATGTCCATTGTCTTCTTCTTTGCTCCAAGTTAGTCCTTTCTGGCCTCTCTTTGTTTTCTTCCTCATGGGCCCCAATAAGAAGGGCAAGAAGCCTGTAGTAGTCCCTTCATCCTCATCCTCCTCCAAGGATAGGGTTCCACTGACACAACTATGGGCTGCAGGCAAAATCTCGATCCAGGACCATCTGGTAGACGCAACATTGTTGTCACCACCCATAGCTCAGCCGCCACCTAGGGCTAGTAGGGCATCCTCTCCAATCATTGCTTCTACCTCGGTGCATCCGGAGAGGATCGCCTCCACCATTACCTTCACAGACATAGAGTCCCTTAGGGTAACATATAGGATCCTTAGGGAATTCCAATTGTCTGTCCCTGGACCCAGCAATAGGGTGACCTCCGATTCTCCTAAGGGAATCGCCCTGTAAAAGGAGTTTCTCAAGGCAGGCCTTCGGCTTTCCCTTTACCCCTTCATCGCTAGTCTCCTTCATAGGTATGCATTAACACCAGCGTGGTTGGTTTTGAACTCTGTTTGGACCATCTGTGCCTTCATGATGCTGTGTGGTTACCTTGGCATAGTGGGTCAAGTGTCTCTATTCTGCAGCCTGTACACCCTCCATCATTCATCTGATGCTGGGTGGTGGCTATTCACATCCAGACCCAGCTGAGCCATCAAACTTAACCTCCCCTCCTCCATTAAGGGATGGAAAACCCAGTTCTTTTTTGCACACATCGAGGGGGTGAGGCAAAGTTGGGGGGATTCGAATCTGGAGCTGAACAAGAACTCGGCAGTGATTATAGGGGATCAGGAGGTCTATGAGCAACTGTTCTCCTCTCAGGTGCCCCTTTACCAAGAGCTTCTATCGGAGGAGAATCTTTGGCATGCTGGTCTGGCCCCAAGTGATGGTGAGCAATTGCATCCTTTTTCTTTTTTCTTTCTTTTTTCTTTTTTCTTTTTGACTAACTACTGGCATGTGAAGACATGAGGATATCCATGGATGCTGTGAAAAGGGTGGTGGAGAAGAGGAGGTGGACTACTAACAATGAAGGAAGGCCAGAGAAAAGGTCTCGTCCCTGATCTCTGGTCCCTCCTCCATGTAAGCACCAAATGACCCAGGAGGAGCCCGCCCTGCTGATCGACCTTATCACCCAGTCGGCCCAGGAGGAACCGAGGGGTGATATGGCCCCCTCGTCGATGGAACTGGCCCCTTCGGAGATGGTACCGAGCATGGAAGAAGGCCCACCAATGGGGGAGCATGTGGGTGAGGAGGCCCCGACGACAACAGATTCGGCAGTGAAGGAAACCGCCACACAAGGGGTCGAGCATGAGGAGGTACTGTCCATGTCTGGCCCCACACCCGCAACCTCGGCGGCGGAGGAAACTGCTGCACAAGGGGTCGAGCATAAGGAGGCAATGCCCGTGTTTGGCCCCATGCCCATGCCTCAGTGGCAGTCGGATCTTCTGAGGCGGATGAGATGGTGGCAATCCCGTTGTGGCCTTCTTTGATGAACCACCACCGTAAGGCGCAGCAACTGCTGGCCCGGGCATGCCCATCGAAGTTTTGTGAGGAGCTCAACCACCAATGGGCTGTGGATGTCTTAGATGATGTGATTGTGGCTCTGCTTCAGGTAAGTATCTTTTTGTTCCCTTGTGAGATTTTCCTACCGCGGCATATACTGACAAGAGGTATTTTAATGCAGATGGTGAACTCCATGTTCGCCGCTCGAGACATCGCCCTTCGAGCCGACGTGGATGTCACCCACACCCAACGGGACCTCTCTACCACTCAGGCCCGAGCTGAGAAGGCTGAGGGCTTGCTGGAGTTAGCCCATGCCGAGCGGGTGGAGGAACTCGAGGAGGCAAAGAGTTAGGCAGCAACGAAGCTCGAGCGCGCCGGACCGCCGAAGCGCAATTGGGGGACATCGTGGCTAGGCTGATTGTGCTCAACCTTTAGCTCCACACCATCACCCTCCAAGTGAGGGTGGTCGAGGAGCAGACCGTTGACGCTGAGGCGATCGCCCGAATGGCTGACGCTAGCGCAACTGATGCCGAGGCAGATATGCGCGCGGTGATGGCAAAGGCATTGGAGATGGAGGCAGCGGTGCAAGCTACCGAGGAGAGGGCCACAACGGTCGAGAGGAAGGCCACGACAGTAGTGGAGCACTACCGGGGCTCTACCGATTTCGAGGATGAGCTGGCGGATGCCTCTGTCGAGGTCTACTTGCAGGGTTTCAAGGACTGCAAGGAGAAAGTGGCCAAGGTCTTCGGCGTCACAGGCCTTGACGATCTCGAGCCTTATGATGACGAGAAGCCGGAGGGGCCGTCAACCGCGGAGAGACCAGTCGATGACAGATCAGCATTGGTCGATGATGGATCGATACCCCCGAGCCTTAAGGCCTTACCTTTTTCTCTTTGTTTTATCTTGTACCAAAGTCTGACTTGAGTCTGTATTTTGTAAACTTTTTGACAGTTAATGAAAAGCAAACTTTCTTTTCAAATTTGGAGTACTTGCTTTCTGTAGCGCATTCCATTGTTCCGTGCCTTGCATTTGTGCGAATCCGCAATGGGGCCATGCTACCCTCAGCCATATTGGAGTACTTGTCAACCTGTGTTAAGTGAATTTAGAGTAAAGACTTACTCGATCGGCGGTCTTAAGTCCCTTTTGTCGGCTAAAGGGACGCCACCTAATGGTTGCTGGCCATTGGATCTGGGTCAGTGCTGAGGTCAACTCTGGGGTTGGTGCTGAGGCCGACTCTGGGTTCGGTGCTCATGCCAACACTGGCATTGGTGCTTAGGCCAACTCTGGGGTTGGTGCCGAGGCCGACTCTGGAGTCGATGCTGCGAGTCCTTTGAAACCCCCTAAGGGTGACTTAGGAGTCATTGAGACCAAGCCCGAGAGCCTTTTAAACCCCGGAGGGTGACTCGGGAGTCGTTGAAACCAAGCCCAAGAGCCTTTTGAACCCCGAAGGGTGACTCAGGAGTCGTTGAGGCCAAGCCCGAGAGCCTTTTGAAATCTATCTCGCAGAGCTGATCAATGAGAGGAAGGGACACTCGGATTTATCTTTATTTCAATTGGTTGAATGTGTATATCACTAGTAATACCAACGGAGGTTGTCCGCATTCCAGGTGCAGGGAAGTGACTTTCCGTCTAATCCTTCGATCTGGTATGCTCCACGATGAAGTGCCTCGGTGATCCGGTAGGGTCCCTCGTAGTTTGGGGATAATTTGCCTCCCTCCGTAGGCTTTGAGACTTCAGCTTGTCTGAGGACCAAGTCCCCGGAAAGAAATGCCTTGGAGTGGATATGGGCATTGTAATATTTTGCAGCCCGTTGGTGGTAGGCAGTCATCTTGAGCCGTGCCCAGTCATGCGCCTTCTCGATGAAGTTAAGGTTGGCCCTTAGTTGAGCAGGGTTGTTCTCCTCATCGTATGACTCCATCAGGGGGCTGGAATGCCGATCTCCATGGGGATGACCGTCTCTGATCCGAACATGAGGCTGAAGGGGGTCTCTCCAGTGGGGTCCTTAGCGTCCTGTGATATGCCCACAGCACGTTAGAAAGCTTTTCCAACCATTTACCTTTAAACTCATCCAGCCGTGTTCTGAGCCCCTAAATGATAGTCCAGTTTGTAACCTCGTTGCCTCATTTATCTATGGGTGACCGATAGAAGTGAACCACTGGCCGATACTCAACTCGCGCAAAACTCTTTGAAAGGGGCATTGTTGAACTGCTGGCCATTGTCAGTGATGAGGGTATGGGGTAGCCTAAACCGATAGATGATGAACTTCCAGAAGAAAGATCTCACATTACTCTCAGTGATCTTTGCCAATGCCTCAGCTTCAACCCACTTAGTGAAGTGGTCGATGGCGATGAGCAGAAACTTTCGCTGACCAAAGGCCAGGAGAAATGGTCCCAAGATGTCCATTTCCCATTGCATGGGGCTGAGAGAGAACTCAATTGGAAGGTTGGCTGCTGCTGGATGTGAGCAAGTCGTTGATAGCTATTGTACTTTCAAACCAACTCGGCAACATCCTCTTGTATAGTGAGCAGTAGTACCCCTAGCGCAGGGCTTTGTACGCCAGTGCCTTGCCCCCCATGTGGTTCCCGCATATGCCTTCATGAATCTTTCGAAGGATATAGTTGGCATCCGCAGAGCCGACACACTTGAGGAGAGGATGAGAAAAAGACCCCTGATATAGTTGCCTGTCCAGTAACAGAAACTTAGAGGCTCTCCATTTGAGTAGCTTGGCCTTCGCATGATCAACAGGAAGGGTGCCATCGGTGAGGTAGTGGACGTAAGCATCCACCCACGTAGGTTCTTGGATGACCAGCAGAGCTTCTTCTACCATGTCGATGCTCGAGACCTCTAGGTGCTCCACGTAGGTTCTCCCCAGGGCTCCATCCACTGAGGTGGCCAACCAGGACAATGCATCGGCCCTGGCATTTTTGCCCCTAGGGATGTAGTTGATGCTAAAGTGAGTAAAGAAAGAGGTTTGTGATTGGACCTTACTTAGATATCGGGATATGGTGGGGTCCCAGGCTTCATACTCCCCAGTGATTTGTTTGGAGATGAGCTGGGAGTCAATGAAGGCTCTGAGGCACTTGACTTCAAACTCCCTCGTGAGCTTCATTCCTTCCAGCAAAGCTTCATACTCGGCCTGGTTATTGGTGGCTTTGAAGAGAAACCAAAGGGCATATTCCACCACCATCCCCTCCGGGCTTGCGAGAATGAGGCCCACCCCGCTCCCTTGGGAGTTCAAGGTGCCATCTACATGGAGAATCCAAGCCTCCCTCGCTCCTTTGGGCTCAACGTCTAAGGGCACCACGGGGGGCTCTTTTAGCGGCTCTTTGGTCCAAGCGCATTCGATCAGGAAGTTGGCCAAAACTTGAGACTTCATGGCTGATCTTGGATGGAACAACAGGTCAAACTCTCCAAGCTTAACCGCCCACTTAGCCAGCTGGCCAGAGGTGTCAAGATGGGACAATATTGCCTTGAGAGGTTGGTCCATGAGTACCATAATTGGATGAGGTTAGAAATAAGGCTTGAGGCATTGAGTAGAGACATTAGCGCAAAAATGATCTTTTCAGTTTTGAAATATCTAATCTTCGCATCATGAAGCACCTTGTTGGTATAGTAAATCGGCTTTTGTGCTCCGCCAAAATCCACGCAGACGAGGACGGAGTTGACCACCTCTGGGGAGGTGAAGAGGTAGAGAAAGAGGCCCTCTCCTTCCATCGGCTTCGACAACAACGGCGGGGTAGATAAAAACTCTTTCAGCCCTTTGAAGGCCTTCGACACTTCTCCGTCCACTCGAAGCCATTTATCTTTCGCAATGCCTTGAAAAAGGGTAGGCATCACTCAGCCGACTTCGATAGGAACTAGCTCAGGGCAGCCATCCTTCCGATGAGCTATTGCACCTCCTTCTTATTGGCTAATGGCCTCATGTTAAGGATAGCCCGAATCTTTCTTGGGTTCACCTCAATCCCTTGCTGGATTACCAAGAACCCCAAAAACTTACCCGCCGTGACCCCAGATGCTCACTTGCTGGGGTTCAGCCTTATTCGGTAAAGGTGAAGGTTGTCAAAGGTTTTTCGTAGGTCGGTAACATGGTCGACAATGTAGACACTTTTGGTCAACATGTCGTCCACGTACACCTCTATGTTATGCCCGATTTGGTTTTCAAAAATCTTGTTTATCAGCCTTTGGTACGTGGCCCCTGCATTTTTTAGTCTAAAGGGCATTACCTTGTAGCAGTAGACGCCTTTCTTGATCACAAAGGAAGTAGCCTCCTCATCCTCTAGGTCCATCATTATCTAATTGTACCCCAAGAAGGCATCCATAAAACTGAGGAGCTCGTGGTTGGACGTGGCATCCATCAGCTGTCTATTCTGGGAAGCGAAAAGCTGTCTTTGAGGCACACCTTGTTGAGGTCGATGAAGTCGATGTAAATCCTCCAGTTCCCATTGGCCTTGTGCCTTGTGGACCATTACCACATTCGCCAACCAGTCCGGATAATGTGTTTCTCGGTCGTGGCCGACAGCGATCAGTTTGTTCACCTCCTTATCAATGGCTCTCTATCGCTCAGGGACAAAACTCCTTTTCTTCTACCGGACTGGCCGGCATCTCGGATTAATGTTGAGTTTGTGAGTGATCGCCTCCGAGGGTATGCCAAGCATATCTAATGCCAACCAGGCAAAGACGTCCGAATTGGCCTGCAGGAAGGCGAGAAGCTGGTCTCTCGCCTCCGAGGGAAGGAGTGCACTGATTTGAACTGTCCTCATCGGGTCCTTCCCTAGCAGGAAGGTTAGCAAGTGTTCGTCTAGCTCTCCCCTCCTCTCAAAATCTCTAGGGTTGAGCAGGTTCGGAGCCAGTGGAGTAGCCGCTTCCTGAGGACTGGGCATCGTGTGGTAACAGAGTGGCATCAGGTTCCACTCCCCGCGCATCTCCCTAATTCCTTTACTAGTGGGAAATATGATGAGAAGGCGTTTGGTGGAGGTGATTGCATCCAAGAGGTTTAGATCGGGTCATCCGAGTATTGCGTTGTAGGCCAGAGGCACTCGAACAATCAGGAACCTCATGAGAACCGTGCTCTAACACGGTGGTGTCCCCGCTGTGACCGGGAGGACGATCTTTCCTTCCACCCTTACAGAGTCTCTGGTGAAACCAACCAAGGGCGTAGTCACGGGTTGAAGGGAGCTAGAAGACAGGTTCATCCGAACAAAAGCGTCGTAAGTGAGAATGTCGGTTGAACTTCCACTATTGATGAGAATATGTTTTATAGGGTGTCTAGTGATTATCATAGAAATGACAACGCTATCATCATTAGGATTATCTACCCGCATTAGGTCCCCTTTAAAGAAGGGGATTACAGTCTCTATTCTCTTATTCCCCCGTGGCCTTTTGGAAGTACTACCTGCCTCCTAGGAAATTATGGCCACTATCTTCTCGGTCGGAGCATTATCAATGTTGACTTGGGTGGCCGGAGGCACCACCTGGCCTGAAGCAATTAAGCTCCCCTTCTAGACGAACTTCTCGAGGTAGCCTCGCTGGATGAGCTTCTCGATCGCCCACTTCAAATGACAACAGTCCTCCATGTCATGGCTGTGGTCCCGATGGAAGCGGCAGTAGATGTTCTTGTTGCGAGATGCTTCTAGCTTTAGGGGAGCTGGATGCCAAAGGTACAGCTCACCCTCGATCTCCATTAGGATGTGGGATCTTGGGGTGAGCAAAGGAGTGAGATGCTCTTCCTTTGGGGCAAAGCTCCAGGGCTGATTGTCCGATTGTCGTGAAGGTTTGGGCTTCTTGGGGCGAGGTTCGCTTGGCTCCGTACGGGCTTGCCTTTTTCTGGGCCCTCCATCGGCCTCCCTCCGGGTAGAATCAGTTTCATCAGTGTAGATGTACTTCTATGCGTGACTCAGGAGCTCGACGTATGAACTGGGGGGTGGGTTTCTTGTCAAGGGAGTACGTGAAGCAAGAGGGACAGAGCCTTTGCTTCAGGGCTAGGGTGGCCACAGAGTCGTCAAGGTGGTAGACCTCAAGGGCGGCCGCCTTGAAACAAGCCACTAAGTCTTTGAGTGACTCGCCGTCCTTCTGCCGAATGGAGAATAAGCTGTCAGCCACTCGAGGGATCCTCCAGCAAGCATCGAAGTGCACCAGAAAGGCCTTCTCTAGTTTTCGGAAGGAGTTGATGCTGCACGGTGGTAAGCGAGAGTACCAGGCGTGCGCAACCTTCTGAAGAGTGGCCAGAAAGGCGATGCAGAGGAGGGCGTCGGTCGTCCCCTGGACTTGCATGAGTACCTTGTAGCATTTTAGGTGGTCCAGCGGATCGGTGGTGCCATCGTAGGGATCCAGCTGGGGGAGGCAGAACCGGGTCAGGATTGGCTCTTCCAAAATACGACGGGTTAACAGGGGTCAGCTGTCATAGTCCACCTTTGGTTGATTGGTGATCCTGCGACTGAGCTCCTCTAGCCGCTGATTGTATTCGTCGAGCCGTTGCTTCGCCCGATGGCCGATCCGACTATCGAAGGACCCCTCCCTTGAAGACTCAGAAGATGAGTAAGGGAAGGGGTAGCGCTGGTGGTGATATCCCCGCTCGGGCTTCTTCCCATGTTGCCATCTAGGGAGGCTGTTAGAACGGTGGGCGGGAGATCGTGGCCTCTTGGGGGCCTCCCGGCGATGAGGCTTTGGCGAAGCACGATGGTAGGGCTCCCACGAAGGGAGTCTACTATGATAGCTGGCTGGCCTAGGGGCCCGCCACATGAGGTGGAGAAGGTTGAGGTTGTTGTTGTATGGCTACAAAATGTTACTCTTGCAGCTCCTGAACTATAGCCATCAGATCCTGGACTTGTTGAGCAAGGGCAGCGAATTGGTCGGGTTGAGTAACCAATGGCAGTGGCAGAGGCAAAGTAGGAAGGCTAACCTCTAGCTGCTCAGCTTGTAGAGGATGCCCTCCGGCATGGCTGGCAGAGGCCTCCCGAGCGCATATAACCGCCATTTCTTTCTTGGATGGGAATAAAGATCTGCTACTAGCCATCGCAGGTGTTTTCACCTCTCGTCCCCCTACCTGGCACGCCAATCTGTTGTTGCCAAATCATCTTCTTCGAACGTCAGGTGAGATCTGAAACTCGATGCCCAGTGCATATGGGCTTGGGAGTCTTCCGATGCCTCCACCTCGGACTGGGATCCTACAAAAAAGTCCCCGAGGGTCGGTTGTTCCAGCAGGGACCCTCTGATGCTCAAGTGAGTGATCTGGAAAAACAGTTGTGTATGTTTTTTAAGGGTTAGTTGAAAACTTGAAGAAGTTGAATCCCCCCTCATTATGAGTGAAGGTTCTTGTACCTAGTCAGTAAATGGCATACATTGCTCAAAATGAATTCTCATTAAAATATAAAGACATAACATAAAGCATATCTTTTAGTCTATATCTATATCAGTAGGTGGGCCACGTGACGGTTGCACTCGTTAGAGGGCCACGTGGGCTACGTGGGCACCGAGGCCGATGCTAGAGTCGGTCTTGAGGCTGACTCTAGGATCGGTGCTGAGGTCGACGCTGGAGTCAGTAGTGGGCCATATGGGCGCCGAGGTCGACGCTGGAATCAGTGCTAGGGCTGACTCTGTAGTCGATGCTGAAGCTGACGTTGGAGTTGGTAGTGGGCCATATGGGTGTCGAGGCCGACGCTGGAGTCGGTATTGAGGCCGACTCTAGAGTCGGTATTGGGACATAGGCTGGGGATGACTCATGGGATCATGACATGTCAGACCATAATGAAGGGTCGTAGTTGTTTGATTTTACCTTCATCAATCAGCCTCGTTCGTTAATTGTAACGTGACTTGATCAACCATATCACATACCATTATTTTTATTGGTATTTTGATCCTACATAGTTTGATATGATAAAATAAAATAACAGAAATAGGAACGTAATCTTTGAATATAATATATATTACTATATATATATTTATTTATTTTAATTTTTACGCAGATCAAAATACCTCTCTTGCTAGTTTTATTTTCAAAGCTCTCGGTTGCATTCAGTTGGCTCGATCGACCCGTTTGGCGATTGGTGCGACGCCTGACTAATTGGAAGCGCATGCGGGCCCCGGCCCTCAAATTCGCAGGGGGCGCTCATTCGCGGAAACCGCTGCCCGAGGAGGGGGGCCATGTATGTATTCTCCAAGTGGACTGCCTTGCTTGCGCCAGCTCCTTCAAATTTCATCTCGTTTCTTGTCCCCGAAAGTGCTTCATTTTCTTTATTCCTTTTTATCGTTGCGATTTCGATCTCTGGTTCCTGCCGCTGGTCTTTAACAAAAGAAAGGGAAGGAAGAAAGAAATTAGGCGGCGGACGAAGGAAGGGCGGTTAGAGGGAGTGGCAGGATGGCGTCGCCGCGATCCCAGGAGTCGTGGGATTGCATGCTCCCCGGCCCTCCCAGCCGGAGCAACGGTGGCTCTGCCGACTACAGCGCCGGCGGCCTCATCGCTTATGGCGCCGGCAGCAGCGTTGTCGTCGCCGACCCCCGATCCATGCAGCTTGTCTCCGTCCTCCCCATGCCCGCCCCTCATCACCACAACCACCACTCCTCCTCCTCATCCTCCTCCGTCGGTGGCCCCACCGCCTCCTCCACCACCTCCCCGCACGCCCTCGCCCCCTTCGTCACATCCGTCCGCTGGTGCCCCCAGCCCCTCTCCCGCGATCTCTCCGCCCTCGACGACGCCTCGAACTCCCACCTCCGCCTCGCCGTCGGTGACCGCCAGGGCCGCATCGCCCTTTGGGACTTCCGATCCCGCCAGGTCCTCCTCTGGCTCGACCCGGAGTCCTCCGCCGACCGCTCAAGGCTCGGGATCCAGGACCTCTGCTGGGTCCGCTCCGACTCCTGGCTCCTCGCCTCTATCCACGGTCCCTCCCTCCTTGCCCTCTGGGACGCCTTCTCCGGCCGCTGTCTCTGGAAGTACGACGCCACCCCGGAGTACCTCTCTTGCATCCGCCGCGATCCTTTCGACTCCCGGCACTTCTGCATCCTCGGTCTCCGGGGCTTCCTGCTCTCCGCCGTCGCCCTTGGCGGTGGCGCCAGCGGCGGGGATGGCGACGTCTCCGTACAGGAGCACCAGATCTCCGGTATCGGAGATCTCTCCGAGCTCCAGAAGCTCGAGAAGGAGGCCATCGGAGCCTCTCCGTCCTCCCCTGCCCTCGCTCTCTTCCCTCTATTCTTAGCGCGGCTTTGCTTCTCCCCGCGGTGGAGGCACATCCTCCTCATCACCTTCCCCAAGGAACTCATCGTGTTTGACCTCCAGTACGGCGCCTCCCTCTCCTCCACGCCCCTGCCCCGTGGTTGCGGCAAGTTCTTGGATTTGGTGCCGGATGCCGACCTCGACCTGCTCTACTGTGCTCATCTTGATGGAAAGCTCAGCATCTGGAAGAGGAAAGAGTAAGGCCCTCAAGTCATACTCGCCTTCAATTCCCCCTTTTCCCTTTTGTTTTGGTCTGTTTTCTGTAGATTCCAAAGTATGATCTTGTACAAGAAATGCTGCGAAGGGTTTTGTGTTGTGTTTAAAAATTTATGATGAGAGGGGGAATTACGATCCTACGAAAACACAAATGAGATTTTCTGAGACGAGAAAATGATCATTGGTCAAAAATAAACGGATATTAGTTATAATATTAATGCACCAAGGATTGTGTTATGTTTTGACTGAGGTAACGACCCATTGGCAATATCAGTGGATAGGTGGACGTGGATGGTGGCTATAAAGGATTTGTTAATTGTTCGACCGTTTGAGGTTGAAAACTTGGTCAGGTTAGAATATGGAAAGTTCTGATGGATACAAAATATGTGCTATATTTGTTTAAAAAAAAGATTTGTTTTAAATATGGTTTTCTGATATTCAACTATTTTATTGAAGAGCCTGATACTTCAAATTATGCAGGAAGATAGGTAAGGATGTGCACAAGATACCCTAAATTGATTGATCATTCTGGAGTGCATTTTGAAAAGATTGTGGAACCATGGCATACTAGCACAGCTGTAAATCATGGGAAAAAAGATTTACAAGAGTTGAGACTGTGATTGTTGCGTTTTTTTGGCTAGGGTTTAGGCATCAGGTGAGCTTAGCATAGGTATGTAGTCAAGGAAGAGTATCAAGAAGCATAATACACGCACATAGAACTTAGTATAGTCAAGTCTTAGATTTGGTCACCCTTTCCTTCTTTGGATCCATAGATCTCGAAGCCACTCCATCTTTTTCACCTTTGGAATCCATGATTTATGTGGATCCAATGATGAAAAGGATGACTAGAACTGGGCTTGGGACTATATTAAGCTGCTTGCTGGTTGTGGCGGATGATTGTAATAGAACCATTAATTTTGAGAATCATATTGGATGGTTATGCGCATCTATTAAAATTGAAAGAAAAATTCTATAAAACTGCTATTAGGCCAGCTATACTATATGAAACAGAGTGTTGGGCAATATTGAAATAACATATGAATAAATTAAGTGTAACTGAAATGCGTATGTTAAGATGGATATGTGGTAAAACTTTAAAAGATAGAAATAGAAATAAACATATAAGAGAAATGATAGTAGTAGTCCTAATTGAAGATAAAATGAGAGAAAATCGATTACGGTGGTTTGGACAAATACAACATGAACCTTTAGATGCTCCCGTTAGAAAGAGTGATCTTTTAACAATTCATGGTAAGGATAGAGGTAGATCTAAATTAATATGGGCATAAATAATTAAAAAAGATATAATTATTTGTAATTTAAATATCGACTTGGTCCTGAATAGAGTATAGTGGAGGAAGCAGATTCATATAGCCGACCTCATGTAGTAAGGAAAAGGCTTAGATGAGTTGAGTTGAGTTGAGATATTGGATGGTTATGCCAAAATATATGTAAATCAATCTCAAAGTGGCATTCCTTTGGCAGCTAAAAAGTAGGGAGCGAAAACCTGAGACTATATACCCTAAGAAGTACCAAGGAAAAGAGTGAAGGGGAAGCCATCAACATGGTTACTTGTGGGGAAAATTTTATTATTGCTCATCCCAAACTAAATTTTTTTTAGCATTCGAAGTAACTTGCATTTTAACCTTTTAAGAGAAGTTGCATATTTTTAACAATCATAATTACTGAAAGAGGAAGAAGCCATAACTCACAGGTCAAGGAGTTGATGGTTGCAATTATTTGATGATTATCATTTAGGACATTAGACGTTTGGTAGAAAGGAAAGAGTGGGTTTTGGATTAGAATTTAGACTTGGATTGAGAAATCAAATCTAAGATCTGATATTGGATTCTGTATATTGGAAAACAGAAATGATGCAAAAGAAACTTGTAAGTTGATAATAGAAAATGAAGTATGGAATCCATCCAAATAACTTGGTTCAATAATAGAGTTGCGTGTACAAAACATTGTTCCTTGTCTTTTATTTTTAAGTTTGGGTTGGATTAGGACTCCTAATATTCAAACATGAACAAATAAAGACTAAAACTTAAAAGACAAATAACTTTTGCATGTTGGTGCATAACCATAATGATAACGACAATATGAAAAACAACACTTATTCATTACCTAGTGTTATGTTTGAACCAAACTTGTCTACCTTTTTATTCCTCTAAGGGGCTTCTCTATCATGATGGACTTGTTGAGATTCTTGCTTACAACTTTCATCAAGACTGTCATGGGTTTTCCTCTCAACCTCTTTTTCTTTTCTGTATAAAATATGGGCTACCTTTCCTTCTTAAGGTTCATGGGCTGGTGTTGTCTTAGTTAGGTTTCTTCTCCTTGATCCTTATCATGTTTCTCTTTTACCTTTCTAATCCTGACCTTGCTAATTTTACCATACATCTGCCTCAACTATCCCACTTTGTAATATTCCTCTCATATAATCTTGGATATATGCATGACATAATTAAATTCCAATGGTGCATTTTTATCAATTAGCCCTTCAATTTTATAATCAGAAGATTTTCGGGCAATAATTGTTTTCGACTTTAACTAAGCTTAACACTAGAAAAGGATGGAATGGGTAATTGAGATATTTTCAGTATAATCAGAGTGTATAGATAATTTAAGGACATCTCTTGAGTAGTTTCTGGTGGGACAATTCTTAGCACCAAAGTGAAAATTTTGTAACATTTGATCAAGTCTTCTTTGTTGTATGAGTTGTGGATGCTAAAGAGGTTATATTTGCAACGCTATGATCATAGAAGAGAGGAACACGAATTGGATGTATGCTAAAGGTAGTAAGTAAAGGCAAGGTTACAAATGTGTTTTAAGTCTTAATATTTTCTAATTAAAGTAATGTGACTGCATGTGTGATTTAGATTTGAATCAAATGTTTGATAGTAGCAAAGTAATTCTTAAAGTCCTAGATAGCTTTGGTGATAAAGTTATGAAGATTCTTGTTAAGCTTCTAAAAAGATGGAAATTGATGGTTAGACATGATTTCGAAGCGTATAACTGGTTTGACTTGTTGGTTGTGGATCTCAGCTATCAGCCATGTAAAACACTGAATATGTTAACTATATTTGTTCCTTTTGCTGTCCTTTTTTAATTTCACTGGGTCATTGTTTCTTATATGTTTCCTTGACCATAATCTTCCTTAGTAGGAAGGAAAAATCCGTAAAAACTGGTTGTTGCAGGATATGTATGAGTCTGTGCATACATATATACATGCAATATATGAGGTGTACTACAATTTGTTTGATTGTATTTTATGTCAGAACCAGTTAGTCTTAGCTAGATGATTACGGTCCAATATGGATAATCCGAGTCATTATATATGATCTACTATTTCTAAATTATTTACGTACAAATAGTCATGATTTGGAGTCAGCCTCTGCATTAAGTGGTCAAAAAATATGTATTGTTTCTTGCTACTTAATTGATCCTTTTTTGAGCATCCATGTATAGGTTAGTTGTTTCCAAATAACATGATTTATAGTGTTGAACCAGTTTAGAGGTGCTAGATCAATTAGATCATTGGTGTTGGTCTCCATTGTTCATTCAAGATTGATCAGACTTGACATGAATTTTGGTCAACTAGATTCTGTTTCATCTCAATATATATTCTAAACACTGTACAAGTGTGCCAACATGCTACATGAAAACTTTCCTATTCTCAAAATACCCTTCTTCCATGATCCCCTTATTTTTTCCCTTGTGCATATACTTCCAAAATGTTCCTATAATGTTTATTGATTTAAACCTTGTGTTGACTGATGTCCTACTTCTATTATCCAACATAGGGCCTATTTAGTTCGAGATTGGAATTAGAATAGGAATTAGAATTGCTCGTTTTCTCCATCTGTTTGGTTAACATAGGAATCGGAATTATAATCAGATTAATTCCTATAGCTATTGTTTGGTTCATCCAACATTAGAATCAGAATCAATTTTGATTTTCAATTGTGCTTTTGAACTAAAAACTTCAAAATTTGATTATTTTTAAAGTGTTTAATATGTGTACTACAATTAATATTCATTTCACAGATAAAAAGACCTTAAAATAAATAAATAAATAAAGGCAGACATTGCAAGAGCATGATTTCTTCCCCCTCCTACCTGAGAACTGAGGAAAAAAGGAGCAGCATAGGTTCTCCAAGAAGACAAGTGCCATGAGTTTGTCTTGACTCCTCCTTCGCTCTTGAGCACCGAAGAACAAAAAAAGGAGAGACCCTCATGGGGTTTCCATCATAGGGTTTGGCTGGGTTTTGCTTTTTATTTTGTTGTGCGATTATGGCATATACTTGGTAGGAGAATCACTTGTAGTGTACTTGATATTGCTGAATGTCTTTCGTTCACCATTTATGATCCATTATTTGTGCCTATGTTGTGGAGAAAGAGGAAGAGCTTATGATGACAATGGAGTTGTTATAAGAGGGAGCACAGGGTGGGTGAAGGAAGTGGCATTGGATGAGAAGAAGAGAGTAGGGGGCAGGTGAGACGAATGAGAATGGTTATGACATTTGAAATCGAAATCGTTAGCTTGAGTGAGAGTTATCTTGAGTGAGAGTTCGGATTTCTAATCTTCCCTAAAATGTGATTCTCGTTTAAGATAGAATTGTGATTCTCGTTTCAGATAGAATTGGAATCGAATTCCAGTTCTGTCCAAACAAATAGCTGGAAGCAGAATCAGTGATTCTGATTTCCATTTCAGAGTTCCATTTTCGTGAACCAAACAACTGTAATACCCTAAAAATAGTCATGCATTGAATGAGAAAGAAAAGTTTAAATGAGAAAGAAAAGTTTAAAGAGCTTATAACTCAAGTTCATCTGCTATTAATTAACTTACACTTGCGTTTTTAAGGCCACATGGTTTCGATCTATTAAGAGATTAATTAGGCCAACAAGTGGGCTTGGGGCGTTACAAATGGTATTAGAGTTTATCCGAGTATGCAGAAATTGGTCGATAAGGAGGAAAGGGCTTCCCATGAAATTGTGGTAGAGTTCTAAAATGGCATAGAACCATCCCTATAGCACCAACAATCTGGCTCGGGAGAGATTTTGGCTAGCTTGTGATGTGCGATGAGGACGTTGCTTGATAAGGAGGGAAGACTATAATACTCAAAAAATAGTCTCACATCGGTTGGGAAAGAAAAGTTTGAATAGCTTATAACTTGAGTTCACCTGCTACCAATTAATTTGCACTCGAGTTTTTAAGGTCACGTGGTTTTGGCTTGGTAACAGATTAATTGGGCCAGCAGATAGGCTTGCACATTACACAAACCTAATGTACTATTAATTGGGTAAACTCTCCTCTTCAATTGGGACTCTATTGCATTGCCTCCCTCTTAATTGAGTGGACCATATTTTAAGAGAAAGATGAGATCAATTCCTCTATCAAGATGATATCAAGTTTGGCTAAGAAGATTGATGTAGACGCTTCATCCAAAACCCACTTAAGCCTCAAGCTTACCATACTGGGGTTGAGATTCATCAAGGTCTCCTTGTTCTCCGATGATTCAGGTCTCATATTTTTCATTGACTTATCTCACCTTAATGTCACCGCAATTGCCTCCTCCATATACGAATAAATACTTGTTAAAATGATATGATTATTAAGATGCTACCAGAATAAATAAATAAGTGCTGGGAGAATGCATGGTATTTTAAGTTCCTCTATTTTCTTTCATTCAGAGTTTATATAATTTGCAGATCTCTTGAGATTTTTGCACTTTGACTATAATATTTTCCTCATCATGTCCAAAACATAAATTTCAAGGAAGCTTACCTGCTCATATTGAAGTCTTAAATCAAGAAGAGATGGGGATGGGATCATCTGCTGGCTTGTACACAGAAAAGGCATAAAGTTTATTTATAGATTATAAATATAGTATAACAATCTTAAATTATTTTATGAGAAAGATATATCAACATCTCATTCATGCTTATATCTTTTCTAGAATATATCCTATATCTAAAATCTTTGACTGCCATGTGCAGTAGCATATGAACTATACAAACATACATACATACATATATTCATATATGTATGTCTAGTCTATTATCAATCTATGGAAGGTAGGAAGCATTAATATCTTTTCTGTTACATAACATGAACTCTAGAGTTCATGATGTCGGCATCTCCACATTTCCTAGGCCTCACAACATTTCTTGCTTTATTCTGAATCTATCAACTTAATACCTAGAATCTTTTGCCAGTGTAAATATCTAGAATCCAATCCCAATGTGAAGCCATCTTAAAAATATCTAGAATCCTTTCTTAATGGAATTCATCTAAAAATTTGCCAATATGTCCTCTTTCTGCATAGCCTGCTTGCACCCCATTGTCTATGTTTTCAGGTCATGCTTATCACATATCCTAACCGAATATATGGCTCTTTTCTTAGGTTGTGCTTCTTGTTGCCTCTACTTTTTAAAAGTAGTTCTTACAAAAGAAGCAGCTATAATCTAGGTTTTCTATAATCTGTATGTGTGTAAGGCTTTATTGCTGTTGTATGTATGTATGTATGTATGTGTGTGTGTGTGTGTGTGTGTGTGTGTGTGTGTGTACATTGTTCACAAGTGATATGTTAATAGTGTCGAGAAGAATTTAATCATGGACTTTCTTGGATAGGTTGCACGGCAATAGATATTTTCATGGCTTGAGCAGTTTTATGGATTTAGGGAACATAGAAAGCATTAATATATAAGCTAACTGAATGCATGACTCTTTTTTTAGTGTGTGCTTGGTCTTGCTTTTCCATTTCAGAAGTTCTTAAAAAAGAAGCAGCTAGAGGCCAGGTTTTCTAGCTTCTTCTGAAAATTTTTTTGGACCCTTTATTATTGTAGAAGCACTTCTCAAATAATGTCACCGAATATTTGTGCTTGTTTCGAAAGTATTTTTTTGCTTTAAAATTTACAAACCTACTGTTTCACAGCAACAATAAACATGTCCTTGCTGTGGCATGTTGTATCTGCCACTGGAAAGCCTTTTCCTCTATGACTTGCCATGTCGCTTGTCAAATGTTTTGCTTCATCAAGTTGAGAATTGAGTTACTGAAAAAAAAAAAGCCTGTTTAACTCATCAACACACTTATTAGCTTTTGACTGCAGAGGAGAACAGGTGCACGTCCTGTGTAACATGGAGGAGTTAATGCCTTCAATTGGTACTACCGTTCCATCTCCAGCTGTTCTTGCCATTACTCTTTGTCAATCAGAATCTGCTATTCAAAATGTTGTCAGGCTTTGCTCAGAGTCATCATATACAGAGTCTTCTCTTGATGTTGTCTGTGCTTCACCTAAGAGTTCATATAAAGAAATGAATTTTGGTTCCAAGTCATATCTGATCTCCATTTCTGATGATGGGAAAGTTTGGAACTGGCTTCTGACTTCTGAGAAGGCTAGAGATGCTGAGAAAGCTGTGTTTAATATAAACAAGTCTAATGTTGTCAGTGAAGAACTGGTATTGAAGAAACATACTAGACCAACTGATAATTTGTTATCTAGAGCTGTACCAGATGTAGATAAAGAACCAGAGCCTGTCAGCAGTAGCTGTGTTCACTCAACAAACTCAAGTTTTATTGGATCAGAATTTTCTATGAAGGTTTGCCGACAAGCAACTTATAACTGTTTTGCCTCTTTGGCTTCTGGTTACATACAAATCAGTACTAATAACATGAATACTTTTTGAGTAGCGCATGGATTTTTTTTCTTGTTTGTACAAGATTATGATTGTAAGGCTTATGCAATTTTGCTTGTGTTCTTTCCCTTTTTTCCCCCGGTTAATGTGCTGCAATTTAATGTTTTTTTAACTTTTATTCATCTATTAAACTGTTGTCTTAGATGATGCTTTACATGATTTCAATGGATTCTGATTCAAAACCATCCCAAGCGAGGTGATTATGCTCTAAGAACAAAATTTTGGACCTTCAACGACATGCGTTGACCCAATTAGCACTAAACTTTGATCAAATTTGGATTAATTTCATAGTTTGACACGTTTTTGTGACTTGTCAACCTCCACCTTTCAAATTCAGATTGGGGACTAATAGTAGCAATGTTGATAAAAATGATAGTCGTCCTAGAAAATCATGTTGGATTGATGCATGAAAGATCGATAATGGAAGCTATCTTATTAGTTAAGCAATTGATAAAAGTAGAGAAAATTTTAAAATCAGTTCTGACTTCTAAAATTCTTATGGTAGGGTACCAAGAAACGTAATGGGTTATGAAGAAAGGGCATATATGATGATATGGAGCTGTTTTAAAATTTTGTAATTGCAGTTGCACTGCATGTTGGATTGTAATGCAACTCATCTCATTTGTTTGGAGTTCTGTAATTTAATTGTGTTGTAAGTCAAGTTATAGTTGCTCTGTGAATGAGATCTAAAATTATGCAAGTCAATTTGCAACCAACTTGACCGCAGGTTGACCTGCAGGAAGTCAACTCACTGTTTTGAAACACAGAAATGGTTACATTTAATATTATAACATGATAATGTTATAATAATAATAATAGTAATAATAATAATATAATGTTTTATGAAAATATTATTATAACTATAATATAATTATGCAGTGTAAAATAAGATAATATAATAGCATTATTATATTATTATATTATTAGAATAATGATTATACTTTCTAATAATACATTACAATATAATTGTTAATAATATTAATAATATTATATTATAGTAATAGTATAATAATATTATATTATATTTAATGCTATATTATAATAGTTTATAAATTAAGAATATTTTTGAATAGTAGTTTTTGATTATAAATAGTCTTGCAAAATAGGGTCTTACAGCTAGAATCTTCCAAATAGTATTAGTTACAATGCAATTTGACTGCATGTAAAACTCAATTACATTGTAACTTGAACTGCATTGCAGTTTCACTTGTAGGATTCCAAGCGGCCCTATAATTGTATTTGTTAAGGGTTTTTTATGTTGGAACCTTGACAGCCATTAGGACTTGTTAAACTCAACTCATAAGCCTTTTTCTAACTACATGGGGTTGGCTACATGAATCTGCTTCCTCCACTCTGTTCTATTCAGGACTAAGTCGACACTCAAATTACAAATAGTTATATCTTTTTTAATTATTTCTGTTAAAGGATCACTCCTTCTAATTTAAGCAAAAATAAAATAAAATAAAATAACCATTAGGACTTGTTGTATAACAATAATTATCTTTTTAAGCTAATTTTAAAGGATGGTATTCCATCCTGTTTATTAAATATAGCTTTATAAGATGAGGTCTTCAAAATTAGTAGAACAAAGACAATATATAAAATGCAATTTTAATGAAAATGAAAATGAATGAGGTCTTAGTTAAGATTGATGTACAGGAGAAATCATGTAGTGATTGATTTTTCTATTTGGGATCTTTAATGGAGAAAAAAAAAGAAAGAAATTGAAGGAAGTCGAAGATGTGCGTGCTAAAGTTAAAGCTGGTTGAATGAAGTGGAGAGGTGCTTCTAGGATATTACGTGATTGATGCATATCTTGATGATTAAAAGAAAAATATATAAAACAGCAATAAGGTTGGCAGTGTTGTTTGGCTTAGAATGTTGAGCAATAAAAATGGTTTAGTAGGACAAGTTAAGGATGGCAGAAACTAGATTGTTAACATGTGTATGGTAAAGCTAAAACGAATAGATTAAGATATGAGTATTATTTGTGGTTACGATAGTTGTACAAATTAAGGACAAAATGATGAACAACTTATTGAGATGGTTCTAAGAGGACTCTTGTGAGGAGAGGTACTTTAATCTCTGTTGTGGATGCAGGAAAAGGAGGGAAAACTTAAGGTAACATGGATGAAGGTTGGGAACGAAGATATCGAGTAAACTTGAAATAACATCAAAGGTGGGCAATGCTTGGCAAATGAGAATCCATGAAAGTTGACCTCCAAAAGTTGGCATAAGGTTTAATGGTTATGGTTATTATTATATTGATTAACTTTAAATACAATCAATTTAATCGGCATAGCTAAGCTCCATTCCATCCTTTTTGTGACAATGCTGGCTAATTTAGTAGATTTAGAGTTGGTTTTGTGAGACTCTTCTTTGACTTTTTTTTCCTACTTAGGTTTTAGTTTTTAGTATTCAGATTTTCTACAATGACATTATGACACAAATCAATTTGACATCTGAAATTCTATGCAGGCTTAACTTTCTTATTGGAAACTTAAGGAACAAGTATTGGTGCTGACCTATTACCATTTTACCAAAGTTTAAAAGTCTAAGTATTGGTGCCTGTTTCCGTGCCTTAGTAACACACACATGGTACACCTATTGGTGCAAGCACAACAAAAGTGAAATATACCGCCATATATCCTTACGGTAAGATACTGAGGATTGTAGAGCTTGGTATGGTGGGAGTGGCATAACATGACACTTTGAATCATGTATACTACACTATTACTACAACAACAACAACAACAACAACAAAGCCTTAATTTCAAACTAGTTGGGATTGGCTACATGAATCCTTTTTCTTCGTTCAACTCCTATGTATTACATTATTAAGCTAGATATATATCGTTAAGAGGAGATCCATCCTAAGAGTCAGAAATTTAATTTAATATACACATTGAATATTTGTGAGTAATGTTTGTTGTACCAACCTGTGATGCACTGTATTGGCACATTGTACCTGTAAGGTACTGATGTGGTACTGAAGTTTGGTTCATTTTAATCAGAATGGATCCAAACTAGTCTTCTCCTCTACCACCCGAGTGTTGTATTAACCTGTATTGTGTGGTTTCAGATGGTACCACGGTTGGGCATGAGGAAATGCTGTGTTGGACTATATTGATAAGGTACTGGTAGTGTCGCTGCTACTGGTACAACAGATTTCATTTATGAGTATCCTAGGGAATTAATCTTTCTGCATACTTGTAAAAAACTGTATATATAATTATTCCAACAACATTCTAAACTCAGGTTTATTGCTGAACTAGTATTTAGAATTTGCCACAAAATGGTCCAATAAACAACAATATCTCATTTAAGGTATAAAGCAGCCACTTTGTAAAGTTTAGAAGATGAATTGAAATGATGCTTGAGATGAACTTAGAGAAGCATTGAAGGACTAAGGAACCACATGCATAAAATTTTGCTTATAGTAGCAAGACTTGATGCAAACTGAGAACAAGAAGCATGACTCATTTAATTGATAATTGTAGAATCTGTGCTTGATGAGACAGGTGATTTGATAGAAGTTGCTGCAAATGTAGGCATTGATGTTGTATAATTTCATGTTTTTGCTGGTCATGGAAGACAGGTTGCTGGTCATGCTTTTGGCCATTTGCTCGATTGCTTTTCCCTTGCATATTCCTTTGATATTCTGTCTCTCCTCCAGTGAATCAGTCAGAGCAACCCAGCGATGCTGAGGAAAAGCTGACAGTTGGGTTGCATGGTATCCGTTGCCTCATCCACTAAATATTATCTTCCAGTATGCACAAGCTGTTAACAAGCTAGTGAACCCTCCAAAAGCTAAAGCTGCTAGAGGAATGAGTCAACAATACATATCAGGCTCAACATATGCTTGCATGAGATTAAACAATGAATGGATGTAATGGACTGACATGCAAAAAGTGATAACTGACAATCATATCAATTAATGGATGTAATTATTGACTTTGGTGGAAATGTAAAGTATCAGTGCTGATTGCTAAATAAGAGTGGTAGCTTGGGAGTTGAGGGAGAAGAGCATCAGGTGGATGTCCTATTAATAAAAAAACTGATCTCTTTAGAGATGAATGAAAATCTTATGTATCATTAGTCAAGCACTAGCACGTTGCATGGTGTAGTATATTGTTGTATGCCCAAGTGGGCTTTGGTTCCTCCCCCCCCCCCCACCGCGCAGGGCAGGAGAGGTGGGAGGGGGAGGGTCTTCAAAACTAGCCCTTGTAATCAATTTGGAGTGTGGGGAAAGGTTTAACAATCTGATCCAACAAAAGGTGTATTAAAAATTGGCTCGACTTCATGAACATGCATGCAGACACAGACATGCATGAGGACTCAACTGATGGTTATTTTTAGGACACTTTTTGATGCTCTTAGTTGGACTCTATGTCTTCTAGGCAAACTATTTCTAATGCTCTCATTTGATTTTGCTGTCTAGGTATCGCAATTTTGTTCCATCTTATGTAGTCCATCTTATGTAGTCCTTTTCTCTCATGCAGATCAGCTTAACTGGCCAGCTTCATCTTCTTTCTTCTACAGTGACCACACTAGCTGTACCATCTCCATCTCTAATAGCCACTTTGGCTCGTAATTTCTGCAACCCTATCTATTTATGCTTTTTTACCTAAATTAGTTTTTTTATATTTAATCTTATCATCTGGGCATTTATCAGACATGATTCAGTTAAGAATTTTCTATCTGAAGGTGGGGGTAGCAATCCTGCACCAGCAGTTCCACTTGTTGCATTAGGAACTCAAAGTGGGACTGTCGATGTCATCGATGTTTCTGCCAATGCTGTTGCGGTCAGCTTTTCTGTTCACAATAGCATCATCAGGGGATTAAAATGGCTTGGGAATTCCCGTCTTGTTTCATTCTCATACAGTCAGGTATTTGTTGTTATACAGCATTATCACTGCATTATTAACAATAGCAGAATTTGGTAGAGAATAATTTTCAGTCATATTTTCCCTAATATATATGCACTTCTATGTCATATTGGGATCTAAGGATGAGCTTAGCTTTGTTGCTATTGCTGTAAGCAGTAGCTACAATGCCCTTTTGTCTTATCACATTTGATGAACTGCTTTTTAAACATAGATGCTAGTCGTATCACTGCTTTGTGGTTAGTGACCTATCACTGCTTTTTAAATATAGTTGGTACTCTCATCACTGCTTTGCTGTTATTGTTTTATCACTGCTTTTTATATAGATGCTAATCAAGTTACTGGGTTCTGAAGCAAATTTACTAGCAAAGGATGCTTGTTGAACATGAAGCAATCTAGCAGGGAACTTATTTCCATTTGATGGTTTGCTTCTTTTTTTTTTTTCAAAAAAAAACCCAATTATATAAATAAGATGTAGAAAAGGAAGCTCGAACCTGATCTGATATGGATAAGATGCCAGTATATTCATATATGTATGTATTCATTTTTATGGATTCTAAATATTAGTAAGATGCCAAAATTTATTCCCCTATTCATTTGAATAGATACTCAACTCAACTCATCTAAGCCTTTTCCCAACTACATGGGGTCGGCTATTCATTTGAATAGATATTGATATAAATTATGTATTAGCAACAAAGATATGAATGCATATATAAATTGGATAATATAAAGTTTGTGGGTAGAATATTATTCCACTTTTAAGTTTTATGAACTACTTCAGTATACAAGCCTCCCAGCTTTCTGTTTTTATTTTCTTAAACAAAAAAAGATCATACAAAGAACAGAAAGAAACAAGCACATCTAATTAAAAGGGTTTTTACTGGGTTCTCACTACTTCCTATTTAGATGCTTGGAATTAAAAGGGTGACAGTTAAGGATGCAATCCTCAAAATTAAATATACTTGAAAACATATTGGTCTTGTCACTTATCCCCATTTCGAATCTTCTGAAAGTTATATGAGACTAGATGGAGCTGCAAATGAATATTGGTATATCTTTGTTTGTAGTTATATCTGCTTTTTTTATGGGTACACATATGAATTCAGATAGTAGTCAAATGCTAAATTTGTGCCTTTTGCTGAAGAGACTCAAATGCAGAAACAAGTCTGGATGGATATTATCTGATCGATTTTCAGCACTAGTTTGAAATCTTGATTATCGTTATGTTTAGCTGTTTTTCTTTAGTAAAGAACAGAGAAATGTTTTTTTTATTCTAAAATCAGTTAGGGATGCCATTCCAGAAAACCTGGATATATTTGTTAACTTTTCAATTATAGTCCTGTCTTGAAATTGGAGAAACATTGTGATTGAAAAGTTAATGAATTAATGCAGCCTAACCGTTAGCAATTTACCATTATAATTGGAAACATTTAAATCTTTTGATTTTTGGGAATAAAACCTATGTATTAGTATGGGTTGATATGCTGACTGATTTCATTCAATACTCTGCCCCGCTGATGGCCTGTGTTTGGTGTTATTATGTTTCATCCTTGATTGCTACTATGCTTGAAATGCTCATAGAAGTGTTTCTATTGAAACTTTCTTTGTTTATAAGTTAATTTTTTCATCTTATTTTACTGAAACATTAGACTTTTGGTTGATTTGAACTCAAAACTGAGCAGAATGAAGAAAAAGGAATATTATAGCTGATATCAAATAGTTTGAAATTAAGGCTTTGTTGTAGTTGTTTAGTTGATTTGAACCTAGAGACAACGGTCTTTGAAGTCTCAAATCATCACACGTCATAAAACATATTTATATCTTCTTATTATTTGCTAAAACATATTTATATCTTCTTATTATTTGCCCATCAAACTTTGCAATATAACTTTTTAGTAGTTAAAATTCAGTGTGTTGTTATTAATGCATGACTTTTGATGAATTTAGGTAAATGATAAGGGAGGTGGCTATAACAATAGACTTGTTATAACTTGCCTTAGAAGTGGGCTAAATCGTACATTCCGAGTACTTCAAAAGCCAGAACGTGCCCCAATAAGAGCTTTGAGGGCATCTTCATCTGGAAGGTTGGCCTTGAACTTTTCTTGAGAACCACTTTGAAGATGTGTATTCCTGATTCATGCTTTTCAGAAATATTTAGGACTTGGTAACTTCTATTTTTTCTTTTAATTTGTAACTACTAGCATTTGGCATATTTGATGCACATTATTTAATTTCATGGATGGCTATGGTCAATCCCAGGTGATTTTTCTAAAAGGAATATTTAATGGAGATGCTTGTTATCTTATGATTTAACATCATTATTTTATACTCTCTATCATTGTGATCGCGTCACGTGCAATGCAGATAATGCATTAATATAGAGATTAATTACCTAAAGTAGGAGCAGATGCTTGATTGGATTTGGGTGCACCATAGGCAGATATCCTAGAAAATCTAGAATAAGCTTGTTAAGTTAGCTGGTACAGAAGCAAGTTTCCTTAGAGATTCTAAAGTAGTCACAGCATCTCGGCTATAAGTTTCCTGGTAAATTTAGAGTGAGAATAATCAGATTCTGTTGATCAATTCTGGGCTTTTATCATGATTCAATTATATGGGCATCTAAGTGCAGTCATTCCCCATTTTGTGATCAAGAGAAATAAGTAAAAGAGGGAGGGAAAAAGATGAAAAAGATGAGTGTATTCGTTACTCTCCACCTTTTAAGGAATGGATAAAATTGGCATAGAAAGGAAAGATGAGGTTAAGTTTGGAGGAAGAAAGGATAATTGGACGGGCTAGTAGATGCGATGGCATTTCTTTATTTAAACTATCCAAAATTAAACTATGTAACATTAGATGAGTAGTTAAATTTGAAAGAAATGCTTTAATTATGCTTTGATTATAGCCCATATGTTAGTTCATGTTTAAATGCCTTTATCCCTTCTATTTTCTGTCTGTTCTTTCTTATTTTGATTATTTATCGACATTTGAAGTTAAAATGCATTTGTTTTTGGCCATTTTTAAAAAAAGCTGACTTAACCTCAATTGCAGGTATCTTCTCATTTTGTTTCGTGATGCTCCTGTGGAGGTGTGGGCAATGACAAAGAATCCCATAATGGTATCCACTTTTATGTACTTTTACAGTACCACAAATTGATTATGCAAGAATTTGCTTAGGGGGGTGCTTAATATTCTAAGGTAATTCTAACCAAGATTTTAAATCCCATGGGATGAGGCTGTTTCAGTTTTTTTTATGCAACAGGATGTGCTGCCATCTCATCCTGTCCCAACGCTTGGGACACTTAACGCTTGGAGCAACTGTGTCCCAAGATAAGTCAATTAGGATGCTGGGACAAAGGTGAAATGGTCCCATCCTGGCACTTGGGACAACCACCTGTCCCAACATCCCACAAGATGGGACAGCAACCTGTCCCAACATCCAACGAGATCTAAAACCTTGATTCCAACATTACATTATAAGTATCAAGTAGGATGGATCCTCTACCTTTGTCTAGGACATTAGATTGCATATATGTAGGTTCAAAAAGTAGCCACATTTTCCATGCAGCTGACATTCTCAGCAGAGCGACAAACCTTTTTTTTTTTTTGAATAAGCCAAGGAAAGTTCCACCTATTGTTTTGGAGTAGAACAAGAAAATGTTCAAGATCTCTAGGGGACTGAAGGTAAGAGTGTGAACTTCTCAAAGTGCTTTTTGTGAGATAGGGTATTTAACATGGCATGCAATGTCTCAGAAGTAGGAAGTCCTCTTTTGAATGTAGATCTGATTTTCCACTCTTTTGGATGCACTTTAACTTAAAAAGGAACATTTGATTAGATGACCGCTATGCATTACACTATCTAAAAGATACAGTAATAACTATGAGGATTTTTTGTTTATATCCATTACTATCTGAATGATAAAAGAAAGGCCTTTCAATAAGTAAAATATAGCAGGTGATTGTTGTTGCCCATATGTTTTTTTAAGCATTGATGTATGATTTTTTTTTTAGATGATTTGTGGATTACTAGAAAAATAAACTGTTTCAGTAGCAGGCAATGCATCATCTATCTATTTTTTAACCTTTATTTTAAGGCTAATTTTTGTAACAATTTCTGTTGAAATGTTGTATGTTGGAATGCTGGAAACTTAAGGCGCAATAACATTCTATCCTTGCATCTATTGGCCATCTAGATATGTCATGAAGCTTGCCTGTTCATTATTCTCATTGACATTAGACTGATTTATTACACAGATATACAATGGCTGTACAAATATAATTCTCGATATTTTTTTATTTACTCTTGTAGCTTAGATCATTAGCTCTTCCATTTACGGTACTCGAATGGACACTTCCGAGTGCACCCCGACCAATTCAAAGTACACCTTCTAGGCAGTCATCGTTATCATCCAAGGACCAGTCATCCAGTGCAACTGCAACTGCTACTGCAAATGCATCTAGTAAGTAAATGTATTCTTTGAAATAGTATTTGCTGCTGAAGCTCATATGAAAAAATTTAATTTGTTGCATGTGATCTTAAACAATTGCATATCTTCTTTCATCTTTCTACAATATTGCTAATTTATAGATCCTATTATTAATTTCTAGATGCAAAAAGCTCAGAAAATTCTGGTGATGACACTTCTGAAAGTTTTGCATTTGCATTAGTCAATGGTGCCCTCGGCGTATTTGAAGTTCATGGACGAAGAATACGAGATTTTAGGTATGTCTCTTTTATGTCAAACCATTCCTTGAAGTATTTTAAAAATATGCATGGTCATGATGCAATGGAAATGTGCCAAACTCAAACAAGGATGCATCCCTGCTTCTTACTTGAAATTTATGCACAAATAGTTAAAGGATGAATAATAGATGTTTTAAATTTGAGCGCTCAACTTGACTCAACTCATCTAAGCCTTTTCCAACTACGTGGGGTCGGCTACATGAATCTGCTTCCTCCACTCTGCTCTATTTAGAACCAAGTCGACATTTAAATTACAAATAGTTATATCTTTTTTAATTATCTCTGTACATGTTAGCTTAGGTCTACCTCTACCTCTATTTTATCATAGATTGTTAAAAGATCACTTTTTCTAACTGGAGCATCTAAAGGCCTACGTTGTATATGCTCAAACCATTGCAATCGATTTTCTTTCATTTTATCTTCAATTGGGGCTACTTCATTCATTTTTCTTATATGTTTATTTCTACTTCTATCTTTTAAAGTGTTATCACATATCCATCTTAATATACGCATTTCTGTTATACTTAATTTATTTATATATTGTTTCAATATTGCCCAACACTCTGTTCCATATACTATAGCTGGCATAATAGCAGTTTTATAGAATTTTTCTTTTAATTTTAATGGGATGCGCCGATTATATAATACTCCCGACGCACTCCTCCATTTAATCCATTCTGCTTTAACTCTATGATTCACATTTTCACCTATTTCACCTTCTTGTTGGATAATCGACCCAAATACCTAAAATTTTCACTCTTTGATATCTCTTGGCTTGCAATCTCCACCGTTTCTTTATTTGTATTTCTGTTCTCACTAAAATTACATTTCATGTATTTAGTTTTAGTTCTACTAATCTTAAAATCTTTAGATTCTAAAGCCTCTCTAAATCTCTAGCTTAGCATTTATTTCAAATTTAGTTTCATCAATTAACACTATATCATCTGCAAATAATATATACAATGGGATATCATTTTGAATATGTTTGGTTAATTCATCCATAACTAATTCAAAAAGATACGGACTTAAGGCAGATCCTTGATGTAAACCTACAGTAATTGATAACTTACTAGTTTCTTCTATTGTTATTTTAATAATAGTTATTGCTCTATCATACATATCTTTTATCAATTATATGGACCTTTTGGTAACTCCTTTTTTCTCTAAAACCCACTATATTATTTCTTTAGGTACTCTATTATATGCTTTCTCTAAATCAATAAAGATTATATGGTCTTTTTTCTTTTTTTTATCTCTTCATCAATCTTCTTAATAAATAAATAGCTTCCATGGTCGATCTTCCAGGTATAAATCCAAATTGATTATTTGACATCAAAGTTTCAGCTTTTATTCGATTTTCTATTACTCTCTTCCATTATTTCATTGTATGACTCATTAGCTTAATCCCTCTATAATTTGCATAGTTTTGAATATCTTTTTTGTTTTGTATATGGGTATTAATATACTTTTCTCCAATCATCTGGCATTTTTTGTTACTACAATCCTATTAAATAAATTGGTTAACATATCTCTAATTTCTTCTAAGCCTTTTAAAATCTCAATAGGGATCGCATCTGGTCCTAATGCCTTTGCATTTTTTATTTTACTCAAAGCCTATTTAACCTTAAGCATGCTAAATCGACGAAAAAATTTATGTTCATTTGTTACTCCAGGTTATCACATCCTTCTACCTTTAAATTTATTAAATTATTTTTATTTAATAATTTTTAAAATAACTTTTTTATCGTTCTTTAATCGTTTCTTTTACTAAGACTCTTTTGTCTTCATTCTTAATACATTTAATATAGTCAAGATCTTTTATTTTTTTCTCTTAGTTTTGCTAGTTTATATATACTCTTTTCACCTTCTTTCGTATGTAGTCTATTATATAAATCATCATAAGCTCTAAGTTTGGCATTACTTACCGCTTTTTAGCTTCTTTCTTTTCATCCCTGTATTTTTAAAACTTTCTTCATCCCTAGCCTCTTGCCAAATTTTATAGTTTATCCTTTTAAACTTGATGGCAGCTTGAACTTTCTCGTTTCACCATCAAGTTTTCTTTCCTATTAGTCATACTCCTTTTGATTCTCCTAGAACCTCTTTTGCCTTATTTTTTATGCATTTAGTTATTTTTTCACATTAAATTGGGATCACTATTTATATTCATAGTCATTTCTCTTACTAACTTTTCTTAAAATAATTCTAGTTTTTCTTCTTTCAATTTTTACCATTTAATTTTTGGATTAATAGTTTTACGCTTTACTTTAGATTTCATTTTTATCCATATGTTTGCTACCATATCCTATGTTGTGAAGTTAAACTTTCTCCTGGAATAACTTTACAGTTTTTGCATGTTATTTTATCTATCTTTCTAGTTAAAAAAAAGTCTATTTGACTTTTATTAGATCCATTTTTAAATGTTATTAAATATTCATCTTTCTTTTTGAAACAAGTGTTTGCTATTGTTAGATCATACGCCACTGTAAAATTTAATAAGCTCATGTCGGCTTCATTCCTATCTCCAAATCTATATCCTCCATGTACCGTTTCATATCCATCCTCTGTTTACCTATATATCCATTAAAATCTTCTCTCAAATATATCTTTTCTTTTTGTGGTATTTCTTGCATTGCTTCATCTATGTCTTCCCAAAATTATCTTAGTTTATTGGTCTAATCCTACTTGTGATGCATATGCACTAATTATGTTAATTATATTATTTTTAATTATAAGTTTTAGTGATATAATTCGATCTCCTTTTCTAGTTACCTTAACAACATATTCATTAAAATTCTTATCTACAATTATTCCTACTCCATTTCTATTTTTATATTTTTCAGTGTAATATAATTTATATCCTGTATTCTCTATTTTTCTAGATCTTTCACCTATCCATTTAGTCTCTTGTAAGCATATTATATTTACTTTTCTCCTAATCATAGTGTCCATTATCTTCGTCGCTTCACCTGTTAGTGTTCCTATGTTCGAAGTTGTTATTCTAAGCTGACTATCTTGGACTAACTTCTTTACCCGCATTCGTCCGTAGTACAGAAACCCTTGTTCATTTATCACCGAACCCGAGCGCCAGTGCGGTGCCTCTTGCCCATTTTTCAAAACATTCGGAGGTAGATGCAATGCGTCTTTTAACAGGGACGTCCTAGCCCTTCGCACAGTTTGATTTAGTAGATTCATATTTTAAGGGATCTGACGGAGTTTTACGCTGGCTGTCAGCTACTTAATGCAACCCTCCTTCTTTACCGGGCTTGGGACCGGCCTTGATGGAGTTAGTTAAAGGATGAATAATAGATGTTTTAAATCTGAGCGCTGATATACTAAAATTTATGAATAGCATGAAACCTTTTTCTTTTGCTCAAAGACAGAATGCCAATGTGTTTTATAGTGAAGGCATCCTCTGAAACTTTGGTAAAAGACTTTCAAGTTTGCAAACCCTGGAAGTGACCTGTCTCTGCCAGATACCCTTGGGAGCATTTACTGGTTCATGATTCTTTTCAAGGAACGCCAGATTGCTGCGGGTGTTTGAGAACGCCAGATTGCTGCGGGTGTTTGAGACTGGAGACATGTCTTTACTTTTGATTTTACTTGTCTATCAACAGCTTTCAAGGATTAAAACATACTGGACAATGCTTAAATATTGATTTGCAATTGCAAATTTATGCTGTAATTAAAATTAAAGAATGATCCTTTCACTTTGGCTATGAGACAACATCAAAAAGAATTTCAATAAGAAAACAAAAGTTGATAGTCATTCTTTTAACCCAAGCTAGATATGTTTGGGCCATACCATAGATCATTGTAATCATGGTCTGTGGAATCTTACCCTTCAGAGGACTCTGTGTGTGCATGTATGTGTGTGCGTGTAAGTTTTATCATTATGAACTTTGCTGCTAACATCCTATTTTCTCATATAAATTTTAAATATTTCATTTTTTCAATTAAAACAGATGGTTCTCCATTTTTGATGAGAAACACTGAGGCATGCAGTGCTGCTGGTTAATAGTTTAGAAGTGCATTTCCTGTCACCAGATTTTTGCTAAATTTTACTGGCAAAAGAGTTTATACTGAGAGTATCGAGTAGTAGACTCAAATAATACCAATTAGCTCAGTGACAAGCCTTTTTGTATTAGGCTGGTCCATTAAGTTAATTTCCATTTAGCCAGTTGGCCCATTTCCTTCTTTGAATGATGGTGAAAGCATCATGCATCTAGCATACTCGTAGTAGATGTGAAAGTTGGCATGTTAATGCTTTAGTGCATTATTATTCTATTGTTTTCTGATATCGAATAGTGATGTGGTCAGAGGTTTTTGAACTGCAGTTTCGCTTTTATGCCAGTTTCATTTTTAATTTCTTATTCTGTTTTCATGTTAATGATTTGGCTTTCCATTAACTAAAGATGTTCATGTCCTTGTTTCTCAGACCAAAATGGCCTTCATCTTCATTTGTTTCTTCGGATGGATTAATTACTGCTATGGCATATCGCCTTCCCCACGTAGTATGTATTATGTGCTTTTAAGCAGTTGTCACACCTTGAAGTTCTTGCTTCCCTCTTTATTTTTAGATTTTTTTTCTTACCAAGGGAAACTTTGGATGGCTTTTCATTCTCAGGTTATGGGGGACAGATTAGGCAACATACGCTGGTGGGATGTGACAACTGGTCTTTCTTCATCATTTAATACTCATAGAGAAGGAATTAGAAGGATAAAATTCTCCCCTGTTGTTTCTGGAGATTGCAGCAGAGGGCGTATTGCTGTACTTTTCTATGACAACACATTCTCAATATTTGATCTTGTAAGTAAAAAGTGAAGCCATATTGTCATTTTTTTAATCGCTATGATGATCAAGAACCTTCTACTCTATCGATCAAAGTCAATGTAGGCTCAGCTCAACTGAACTCAACTCATCTAAGCCTTTTCCAACTACATGGGGTCAGCAAAGTCAATGTAAACCAAAATGCTAAATCTGGATTTCAATTAGTGACATGCAATTTGGTAGTAAAAATTAATTGTCATGACAATAACATCCTCAAAATGTATTCCTTGAACATTTCAATGATTATGTTTTGCTATTCATTGCCTGGTAAAAATCCAGTTGGCATAAGTTTTGTTTTTCAATTTTCTAGGGATGATGCTTTTGCATTGATTTCCCTTGTCTCCTACCCTATAATCACATGTTCTTCTCATGTCCTCTATATCTGACCATTCCTTTTCCTGGTTCAATAATGCCTTTTATCTTGTCGATTGTGTTGTGTGTGTGCAGTCCTTTGGCAACATATGTGACTGGTGTTTATGGTTAGATTGTAACTTAAAGAGAAAATTTAAAAGCTGTCTTCTCTTGATGTTCATGTGGGATACTTGAAGCTTAAATTGCCAAATTCATTAGGCTGGTACATGAAATGTATGTTGCATGTTGTAGGAACAGAGGCAGTCGGAACAGTTGGCTGTTTGCAATGTCAACACCGAACTTCAGAGTCACAAGCAATCCCAGATTGCTTAACAAAAGATTTACATGATTAAGTTAGAAAGCAGAACTGCCTCCAGAAGAAGACTACCTACTAACTAGTGATAAAAGGTTTGTTAGAATGTGCAGTAGATACACTTGCGCAGACCTGAAAATCTAATACATAACAAGGACTTTTCCGATTGAGTTATAATAGAAAAAGGAACCAACTAAAATGACATCATGGGAAACACGGGTTTTCTCTTGATCTTTGAACTAGGCTATAAATATTGTCTTTGCATCTGCTGGAATGGCTGTCAAAATTTTGTTTAGCTATTGACATGGTTACCCATCATTAGGAGAAAAAAAGACACCTAGTGCAGAGAATTGCCTCTATCATACCATACTGGTCCAGAAATATCGATCTGATTATAAGGAATGTGAAATAATTTTCCATCCTTTAAGAGTTTGTGAGTGAACTGTTATCTTCTATATTCATGCTAAGTTTCAGATGTTACCAATTTTTAGGATACATCAGATCCATTGGCAAATGCCCTTCTACAGCCACAGTCACCTGGAACCCTTGTACTCGAACTTGATTGGTTGCCGACACGGACAAACAAAAATGAACCTCTGGTGTTATGCATTGCTGGAGCTGACAGCAGTTTTCGCCTTATTGAGGTTAATATGTATGTTCTTTCCAATTATAATAGTTACAATCATCATCATCATTCCATTTTTCTTTTTCTATGCTGTATTTTCCATTATGTAGATCTTGAAATTTATCTACTGCATAGCCAATGACAAATATTTTAGCTTTTCTTTAATGTACTATCTACTAGTTGTTTCACCTTTGCTGATTTTCTGATGCTTTATCTCTGACATTAATATGGTACTTCAAGATTTGCATGACATTTATGTATGTAGCATTTTGTTGTTATCATATTCAGCAGTGATATCAAGAACAATTCAAGCTTCAAGCCCAGGGTTTTGAAAGAGAGATTCCGGCCAATGCCATTATGCTTACCCTTATTACTTCCCACAGCCCATGCCCTGGTAAGGAATATGCTACATTTCCAGACGGTATGCTGCTTACAATGTGTAGTAGTTGTTCTATTTATGCTGGATGAGATGGTTGGAATCCACCCATTAGTATAATAGGTCTGATGCTGTAGAAATTTTGTTAGTCTACGTTACCTTCAGATACTGTGCACATGATTTGCCTTCATTTAGGACCACAGTTCATGTCAATATTTGCACCTTTTACTGATTTACCTTTTAAAGAGATACAGTACTTGCAGATTGACTACTTACCTTGTATAGTTGCTCTCTGCAGGCACTGCGAATGATCTTGCAGTTGGGTGTAAAATCCTCTTGGTTTGGTAAGAGCAGTACAACTGCTGATATGTTACTTTGTCAGACTGCTGAAGTTGGTCCAGCATCAGTTCAAGACCTTCGCAACTACATGATCGATTCAACCCTTCCTGTGGTAGGGGACTCTGTGGTTCCTGAATTACTGCTAAAGGTTTTAGAACCATATCAGAAAGAGGGTATGCTATCTTTCTTTCTTGATACGGTTTCCTTATATTATAACTTCAAACTGGATTGTTGAATATGCTTTCACCTTTTTCTTTGGTGGGGAAGGATGCATACTTGATGATGAAAGAGCTAGACTGTATGTTTCTGTTTCAAATAAGGGTTCTGCAGAGAGATTTGCCTTTGCTGCTGCAATATTTGGTGAATTTTCAGAAGCCCTTTTCTGGTTACAGCTGCCTCAAGCTCTTCGTCATTCGGTGGATAAATCAGAAAACAGATCTCTGCAAGAGGTTTCTAAATCATCAGTATCAGAAGCTGAAAGTCTTTCTATGCTAAATAGGATAGCATCTCGAGAAAGATCTGTTCCAGGAAGGGTGACAAAAGATATGGCGGTAACACAAATTACTTAACAATTAAGGACCTCCTTGTTTGTTAATCTTTGTTATAATTTTTCTATCCTGCCACTTCTATTGCTACTTAAGTTTCCCATAAGTTGTCAAATGCTCCTCATCTGATAATTGCAATCATTAGAAAGAGCAGGGGAGGTAGTGCAGTAGCAAAGGCTAATTAAATACATGCATAGATTGCATGCATGCATACATACGTATATACTTGTGCTTCCAATTTTTGTTCCTTACTTGAAAAAAATTATGTGGGTTGCAGAACTGTGGGCAACTTAATTTCATGGCCTTTAAGCCAGAGGAATTGTGGGGGAATGCAAATGAGAGAATACCTTGGCATGAGAAACTGGATCGAGAAGAAGCAATTCAGAAGCGTGTACATGAGTGAGTAGCTTCAATTGTTCACAAAATCCCTGTTGCATGGTGTATTCCATTCCTCAATTCTCCCTCACTCTCTGTGTAGAATATTTCTTGTCCTTTTCTACAATGATGATGATTTTTTTTTGAATCACAGCATTATGAGAGTTGCAGTAACTGGTACAATCAAATAACAGCTTAAGTCCTCTTTTTTTATTAATTGTTTGCTTATATGTGTATTGAGGGTATACAGAATTTTGAAAGTCAAATATTTATCGCTCTCACCCTTCCCCAACCCAAATTCCTTCAAAGAAGAATAAATAGACCAGGTAGTATGGGAATAGTTAGCCAACTCTTTGCATGGTCACATGCTTTGTATTATACCTTTCATCAATTTAGGTGTTTGCTTGTGTTGCCTGAAGATTGTCAGAACACTCATGTATTTTATTGATGATATTTCCCTGTATGTGTTGAAAGGAGGCACTTGGGAACCTTTTCATATATGGTTTTGCAGATTCACTAAATGTACATTTTGATGATTTAATCTGTAAATCAGGCTTGTCACTGTTGGAGACTTAGAGGCTGCGGTGTCTTTGCTACTCTCCACCCCACCAGAAGGATCTCATTTTTATTCCAATGCCTTGCGAGCAGTAGCACTGTCCTCTGCTGTGTCAAGATCATTGCATGAACTTGCTGTGAAGGTGAACAATCTTCTTTCCATCTTGCTGCTTCTGCATTGCCCTTGCCCTTACCATTTGCTATTATTATTCAAATCTTGGTTAAAATAACCTGAAGAAAAAAATCTTTTCATATCTACTTGGGGTCTGCCATATAAACCCTTGTGGATTAACTAGACCAGTCTTGGGTTTTTTGAGTAGGGTCGGCAAACAAGCAAATTGTTCATAAGCCAGCTTATGTTTGGCTCAAAATTTTTGCTCTAGTTTGGCTCGCTCATTAGTAAGTGAGCCAAGCTTGGATCTTTCAAGATAAGTGAAATATATTGTAATTATAAAATTAAAATAGAATAAAAAATTAGTCTATGCTATATAATGAAAGCATTGGTAGATCTTGAGCTCTCACCATATTTTCAGATGAGTCATTCATGAGCAGCTCGAGTTTGGCTCAGAATTTAAATGAGCTGGCTTGACCTCCGACTTCAATATCGAACAAGCCGAGCTGGAGACAGGCTTGGCTTATTTGGACTCCTACTTTTGAGGCTGTACTATCATCAAATATTTCTGTTTTTGTCATACCATATTTTTTATTATTATTATAACTGTATTATTATATAGGTCATTGCAGCCAATATGGTGAGGACGGACAAATCACTTTCAGGGACTCATCTTCTTTGTGCTGTTGGAAGGTATCAGGAAGCTTGTTCTCAGGTCAGGTGTCCTTATCAAAGCATGCAGCTTCACCTCTGTGGAGTCACACTTTTTTTTTTTTTTGGATGATACTTGCTTATTAATAGGAAATTGTTGTTTTTTATATTAAGCACTTGGTATGCATACGATTGTATTTTATAATACTGGGTAGCATGGAAAAACCATTGCTCTAGGCGTTGTCATCAGACATTACCTTGAGGCTTTGAATGCATCCTCAAATGATAGGATATATGGTTGAATACATGAAATTGCCAAGCTGTATCATTGGGGGGAAATATATGTTCAAAATTGGCTTTGAATGCATCCTCAAATGATAGGATATATGGTTGAATACATGAAATTGCCAAGCTGTATCATTGGGGGAAATATATGTTCAAAATTATGAGATTCATTTTAATGAGTTTTCAGTTATTGAGAATCCTGAGTGCTTTTGGAATTATTGAGTTTTGAAATTCGACATTACATGATACAGAAGCACGGCTAAAGAATCAGGGCTGCAGTGTTTTCCCATATCTGTTGGTTTAGTTAGCTGTTCATTTTTTCAAAGCATAAGCCCAATACATCTTGTTATGTCATTTCAATTGTTGATTAAGTATAAATTCATGCATGCAAATTAAAGGAATATCAACACGGATGCATGGTAATATAAGATAGAATAAGAAATAAAGTCATTTGTAAAAAAGGAGGTAGCATCAATCGGAGATAAACTAAGGAAAGAACAATTTAGATGTTTGAATTTGTGCAATGTAGACTTATAGATGTGCAACTGCAAAAGAATGATTTGATATACATAAAAGGAAGAAGTAAAGGTAAACTAAAAAATATTTTAAATTTTTGCATTTTACAGAAAATATGGCTCAAAACTAAGTTGAATGGAGAAAAATAAGTCATATAACTGATCCCAATTAGTTTGGGATTAAAACTTTGTTGTTGTTATTGTTACACACAATATAGTGATAAAAATTGGTACCATTCTTACTTTGAACTTGAGGTGTTTATGCATGAATTTGCAGTTCTATTTAGAGGTTGTCAACCAAAGTCATATATAAAACTGAATAAAGCAACAGGCAGTTGCTGATTGAAGTTATCAGCTCCTAAGGATGGAGGATTTCATGCAAACTGTCATCTATTAAAAAATAAAGCTTTATTCATAAGCTTAAAATTATTGTTGAGGGTTGGGGTTTATATGTTATACTTCATATTATATGCCTTGATTTAAGGATCACTTTGGTTGCACTGAATAACGATTATGATATGCCCATCTTCCTCATATAAAGATGCTGCACTAATTGTGTCATCTAGTATATTAGGCCAGATTTGTCAAGTTACAGACAGATAAACCTTATCAGCAAGAAACCAAAGTGTTTGGTGAATTCATAAATCATTCTTCAGTTTTACCTATATAAGCCACATGCTAAGTCATATGATATGTACTGAACAAAATGGAGATATCATACTATATTTGAACTTATGTATCAGACAGGAGGTAGACAACAATAATCATATAGTTATGGTAGTTATGTAAAGAAGGAAAAAGCGTGGCATGGTACAATGTATTGAGTATAGTATTTGAGTTGTGATTTTTAATGATTGTTTGATAAGTCTAACTGGGTAATTTATAATTATCTAGATACTTGCTAAAGTGAATTTTACAATGTAAATTAGCATAGAGGTATGAACTTTATATTAAAACTTCCATCATTCAAGTACCAATGGAAGATAATTCTATTGATGCTTTGGGCTTTTGATGTCACTCTGAACTCAAAGCCTCGATCCATCTTCTTAATGCTGTCTCAGCAGGGAGTGGAGCCTGCTATACATCAACTCTTATGTCTTCTTTCTTCACACAAAAATCTCTTTCCAAAAGTCGCTTACATCAAATAATTGAACTTTCTTCTAGAATTTCAATGAAACTGAACTCCTAATGCTGCAGCTACAAGATGCTGGGTGCTGGACAGATGCTGCAACTTTAGCTGCAACTCACTTGCGTGGATCTGACTATGCAAGGTGCCTTAAATTCTAACATCTTATTTGGAGTAATAGTCTAATTTGTCTGTAGTTCTATATCCACTATATGCAATTACTTTACTCGTATGATATTGCAGGAGTTTGTGGTTAAGCATGAGCAGTGGTATAGGCTAGGTTGAAGCAATATTGAGGAAGTTTTAAACTATTAAGTATTGTACTTGCTCGCTTAGGATCTTTGCTTGTTATGCTTAGCACAAACACTAGATATGCGGCAGAAGAAGACTAATTTGCATGACACATCCGAAAGACTAAATTTGCATATAGGAAAGTATTTTCAGATATAGATTGTTCTATTATTTAAAAACAGGTAGATATAGTTTATAAATTTAGAGAGACAGTTCTTGTAACCACAATGAGACCAAGTTGTCGAGGTTATGTAAGACCATCTTCCAACATGTCATGTCATGGATGTTCTTCATAGTTGTTAATCAGTTCCATGCACGGGATGAAGTGATTAACATGAGAAAAGAAAGGATGTGACATGAACCTTTCAGCCTCAACGAATGCACCAACAAAAAAAATTCTACTTCGAGGACTCCTGTTGATAAGTTCTATCCCAAAATTACCTCAAACACCTACTTCAATATTTGGTACTATATCAGCTTATCCCATCACTTGTCTTTCTTACCTAAACACTGATGTCATATTATTGTTGGTCATGCTTATGCTGTCTAGGCTTCAAAATAATATTTCCTGATATTTTGTGTAAAGATCTGGCATGCACTAACACATATTGGAACACAGATCAGAGATGCTATCTGGCATGTGCTACATCAGCATTGAAGCATGTTTTGTTTAGCAGATCTTACACCTTATATCATTTCAATGATGCATGTTGCTGTTGATTCACATACTATTGTTAGCAATGCTTAAAATATTATTGAGAAGTTGGGGGTACTTAACATCATATGTAGCCCATATTGGGAACTTTTCATTGGAGATCTCCCTCTCCTAGATTTATAGATAATGAACTTGCTTTTAACAAGAAACAGGGCCATGCCTGTAAGCTGTAGTATGTGAATGCTGAAAGAACAGTATTGATCTTAGTTCTAGTTTTTTTACTCAATACAGAACAAAGGGTCAGGGCTTCTATGTTCCTTTCGGTGGATCAGAATGTGCTCTTTCCTTTCATTCTCAAATTCATGACACCCATCCGATTGCTTGTCATTCTAAATCTTGAACAACAAGCACTCAAGGTTGTGTCAGTTGCGGAAAGGGGTTAAGAACAGTGTGCTCTTGATGGTCTAGGCCTTGAAAATACCATCATTGTTGGCGACATGAGGTTGCAAACCTTGGCCTAATATAACTCATGCATGACCTTCCAAGTGATCATCTAAAAAAATTTTAAAATTATTTAAAATTAATGTACTAAATAACATTTAACTGTTCAAACAACACCTTTTCATTTATTAACTTATTTAGCAAGCTTTTGAAAATAAATTAATTCTCTTTGGAATCAAATCATGAAAAGCGAAAACTAAACAGTTAACATTTAACCGGATGTATTAATAGTATCTTCTTGTTAAAAAATATTACATTGTTAATTAATTAATTAATTTTTAATAGGTTTCTGGAAATAATTTATTTATCTCTACCAAAAACTGAATAGGCATATGAATCATACAACTAATTTATAATTAACTCAGTTAAAAAACTAAAGTCATGTTTACTACTACATTCAATGTTTTATTCATAAGAAATAATCTTTGAGAAGTTTAGTTCCATGTTATTTTATTTTTAATGTATCATTAATATATATGCCTCTTTATATCCTAACTCCGTGCCTTAATTGTTTACTAAATGCACCTTATTTAATGGGAACACATCAATGTTGTTGAATTCTGATCTGCCCAAGAATTTAAAAGTATTATATCATAAATTGTATTATGATGTTTTTTTTAAGCTTGCTGATAAATAATGGAAAAGCAACACCTGGTTGAGTTGTTTTTATTACATATTGATTTTTTAACATTATATTCATAAATATAGAATTTTTTATAAAAGAAATGTTGCCCCGATTATCTGAACTTTATACGTTAATGAAACTTTAGTGGCTATCCAAATGAAATTGACATGTTCACTAATGTTGAAGTTATCAAATAATTCTATTTGCATATTAGTGCACAGTAATCTTTTTCCTTGAGGAAGATCTATCCAGCAATGGAGTAACAAAGTAGAAAAAAGTAATAAGAAAGAACTCTTACAGAACGAAAGTGATGCGTGCTGTAGCGCAATGATTAAAATACCTTAATTCCACTAATCTTAGGTAGAGTAGCAAGAGTAAGGGGTTGAATCCGCAGGGACTTTGAGCAGTTATCTTGAAATAAATTTACGCAATTAAAATTTTAAATAAGCAGACGATTAGTTGTGAAAATAGTTAAGATATGATCTATCTTAATTAGAGTACAACTCATACCCGTAGATCATAGCCCGTTCCTTTTAAGCATAGATTAGTCAAAAATTATTTTCGCTTGAAGAAAATTCAATAGAAATTAAACATAAATAAATACTTTATTTCATAGCATCCAAAAGAGTACATAAAAAAATATAATCTACTTCTACTTCATGAGATGATGGATCTGCTATCCGCTTCCTGCTTCCACAAATTCGCTTCCTGCTTTCGCAGATCCGCTTCCTGCTCCCGTAGATCTGCTTTCTGAGATAGAAAGATGATTGATTGTGGAAGGTATGATGGTTGATGGATGGGAAGGAGAACGGATGGGAATATTTGGGTTATAGAGTGGGAAAAAAATAAGTGGGGCGGAACAGATAGGAGGTGAGAAAAAATTCTTTGATAAGCAAGGAAGATGCGTCGACTTCGTGTGTAAGCCGCGTTAATTGCTCGCCTTATTCTGTAGATCAGATTTGTTCCTTTCAAAGTTTAAACCGCAGCCTTAAAAATATCGCATGATTTCATTTGATCTGCGATTGCTTTAAATTTCATGCAATTCTTGGGTTAAATCTTGCAAAATCCATTTTGAGCTTGTTTCAAGTAGTGCCATTACCGTTGGACTCCTAAAATCGAGTTCTTCGAGTTAGCAGGGTCTTTTCCTGAAAATATTAGATAGAAGTATCAAATTTAAAAGAATAACAATAATTTGGCCTATAAATTAATACTTTTATGGCTAATATTTATGTACTTATCAGAAAGATAATAGAACTAGATATTTTGATCAATTCAAATGTTCTTTACGTGGCTAAGTATCTTTATCTATGGTTGGATCCTTTGAACCTCCTCAGAAATGTATCCACATTCATTTCTTGCAAATAGGAAAAAATAAGAATATTTTTTATGATATGGTTTTTGATAAGATTTTTTACTTGATAAGATTTCTAACTCATCTTGCTGTCACTCCATCAGATTAAATTTTTTGACTCTTCTCTGCGTAGACTTTATGATATTGATCTTATTTAATTCGATCTTTATGATTATTTTGTAATCTGTAGTAGCCTTCCAAAATTGCCCAAGCCCAATGTGGAGCTCCTTTGTTCCTTTAATTAGTTTTTGACATATATTGTTTCAAGTAGATGTCAACCAAGTCCATGACATGTGCATTACATCTTCGCTATAAGTTAGACCTTTATGTCAAGATATTTTCTAACATCAGCTTTGCTGCACTCAATTGTTGTTTATTTTGGCATTTATTTGGATAGAAGGTACCAACTGGTTTAGTTGGTAAAGTCATTGGATATTGGATACTGGTCAGCCACATAAAATCTGCCCTCACCCTAACTTTGCTTGGGCCTCCTCCTAGCCTAGTTATCTTTTTTTTTTTTTAAATGAGGGTTGCTCATTCTCACAGCTGAAAGATAAGCTGTCCGGGGTCCACCTTTAAAGAAAAGTGTCGTTTGGCTCTTTTTTCTATAATAAAAAAATCTTTATAAATGATGGATGTGTAAGGGGTTGCTTATTCAAATGATCTCTCTCTTATGTTTTTATTTTTTTCCCCTTCTTTGATGCGTTGCCATGCAGGGTTCTGCAAAGATGGGCTGACTATGTTCTTTATAATGAACATAACATCTGGAGGTAACTTGGTCCCATCGATACATTTGAGAAATATTTCATTCACTGTTTTGCTGCTATTGACTGAGAACTTGTTTGGCATCACTCTTAACAGAGCTCTGATTTTGTATGTTGCTGCTGGAGCTCTACCTGAGGCTTTATCGGCTCTTAGAAATGCACAGCAGCCTGACACAGCTGCCATGTTTTTGCTTGCCTGCCATGAGATAAATGCGCAGATTGCTTCAAAATCTCGACCGTTAGATGAACAACTGGGATCCTCGCCTGAGGTGAACCAAAAATTTCACTTGCCTACCAGGAATTTGGAGGAGGATGATCTGATTGCTGTGAGTGAGTACTATGGACAGTACCAGCGGAAATTGGTGCATCTTTGCATGGATGCAGTGCCGCTATTTGACTGAGCAACCCACAAAATGATTGGTGGTTGCTGTTATCCTAGTGAGTTGGATGCACCTGCACATCCAACTCAGCGTTCAGAATATAGCTCAATCTAATTTCGTTCCAGTGCTCAAGGTCTCATGCATTATCCCGGACCAACTAAAACAAGAAATTTCTTCTGCCATCATTTTAAGGTCATGAGCCATTTTTGTATAAACAATATGACGAGTTGTTTGGATGGATTCTTTCGGAGGCGTCTTAAACAAAACACTTGCCATCTAGTGATTAACTGGCTGCCAATTAATAGAGAAATACTGTTGTCTTTTGCTCTTGCCCTTCCAAAGGGGGTAACCTTAGCTCAAATCAGTATAGAAAAGGAGAATGGGTTTAATTGTCAATGGGATGCCAAAGGAGTCGGTTCCCAAAGGAAACACGTTATATAGATGGTTGACGAAACGATATCCATTTACAGTTGAAATGGAATCAAGGATTTCGGAATTATAGCATTTGGTTTTTTATTAATATGATGTAAAATTGATTTAAAAATATATGGTAGCAGTGATAAGTTCCATTTGTTTCGATAATTTATCTATGAATTCAATTGGATCTAAATGGTCTTGTTCTCCATGGAATGACATGTTACATGAATGCTAATGTCTGAATTTCTTGGCTTGAAAAATTAGGGAGGCTTAAGGTGGTTATGATTATTTGCTTGTTTCTGACAATGTAAAGCCTCTAGCATTTTTATGTCAATTATCCACGTTTTGCAAAATTTAATTTACAAACCTACAATGTTCAAGCGCCAATGCATTAATATGCAAGTATTTTCTCATGTTTTAAGTGTTTTGAATCAGTGCTACATGGCTGTTCTAGGGCGAACTGTTGCCTCAAGAAAAGTATAGCATTAAGGAAAAAGTACGTGTATCGCGTACTGCGTATGATGCAAAATGCATGATTGGCTACATTGAGAGCATTCTTTTTTTTTTTGTGCACTATACATGCAGTTGCACCGTTAATCACCGTGCACCGGTATGCACATTCACGGTGCAAAAAAAAAAAATTCTAGCATCAATTAGTGGGTGAGGGCCGTCCTCCAGACCCAGGTGGCAAGGGCCAAAGTTGAGGGTTTAGACTACACCGTGCGCTTAAAAGTTTGCTGGCTGGCCTTGGAGAGCTATTCAAGTTCTCAGAATTGTTTCAAGACATCAAAGTTTTTATTGAGTTGTTGCATTATCTTTTTATTTCGATTTTTATTTTTTTACTAGTTGATAGCGAGTTAGGAGTTTTCAAACCATGTATTTTTAATGTTTAAGTACTTTAAATGTAGCCAATCATTTCAATAGTTTAAATCATCGATTTAAAAGTGGAGATCTTTTTAAATTTAGATAAGTCAATCTTTTTTTATACATGCATGCATACATACACATCCAATAAACAACAATGCAATATTTTATATCAATTAAATTATTTAATTAAATAAATCATTATTATATAAAAAATCTATAATATTTTGGTCTCAAATAATTGGTTCCATATTAATATTATTATACGAAACAATTTTTCTTGCTCCTCTTCATATGCTCTTACAATTACAAATGTCTGATGCATTATGCATATGCATTGAAAAGTTGGTGCTTATATTGCATTAGCTGCGGCCAAACGGTTAATGCCCATACTTGTTAGTCTCTCGACATCCAGCCGTCAGTTTTCGTAATAAAATCTATTTGAATATGCATATATATCTAAGCATCTGATTAATATTTATTTTTATAAAAAAATATAAATATAGATAGATATCTAATTGATATTTATATGTCTGTATATTCTTTTTAAAGAAAGGATTGGAGATTATTTATGGGAAAAAAAAAAGGGAAAGGACTTCTTGTATGTTCATTTTCACTTTTTTTTTAAAAAAAATAATATTATCATGTAGCAAAAAAACACTTGTTCAGCTACTCCGCACCATCATGCCGTAGAAACTAATTTTATCTAATGTAAAGACTAATTTATGGACTAGCTTGACGTAATTTAAATAGATAAAATGAACCACACTGCAAGAAACATTAGTATTGGGAGCGGTATATCATCGAACTAACTTTTTTTTTTTTTTTTTAAGTTATAAATGGGGGATCACACAAGTCTCAAGTCTCATGTGAATCAGCCCAGATACATACAAAATTTGCTGAAAAAAATAGAACTAACTCTTTTGAGAGTAGAAAGCTCAAAACTAAAATTGCGCAACGGCAAATAGAATCGCAACCATCCACGATCCACTATTAGATATACTCTCCTTGAATCAGCCTGGCCTAGCCTTGTATAGATGCCTTGTACGTAACACATCGGGAACAAGCAAAAGAAAGGATATCATCCTTCACCATACCTTACCTGAATCAGCACTCTGCTGGATGATAACGCTGGCCGGAGCTTAACAGACAAGAAGCTGGATACACCAAACCAGAGCTGAAGCCGGAGGCCTTCCAACAATAAGCAGTAGTAGCTTTCCCACCAGACTCCGAGGACAAATGAATGCCTTTGAGATATATTTTCGCGCATGGAAATGTGTCACTGCAAGCAAACTTAATCGCATGCTCGGTTGCCGAAGTCCCCTTTATATCAATGAAAGAAATCTCATCCACCTTCACAGCTGATGTCTGCAATTAATTGCATGACCAACAGAAGGTCGATTTCTTTGGCGCTTAAGATCGAGGAGCAGAGCAGAGCAGAGATAATAATAATAAGCGTGGATGTTCCCTCCATACCTGGTTTTTACATGGGCGGGATGAGTCGCAGTAGAACTGGTCAATGATTATTGGGTTCGAGACGTTCTTCATCAGAACGTTCTGGAAAATTATTTTGCGGGCATGGCCACTACCTCCCTGACACAGTCGTGGTTCATACAGCAAAAATCGAATGAGGCCATGATACGCATACGGCATGGGTACATGCAGACCCAGGACCTGTTATGTTACCTGCCATGTCTTGATCCTTACTCCATTTTCAGTGTTGGTAATCAGGCCACCATCCACTCGGACATTGTGCACCTGAGCATACGTTCTTGATTTACCCAAGCTTCCAATGCTGCAAGGGAAAGAGCGAGACAAATCTCTCATTATTACAATAATTTTCTCCATCTGACCAATTAAGAGTTTTTAATAAGTGATATTATTACCTTATTCCATGACCAGGCCCACACACAATGTTTCTGATTTGGATGTCAGACGAATTGCTGACAATAGATATGCAGTCGTCTCCTGAAATGAGGCAACACAAACACTGAACAAGTGCGGCATGCATGTAGATGAATTGCAGAATAATTGGGACAGAGTAATTGATATGCAAATAAAGCCAAGGGGCCAATGGCAGTAAAGCCCCCCACTGGAACGAAACACAATGTCCAAAGCAGCTTTTGTATTAGTCTGACTTACCCGTAGTCAATTATTAGCTGTGCTTTTGGTACTCAAAACTCTGAATTCAACTTTATTTTTGTTCTAGTACGGCAATCTTGTCAGTTCTCTATAATTTGGTCAGAGTTTCTTTGGCTCATTCTGAAGTTACTTATGATTCATACACAACAACCATGTAGTGAGCAATTGACCGCCTTCAAGTGAGGGACATATGATTCATATTTAGTATGCCAGAGTATCTGGCAAGACAATATGAGAATCACTTTAAGCATAATTATAGCTTAGAATATAACAAGAGGGCACGTTCTTCTTAGTTTAAAAATTATCACTACTTGTTCTTAATAAATAATAATATGTTCAACTCGAATATGCGATACATATTAATCAAGTGCTAAAAAAAGAATGCATACAGACATAAACTTAAAAGTAAGCAGGAGACTTGTTGCTAAGAGAATCTTCTCCCCCTCCCCCCCACCCCACAAAGGGAAAAGACTGGTTGCTAAGAGAATAAAGACAATAAGCTGATCATTCGTGCACAGGGCTCAAATAGACCGAAATGTCAACACAATATACAGGGAGACACAATGGCTACTTAAGGTAAGTCATTCATCTTATATTTAAATATTTGTATTGCGATAATAACACCTGAAACACCAGTTGAAAAGCACAGGAATACGAACTATTGCTATTAAAAATGGGGGGGGGGGGGGGGGGGAATCATCTATCATCACTGGAAGGGGACTTTCCTGTCATCATCCTTAAAATTATTGGAAGAAACTAAGACAATAATCAAGACTCAAGCTAGCTTAACTGAATATAGGCAATTATGCTAGATAGTGTGGTGCCACAGACCTGTTTTAATGACACTATCTTCAACCACAAGAGAGACTGATGCACTTATATGAATTCCATCAGTGTTGGGACTCTCAGCAGGTGCAACCACTTTCAAACGAGATGCTCGGACATGAGAACATGTGGTGAATGCCATATGCATCTGCTGACCATTCATCAGAGCCAGATCATGAATGGCAAGCTGCTTGATCCGATGAAAAGTAACTGCCTGCATCGATTTCTATATTTTATATCATGGGCATGCCAAGAAACCATAGAAAGTAGGCTCTTATCTATTGTGATTACGAAAAGGCGCTCTAACCGTAGGGGCATGTCGGCATGGCTACAAATGAGAAAATAAGATAACATCAGAATTTGTTATTTCAAGTGCTCAGTGAGGTCACGCATGCACAAGCACACACGCAGAAAAAAAAAATATTCAAGCAATGAGGGAGGGCATTACGTTCGTTGCATTTCTCTTGCAAGACCGCGCCCACCATTCCTGTCCCATACCATTGATGGTCCCTCCACCTCCTATGACCAGCTGCCTTACTCCATGGAAATATAACCATTTATGAGGATCCAACCCCTCCCAGATATCAGGATCCGATGGAGCCACGATAGTTCCTGAAATCTATTCATATGGCAGCTCCAGGATAATAAGCATGAAAAGAGATGGTTTTACATCTTGAGAAAGAAGGGAAGTGGGATATTAGCCAAGCGTCTCTTGGTGGATAGAGAACAACGTCACTTTAAATAAAAAGTTCAAAGACATACATACCAACAGCGTCAGCTTTGCTTTACAAGGTCCAGCAAAGTCGATTGGACCGACCAAATATACATTTTCTGCTGGAATTCGAAGGATGGCTCTTGATGGTGATAAACAGGCGAACTCCCATGCATCCTTAAAAGCCTGGCAAAATAATGTTCATCAGAAATCTCATTTTGCTTAATGCGCAGCTAAAATTTCAGGTATTCTTCTTCTTCTTCTTCTTCTTCCACTCCGCCTGGTAGCTCAGCAATCGCTATCCAATTGGACAACTTAATATTCAGTATAAGGGTATAATAGAAATTTCCTCGCTCATTAGCTTGCGGTCAATAAGAGAAATCTACACAAACCATGAGAGCATGAATCATCATAAAAGGGCTAACTAAGGTCACATCAATAATGAAACAAGCAAGCACACTTAAAGATTATCAGGGCTCCATTATCCATAGGAGAGGAGAGTTGCATGCATCATTTCTGAAGACATCAAGCAGAACACATATCGGCAAGCATGCGATTGCCGTCACTCTCCTTTTCAACAAAAAAAAAAAGGGGATCCAGTAACGTTAAGATCAAGAGTACTTGGGTTCTGTTCGGCATGAACGTTATGATAAAGAAAAATTGAAAATGTCCGCCGTAGAAAGCCATACGGTATGGGGATTTCTCCCCGTTATGGTCATCCCTTACCCCCTTGGTTGCTAATCCAACCTGCAGTCCACTACTCTTTCCAGCAGATTCTTGGGCAAAAAGAACAGGAGCAGCTTCCTATTAACGTTACTAGAGTCAAAATATCTCATCGTTGTCTCATAAACTCTCCATAAAACACGAGAAAAGAGGGAAGAGAATGAAGGATTTTGCTACTTTGAGAGAGTACCTTGGCGTCATCGGTGTAGCCATCCCCTTTTGCTCCAAAATCATCCACGGACACGACCACGACCACCCCTGTACTGTTGCTAGACGAAGAGCCGGGGAGCTGTCGGATGATCAAAGTAGATTCCAATCCACCGGCGACGATTGGAGATGGAGACGAGGACGAGCAGAGGAAAAGGAGGAGGATCCAAAGAAACAACAACCTAACAATGGATCGAGATGATATCATCCTCCTCCTCCTCTTCTCACAACCATCGATCATCATCTCTGACTCTCTCTCTCTCTCTCTCTCTCTCTCTCTCCTCCTGATATTTTTTTCTTTTTCTCCCTTTTCTCCGATTTGGGGCTTCTGCTGCCCACCGGGGAGGAGGAGGAAGAGGGAGAGAGAGCAAGGGAAAGACGCGCTTTGGGCAGTAGATGGAAATTGATTACAATTCGCAAAATTTTGGGGCTGCCGCAGCGGGACCAACTTCCAGGACGTACCGCGCGTCCGTCCATTTGCAACCCTCGCCCGTCCTTCCTCTCTTTCTTATTTATTTATTTATTTATTTGTTTGTTTTAACGGAGACGATGAGAGAGAGGAAAAGAAACTATAAAATACTCGAATATTTAAAATACCTTTCATATAAATAAATAGAAAAATATCATCGAAGATTTAAGATTTAAATTTTAAATTAATCCATCCGTCCTCGGAAGGGCACATTTGGTATATCAGGCTAGAAGAAGATATATAGGATTTCTTCTATATTTTTTACAGCGGAAGGATAGGAAAAAAAAAAAAAAAGACCAACTGAATCGCTAATTTCATCTTCATTGAAGAAGAAGGAGGAGAAGATTATTTATCTGATAAAAATTTTATTTTTTATTATATATTTGTTGAGACAGAATAATTTTACCGTACTCTGTTTCTATCCTCTTCTTTACTTGATGCTGTCCTTCGTCCCCTACGCAACGGAAGTTTCGTAGAAAGACAACCAAAAGAAAAATCATTTTACGGTAAGACGGTGGCATCTTCTTACAGATTGAGGGTGAACACAAAAGAAAAAAAAAAAAAAAAGAGAGAATAGAAAGAAGGGTGAAGGAAGGAAAAGCTGTGAGAGGAGCGAAGACGGAAAGCAAGAGCGAGACAGAGAGAGAGAGAGAGAGAGAGGAAGACGAGAATAGGAGTGCGAATGGCTCTGATGGTCTATGAGCCGATTTCGAGCTCGATTCCAAAAATTATCATACTGAATTATGGTTTTTAGTCTACTAAAAACAGTCGAGATCATTGTTGCTGCCAAATCATGAATAATAAACGTTGGGTAGGCTAGGATGGGTGCGTGCACAGAGAGATCGCCGTCTTCCTTCTAGAGCCTGCAAAAAGTTCCGGACCGATGGTTTCGGTGGGGACCCTCCGACACTCAAGTCAGTGAGTCATAGAACAGGGATATAATTTTGATAGAATTCTTAGAGAGGAAGTCAGAGAGAGAGAGTCCCCTCGCATGAAGCTCGGGTCCTCTCTTTATACCTGTTGGGGTCCCGTTTACCTCGCTCTGTTGGAACTGTCGAATCTTTCCCGTTGCGATGTTTCATCGAACGGTAAGTTATTGGGCTGTTGCTGGATAGTGGCCGCTTATAGCGGTAACCGCCGATCAAGCTAACACTCGCCCGTGATTTTGGTGGGCGAGGTGCTCGGCAGTGGACCTTAGATCACGGGATCCGTTGTGTGAGATTGGTCTTTGTGCACGTGGATAGTGCTGAAGGCCGACGCTGGGAGTCGGGGCTGGAGGCCGGCGCTGGAGGCTGACGCTGGATGGCCGTCGCTAGAGGCTGACGCTGGAGGGTCAGAGCCAGTCTCAGCGCTAGGGCCGATGCTGGTGGCCGGCACTGAAGGCCGACACTAGAGGCCGGAGCCAAAGTCAGCGCTGGGGCCAGCGCTGGTGACCGGCACTGAAGGCCGACACTGGAGGTCGGAGCCAAAGTCAGCGCTGGGGCCGACACTGGTGGCCGATACTGAGGGCCGACGCTGGGGGCCAGTGCCGGAGGCCGGAGCCAAAGTCTCAGCACTGGAGGCCGGCGCTGGTGGCCGATACTGAGGGCCGACGCTGGGGGCCAGTGCCGGAGGCCGGAGCCAAAGTCTCAGCACTGGAGGCCGGCGCTGAGGGCCGACGCTGGGGGCCGACGTTGGGGTCGGTGCTGGAGGTATTGGGTTTTGTTGTCATATCATTGCTTTCGAAAACTGCGCGAAAGATAATACTACCCTGGGAAAACGGCCAGCCGTATCAGATGCCCCCCCGTCCCTGAGAAGGGTGAGCATTTACTTATCCGCAAAAGGGGTGTTAATATCCACTAGGCGGCCGGTTTTCACGTCACTATATCGCCTTTGTTGGGATTAGGGAGGATTTCCCTTGGGCAGTGTTACGAAAAGATGAGCGGTATAATTGCGGTAAGGTTAATGCCTCCCTTTTTATCGGTGGTCTTTTCGAGTTTTTTGCATTGGCAGGCCGTCGAAACGCCTCCCAATTGAAGATGGACGCGTGGTTGGATCGGACGATTGCGGGGTATCCTGTGATGGCGTTATGAGGACAAATAGCCCTTATCTTCCCATCCTCCCCATTTCTTCCGCTGCTGCCTCCTTTCGAGTCCGCCAGCGTTCTCTGTTTCCCGTGTTCATTCTCTCCCCGTGCCTTATTTTTGGCTCGAGTTTTTCAGGTTAGTTCCTATGGTTTCCTCTCCTTCTTGCTCTATCTCTGGTTCCTGGGGGGGTTCCCATAACCCTTCTCAGACTTCCGATTCCTTGTTAAGCAAATGGTCCACCTCCTCTTCTAACCATTCTTCCCCAGAGCAGCGGCCAGTCAGTCGTCCCCTAACCGGGACTCGTCCAGTCGGCGGGCGGATTTCCGTCCGGAGCCAGTCAATGGCTGCCGGTCCTTCTAGGGTTACCAAGGAGTCCCCCGAAGGGACTGCGTCCTCTATGTCTTCTCAAGACATAGTAAACGTAAAAGCCAAGTATAGCTTCCCTTCGGACCTTCATCTGTTCGTTCCTACCTCCAATGACAGGGTAACTTCTTCCCGTTCCGGAAGGGTTGCTTTGTACGGAGCCTTTTTTAAGGCCGGGCTCCGGTTGCCGATCCACCCTTTTATTCTCAATCTCCTCGACCGGTACTCCTTGACTCCTTCCCAGTTAGTTCCCAATTCAATCCGAACTATCGTCGATTTTTTGGTACTCTGCCACTTGCAGGGCATTGAGGCCAGTATCTCTTTGTTCCGCAGCTTTTATACCCTTCGCAAACAGTCGGGTTGGTGGTCCTTACCCCTAGGTCTAATAGGATTCTCAAACTGTGCCTTCCTACTTCCGTCAAAGGGTGGAAGGACAAGTTCTTCTTTGCGGACATCAGTGGGGTTCGTGGAAGCTGGGGGATACCCAACATTGAAGCCAATAGGGATCCCTCCATCCTTCCACGAGACCGGATGGCATTTGGGCAGCTTCTGACTGCCGACATCCCTCGGTGTAATATGCTCTTAGCCGAGGAGAACCTCCGTCTTGCCGGCCTAATTCCCGCGAGGGGTGAGCACCCAATCACTCGCCTCTCTTCTCCTCCCTTTGCTTTTCTTTTTCTTTTCTTCCCTTGTTTTTTTTTTTTTTTTTTAACCATCCTTCGCCTGTGTAGGATGGCGCCGACACTCCATAAGCTTAAACAGGCGGCCACCCGGAAGAGGAAGGCTGCAGGGAATGCGCCTCCTGCCGAAAGAAGGGCCATTGCTAAAGTTCCAAGGAGGGCCGACACGGGGAGGGTTGGTGCCGGGAAGGCCGACGCGGGGAAGGCCGACACTGGAGGGGCTAAAGTCGTGAAGCCCCTGCGTACAAAGGTTTTGAAGAAGGGCGGCCCTAAAAGGGCCGACGCTGGGGAGACCGAGGCCAAGGGGGCCAGAACTATGGAATCCTCGTATGCAGGCGAGGCAGCCCAAGCTCAGGCTGACGAACCTGTCATGGCAGACGCGGGAAGGACCGAGACCGGCGGGGAGGTAGAACGGAGTCAACCGAAGAGAGGATCTCCAGCTTCAGCTCCTCCCATTATCCTACTCGACCTTTCTCCCGAGGAGGAGGCGCCGTCGCCCTTGCTCAAAGCCTTAGAGACGGATGAAATTCCTGCGGCAATGGTGACGACTCCAGCCGCTACCCTGCCCCCCACGGGGGCAACAGCCAAAGTGCCTCCGCCAGCCAAGGAGTCGGAGGCGGCAGGCTCAGAGGCGGAATCAGCCTCTGTAGGCCGACGCCTAGGGAAGAGAGGGGCGTCGATCCTTCCTTCCAGTCGTTATTGGCAAACCACGGCCGCTGGGCTGCACGGACCGTGGAGGAAGTCGCGGTGGTTGAGGTGCAAGAATATCTCCGGGGTCAGGGGAGAGTCGCCTTCTTCCGCGAAGCATCGGTGGTGCATCTCTGGGTGAGCTTCTGCGCCATTATCATCTCTTTCCCTCCCCCTTTCTTTTCTCATCTTGACATTTCCTCCAGGCCTTGAATTCTCTTGTCGCCCTTAAAAACCTCTGGACCCTGAGCGATACCGCCATCGAACAAGCACACGAGGAGATGTTGTCCTTCCAAGTCAAGGCGGAGAAGTCGGCAATGGCTCTGGAGGACACTCAGGCCACCCTGAAGGGTGAAATTGATGTCGCCCGGCTACGAGCCGAAAAGGCCGAGTATGCGCTAGAGGTTGCTCAACGCCGCGCAGCCAATGAGCTAGATAATGCTCAGGTGGCCGAGGAAAAACAGAAAGTGGCCGAGGAGAACCAAAGGGCAGCCGAAGAGAAGCTGAAGGCGGCAGAATTGGAGGTGTGCGTTTGAAGACCCAATTAAGTTCTGCCGCCGCTGAGACAAATGCAACCCAAGAAGCCACCCGCCAGTACATAGCCAAAATTGCAGATTTGAAGGCGACAGTGGCAGAGGCCCAGAAGAGGGCCATCGAGGCTGAAAAAAAGGGGGCCGAGGCCGTAGAAGATTTTAAAAAATCCAAAGCCTTCGACAAGGAGGTGGCCGAGTCAGCGGCGCTTGCTTATGACGCCGGCTTTCAAGACTGCAAAGATAAAATCCAGGAGCTCTACGACCTGGAGGATATTGAGGGACTGAAGCCTGATGATGTCCCTGAGGATGATGCCCTGGCTTCGGATGGCCATTAACAGCTTTTGGTTTCTCTTTTTGTATCGATCTGTGCCTGACATGAGTCGGCGACTTTGTAGCCTTATAACTATCAATGAATGCTTTTAATCCCTATTTCGCCTCTTTGGTTATAATTAGCTTTATTTGTTCAAGCTGTCATGAATCACCAACCGATAGGGCTATATAGGGTAGGTTACGCGAAATAGGACCGTAAGCCGTGACATTGTCTCAAGTGTTGGTACAAGGCCAACATTCGGTGGCGATGCAGGACGTCAGTCTTTATTGCCGACGGTGGGCGCCGGTCTTTGGCTGCCGGAGCGGGTCTGGTCTTCATTGCCGACGCTGGACGCCGGTCTTTAGTATGCCAATGCTGGATGCCGGTCTTTGTTGCCAATGCGGAGTTGGTCTGATGCCAATGCGGAGTTGGTCTTTGTTGCCGATGCTGGACGCCGATCTTTGGTGCCGACGCTGGGCGCTGGTCTTTGGTATGCCGACGCTGGGCACCGGTCTTCGGTGCCGACGCTGGGTGCCGGTCTTTGGTGCCAACGCAGAGTTGGTCTTTGGTGTGCCGACGCTGGGCGCCGGTCTTTGTTGCCAACGCGGAGTTGGTCTGATGCCAACGCGGAGTTGGTCTTTGTTGCCGACGCTGGATGCCGGTCTTCGGTGCCAACGCGGAGTTGGTCTTTGGTGCCGACGCTAGGCGCCGGTCTTCGTGCCAACGCGGAGTTGGTCTTTGTTGTGCCGACGCTGGGCGCCGGTCTTTGTTGCCAACGCGGAGTTGGTCTGATGCCAACGCGGAGTTGGTCTTTGTTGCCAACGCTGGACGCCGGTCTTCGGTGCCAATGCAGAGTTGGTCTTTGGTGCCGACGCTGGGCGCCGGTCTTCGGTGCCAACGCGGAGTTGGTCTTTGTTGCCGACGCTGGGCGCCGGTCTTTGGTGCCGACGCTAGGTGCCGGTCTTTGGTGTTAAGCATACTCATTTAAGAACAAGACCATTGTTGGCCCAGATGGCAACCCAAGAGGGGGGGGGTGAATTGGGTTCTTAAAAATTTAAGACTTTTTAGAAGATTTAAACTGATTTGCTCAAGATGTGCAAGTGAGTGAAATTAACTAATAGGCAATGCACAAGCAATTAATAAAGAGAGATAGAGAGAGAGAAAATATAGCACGGCAAACACAAGATAATTTTATAGTGGTTCGGTGCAACCAACACCTACGTCCACTCCCAAGATTCACTTGGGTCCACACTATAATCTCTCTAGATTACAGCCGAGTTGTTTTCCAAGCTCACAACTCAAACTTGTTGTTTTCCCGGGTGAACAACGAACCCAGCTGGTTTTAACTCGGGCTTACCAGCACAAAACCCTACACGTTGTTTTTCCGGACTCACAACTAACCCAACACAAGCACTCCGGCTTGTAACGAGGTATACCAACCTTCACTGATTCAATCCACTGATTGAATCAGCAAACAATTAGAATAAAAGTGTTTGGATAATGAAATGCTCCCCTTGAGCAAATATACAAATGAAGTACAAAATAAAGAGTTAGAAAAGCCTGATTGTATTGCAGATGGTAGTGGCTTTGGCTTTCTTTCTTCTTCTCTTTAACTCCTCTTGAAATGTTGAATCACGCCTCAGCAAGATTCTTGACCGTTGAAGACTTTGGAGTTGAGACAAAGCTTTTTCTTCTTTTGAAAATCCTTCGATTTGATCTTTGAAACGCTCTTGGATTTTCTTTTAACTTTTGTGGATTGAAGATCTGGAGCAGACAAAACTTCCTCTTGGATTTCACTCCTTTTGAATCACTCTCCTTTGAGCTAGAAGATTTTTTTAATATGCTCTGTTTTTCCCTCTTTTCAAAAGATATTCTATTCTCTCTTTGATTTTCAAAATCGATTCCTCTGAGTTGAAAAGAGCTCCTCTATTTATAGATTCTGCAAAAATATATCCGTTAGAGACAAGGAAAAATGGCCGTTATTCAAAAATCTTACTGTTGGAGCTGATGTGTCATCGTTAAAAATTTCGCCCAGATTTGCTGGAGTCGACTCATGCTTTTCCCGAGTCGGCTCGAGCTCGTCTTACCAAAAATAGAAATGTTTAAAAAGGTTAGGGGTCGACTCGCTAAAAGTGAAGTGTCGACTCCTGATAGTCGGGAGTCGACTCGAGAAAGACTTGGGGTCGACTCGCGAAGTGCTCAGAAAAATACTCTTCTGGTGTCTGAGCGGAGTCGACTCGCACAGTCCAGGAGTCGGCTCGACAGAATCAGGGGTCGACTCGACAATTTCGTGGGTCGACTCGACACAGATGCACATTTTTGTGCACTGAGCGGAGTCGACTCTGAAACTCAGGAGTCGGCTCCGGAACGTATCAAAAATCAGAAACTTTTCTGATTGACATTAAAATCGTTCCAGATTCATTTTAATTCAATATTTTGACATGAAATCAATAAATTAACATTTAGAATTGATTCAAGAACTAATCCAAAAAATTTATTGAATAAAACATGACTTATAACATTTCTTTTTGAAAGTTTGAATATTGAGCTTAAAGTCACTTTCAAAATTGATTAAAGGTAAACTTGAGCATTCTCATTGATTGTTCAAAATAAATTTGTTGCTCATTTACATAAACTCATTACATCCTTTAATAAACTCAATGGTTTTTAGTAATCATCAAAATCAAAAGGATTGGATCATATAATTTTTTCATAATCTTTCAACAATCTCCCCCTTTTTGATGATGACAAAAATATTGAGTTTGTTCATGATTGATTAGTGAATTTAATTTTGTTTTCATAGTTAGGCTTAGGCTCCCCCTTAATGAAGTAGCTCCCCCTATGAAACTTAATTAAATATCTCATTGTTTATCTCATTGATTACTTTGATTTCTTTCAAATGTATCATAATCACAATCATAGAACTATAAAATTCTCCCCCTTTTTTGTTATCAACAAAAAGATAGAGAATCATTCAAATTTCATTCATTCATTGAAATAAGGAAATAGAGAATTCATTTCATTCAAAGGTCTAATACATCAAAAAGTTCAATACATTGATTTCAAAATGAAAGCATAATTAAAACTTCAGTACAAAACAAGGATTGAAACTCTAGTAACTCAAAAATGAGTTCTTACAATTCTAGTTAGATGATCTACTATATTTTTCATTCCTTCAGATTGAATTTTTACATATTCCTTGAGTCTTTCATCAACAAAAGTGCACGCACTCTGAATTTTGTCTTGAAGCTCTGCGTTGCACTTGGCATATGTCTCTCCATCTCCACATATATCCTTAAGTTCTTCAAAAATATTCTTGAGATCACCACTTAAGGATGCCGATGAAGAGCCGAGAGTGGACTCAATCTTTGAGATACAATCATCAAGAGAATAAAGAGTCTCTCTCAAATGCATAAATTTATTCTCAAAATTAGTTTTAAGCTTATCAGATTGATCTTCAAGTAAAGCTTTGAGTTGCATAAGTTGTTGATCTGAAAAACTATCAGAAGATGAAGTTTGAACAAAAGTTGGAACTGGGGCTGGAGCAGAGGCAGAAACCAAAGGGCTCGGAGGTGCAGGCGAAGGATGTCTAACAGAGGGTCCTGCAGCCTCAGTATCTGTAGCTCTATCTTCTATCACTCCTTTCCTTTCCCATTTACCATTCTTTTTAATAAATCCCATCCGATGAATTGTTGCTAAGCTATAAAAATCAGTGTGTCTTAAATTCTTCATAGGTTCATTATCAGAAATCACCACACCTTGGCTTCGAAAGATCATTGTAAGGATCATCCCATAAGGCAGACTAGATTTCCTTTTCCTCCACAATCTGCTATGTACCACAGAATCATGCTGGGAAGATTGATAGGCTTGCCTGTCACTATGGCGTCCATTACAAAGACATCTCTCTCAGAAACATAGTCAAATCTATCAGTTTTAGGAAAAAGAATCCTACTGCAGATATTGTGTAGTAATCTCAACTCTAAAGAAAGCTAATTAGCAAATACCTCTTCAAATCCAACCACATCCCTGTTTAATAATCTTGATAAAGCTGGGGCGCGGTCATCAGAAGAAAAGGTGGAAGTGCCAGACAAGGGTAATTCCAACAATCTAGACAAAATCTCAGCAGTAACAGATAGTCTGACTCCTCTTACATTGCTAATAAGCCCATGGTCTCCTCTAGACAAATTCTTGTAAAATTCTTTAACCAATGAGGGATAAGTCGGGCACTCTAGAAACAAATTTTCTCCCAACCCATCTCGATAAGCTGTCTCCCAACTAGAAAGCCCTCATTCTCAAATAATTCAAAATCCACCTTCCTACCAGTAGTAATGATCCTATCCGCTAGACGATCTACCTGGGAAGACGTGGCAGCAGGAGTAGCAGTCGGAGTAGAAGCAGATGAAGTGGAGTCCGTGCTTGGAGAAGGTTCACGCACCGGACGCTTCACCGTCTTCTTCACGGAGCGCTTCCGCTTGATTCCTCCCGCCACAACGCTCAATCCTTTAGTTTTAGGTGCCATTTGATGATTGGAGGTGATAATCAAAGATTATTGGAAGTTTGGAAGGTTTGGAGTGAACGTGGAGAGAGTATTTTGAGGATTGGGGTCGAATGGAATGAGCGACGAGTCGACTCTGCCCTAGATAAATCAACTTGGGACCACCTCGAGTCGGCTCGCGCAAACCCAAGTGTCGACTCGGCACAGACACAGAAAGGCCATCCCGACATGGAGTCGACTCGCGCCTAAGAGGGGTCGACCCGAGAGTTTCAGTTGAAACCGGGAGTCGACTCCGAGACCATTTCAGACCAAAAACATGAAATTTCTGAAATGTATCCGAATATGATCATAAAAATTGATAAATAATCATTGGATATGAGTGAATCAATTAGATATGAGTTCTAGATAAGATTTCCTTAAGTATTGAGGATTTGAAAGAATCTTAGATAAAATTTCCTTAGGGTTTCAAATTCATTCTAAAGGATCACAAATACCTAACTCTCCTCTAAGATAACAGAATCTCTCTTCATTTAAAGGTTTAGTGAATATGTCAGCTAATTGATCTTCAGTGTTAACATAATCAAGACATATTTCATTATTTGCTACATGTTCTCTTATAAAATGATATCTGATTTCTATGTGTTTAGTTCTTGAATGTTGAATTGGATTCTTTGTTAGATTAATTGCACTAGTGTTACCACATCTTATGGGTGTTTTATTAAGCGTGATACCATAGTCTTCAAGTTGTCGCTTAATCCATAGGATTTGCGCACAGCAACTTTCAGTTGCTACATATTCAGCTTCAGTAGTTGATAATGCAACTGAATTTTGCTTTTTGCTAAACCATGTGATTAAGTTACTTCCTAAGAAATGGCATGCACCACTTGTGCTCTTTCTATCTAATTTACATCCAGCATAATCAGAATCCGAATATGCAATTAGATTTAATGTGGAGTCTCTAGAATACCATAAACCTACATTTTTTGTTCCACTTACATATCTTAGTATTCTTTTAACAGCTATTAAATGTGATTCTTTAGGTTCAGATTGAAATCTAGCACATAAACATACTGAAAACATGATGTCTGGTCTACTTGCTGTTAAATAAAGAAGGGATCCGATTATACCTCGATAATACTTTTGATCAACCTTTTTACCTTCTTCATCTTTGTCCAGCTTGCATGAAGGACTCATTGGAGTTCCGAGGGGTTTCATTGATTCCATACCAAACTTTTTGAGTAGTTCTCTTATGTATTTTGTTTGGTTGATGAAGATTCCCTCTTTGCTTTGTTTGATCTGGAGTCCAAGGAAGAAGTTGAGTTCTCCCATCATGCTCATCTCGAATTCTCCCTGCATTAACTTTACAAATTCTTGACAAAGAGAATCATTAGTAGCACCAAAAATAATGTCATCTACGTATATTTGTACTACAAGTAAATCATTACTTTTTCTTTTCAAAAACAAGGTTTTATCAACATTTCCTCTTACAAAATCATTTTCTATTAAGAATTTACTTAACCTATCATACCAAGCTCTAGGTGCTTGTTTCAAACCATATAAAGCTTTGTGCAATTTAAAAACGTGATTTGAAAATTCGTGATCTTCAAAACCTGGTGGTTGTTCTACATAAACTTCTTCATTAATAAATCCATTTAAAAATGCGCTTTTTACATCCATTTGAAATAAGTTAAAATTCATATGACATGCAAATGCAAGTAATAGCCTAATGGCTTCTAATCTAGCTACAGGCGCAAAGGTTTCATCAAAATCAATACCTTCCTCTTGATTATATCCTTTAGCAACCAATCTAGCTTTGTTTCTAATTACTATGCCATTTTCATCTAGTTTATTTCTAAAAACCCATTTTGATCCTATTACTGAATGATTTTTAGGTCTTTCAACTAGTGTCCAAACATTATTTCTTGTAAATTGATTTAGTTCTTATTGCATTGCTAACATCCAATTATTATCTTTTTCAGCTTCTTCTATAGTTTTAGGTTCAATTTGTGATACAAATGCAAGATGATTACTAATATTTCTCATATATGATCTAGTTCTAATTCCTTGAGATGGATCGCCTATAATCAATTCCTTGGGATGACTATGAGCATATCTCCAGTCTCTTGGAAGATCTGTATCATTATGATCAATATTGACATCATCGTCCTTATGTGAATCATCATCTTTAGCTTCTTGCTCATGATCAGAAGATACTTCAATATTAAGTTTTTCAAGATCTTTTTCAATTATCTTTGTATCTTCCTCATCATCAAGCTTTTCAGAACTAGATGCTAAAGACTCATCGAAAACTATATGAATGGATTCTTCAACTACTAAGGTTTTCTTGTTAAATACTCTATAAGCTTTACTAGTTGTTGAATATCCTAAAAAGATCCTTCATCAGATTTAGCATCAAATTTTCCTAAATTATTTTTACCATTATTATGAACAAAACATTTACATCCAAATGCATGAAAGTATTTTATATTTGGTTTTCTTTCATTCCATAATTCATAAGGTGTTTTCTTTAAGATTGGTCTTATTAAGGCTCTATTTAAGATGTAACATGCTGTGTTAATTGCTTCCGCCCAAAAATATTTGGTAGGTTACTTTCGCATAGCATGGTACGGGCCATGTCTTCTAGAGTCCTATTTTTTCTTTCAACTACACCATTTTGCTGTGGAGTCCTAGGGGCTGAAAAATTATGATTAATTCCATTTTCAGAACAAAAACTTTTAAATAAGTGATTTTCAAATTCTGTTCCATGATCACTTCTTAGAGATACTATAGTAGTGTTTTTCTCATTTGTGACTTTCTTGAAGAATTTCAGGAATATTGAGAAAGTCTCATCTTTGTGAGCTAAAAACATTACCCAAGTATATCTAGAATAATCATCTACAATCACTAGACCATATTTCTTTCTCCTAGACTTGTGGTTCTAGTTGGTCCAAAAGATCCATGTGAAGTAGCTCTAGTGGCCTAGAAGTTGAAACAATGTTTTTAGATTTGAAAGAACTTCTAGTTTGTTTTCCAAATTGACATGCATCACATATTTTATTATTTTCAAAATCTAGTTTAGGTAATCCTTTAACTAAATCCATTTTAATTAGTTTTGAAATAAGGTGTGTGCTTGCATGACCTAATCTACGATGCCACAACCAACTAATTTCATTTATGTTAGCATTGTCAGCAATTAAGCAATGATCACTCAAAGATAATTTTTCTAAATCAATCAAGTAAACATTGCCATGTCTATAACCAGTAAATACAATGCTATCATCAATAGAATTAGTTACAGTGCATACAGAAGATTTAAATGAAACATTAAAGTTTTTATCACATAATTGACTTATACTTATTAGATTATGCTTCAAACCATCAACATAAAGTACATTATCAATAAATGTAGATGGAGTTATACGGACTTTACCAAGGCCCATGATTTGACCTTTACCGTTATCGCCAAACGTAACAACTCCACCTTTCTTTTCTTCTAGGGTGATGAATTCATCTTTGTCACCCGTCATATGTCTTGAGCAGCCACTATCAAGGTACCACTTTTCTTTGATCTTTTGGCTACAAGACATTCCTGCAACATAATCAAACTTTATGCTTAGGTACCCAAGCCTTCTTGGGTCCTTCATGGTTAGCAGCAACAAAAATTGTTCCTTTCGGAACCCATATTTTCTTTGCTTTAATATTTAACTTGTTGTAATTATTTAATGTTTTGCATTCAAATGATTTATGACCTTTTTCATTGCATTTAAAACAAGTTATATTACTTTGGTTGGCTTTTACAAAAATATTCTTTAAAGATTTTTGTTTCCTTAATGTGTTATATCCTAAACCTGCTTTGTCAAAAATAGCTTTTTGACTATCTAAGATCATGTTAAGTTTAGTTGAACTTAAGGTGAATTTCTCAACAATATCTTTATATTTTTTAACATCTTTCTTAAGAATGTCATTTTCTTTAACTTGCTGTTCTTTTTCTAAAGCTAAAGTTTTTAATTGATCTTCTAAATCTTTTGTTGAGTTTTTAGTTTCAGATTTTAACAAATCTATTCCTTGATTAAGATTATCTCTTTCTTTGCTAAGTTCTTCTTTTTCATTAGTTAAGTTCTTAACTTCTAAAGCTAATTCATTTTTACTTTTAGCTAAGCTAATATTGTCATTTTTCAAAAACTTGTACTTCTTTTTCAAGGATTTAAAATCAATCATAAGTTCATTGAAAGCCTCAAACATTTCATCAAATGTAAAGTCATCATTTGAGTTTTCAGAACTTACCTCATTGTCGTCGTCGTCATCGTTGGCCATGAAGCAGACATTAGCAACTTCTTTTTGTTCTTCTTCTTCGGAAGAAGATTCTTCACTATCAGTCCAAGTCGCCATGTATGCCTTTTTCTTTTTCTTGTAGGCCTTCTTTAAAGGACAGTCATATCTAAAATGTCCTGATTTTTTACATTCATAGCATACTAAGGGCTCTTTCTCTTTGTCCTTTTCCTTTTTCTTATCCTTTTCTTTTTCTCCTTCCATTTTTGAAACAAATCTCTTTTTGTGGAAGGGCCTCCTTCTTTGCATAAATTTCTTGAATTTCCTTGCAAGGAGGGCTGTCTCATCATCATCATCCTCTTCATCATCGCTGCTGCTTATTTCCTTTTCCGCAGCTTTGAGGGCGATGGTCTTCTTCTTTCTTGACTCATCCTCATTGACATGTTGTTTGACTTGAAGCTCATGAGTCATCAGCGAACCGAGAAGCTCTTCCAATGGTAGGATGTTCAGATCTTTGGCTTCTTGTATGGCAGTCACTTTGGCTTCCCAAGTCCTTGGAAGTGACCTAAGGATTTTGCGAACAAGCTCAGAGTTAGTATAAACTTTTCCAAGACTTTTTAAACCATTTACAATATCAGTGAATCTAGTGAACATGCATGTGATGGTTTCATTTTGTTCCATAGTAAATAATTCATATTTGTGAACCAAAATATTTATCTTTGATTCTTTTACTTGGTTTGTTCCTTCATGAGTTATTTCCAACCTATCCCAAATTTCTTTTGCGGAATTACAAGTTGAGATTCGGTTGAATTCATTTGAGTCTAAGGAACAATATAAAATATTAATGGCCTTAGCATTTAGTTGTGCCATTCTCCTATCATTATCATTCCAATCCCTTTCGGGTTTAGGAACAATAGTGCCATCAATAAGGTGTGTGGGTGTACTAGGTCCGTTTATTATTACTCCCCACAATTCATAGTCCGAAGCTTGAATGAATATTCTCATTCTAGCTTTCCAATATGAATAGTTGGTTCCATTAAATAAAGGAGGTCGATTCGTAGAATGACCTTCAGCAAAACTTGAACCAATTTGTATTGCCATATGGATCTTTAGCCCTTGATCGTGAGATCAAATTCTAAATGAGCACTTGCTCTGATACCTATTGTTGGCCCAGATGGCAACCCAAGAGGGGGGGGTGAATTGGGTTCTTAAAAATTTAAGACTTTTTAGAAGATTTAAACTGATTTGCTCAAGATGTGCAAGTGAGTGAAATTAACTAATAGGCAATGCACAAGCAATTAATAAAGAGAGATAGAGAGAGAGAAATATAGCACGGCAAACACAAGATAATTTTATAGTGGTTCGGTGCAACCAACACCTACGTCCACTCCCAAGATTCACTTGGGTCCACACTATAATCTCTTTAGATTACAGCCGAGTTGTTTTCCAAGCTCACAACTCAAACTTGTTGTTTTCCCGGGTGAACAACAAACCCAGCTGGTTTTAACTCGGGCTTACCAGCACAAAACCCTGCACGTTATTTTTTCGGGCTCACAACTAACCCAACACAAGCACTCCGGCTTGTAACGAGGTATACCAACCTCCACTGATTCAATCCACTGATTGAATCAGCAAACAATTAGAATAAAAGTGTTTGGATAATGAAATGCTCCCCTTGAGCAAATATACAAATGAAGTATAAAATAAAGAGTTAGAAAAGCCTGATTGTATTGCAGATGGTAGTGGCTTTGGCTTTCTTTCTTCTTCTCTTTAACTCCTCTTGAAATGTTGAATCACGCCTCAGCAAGATTCTTGACCGTTGAAGACTTTGGAGTTGAGACGAAGCTTTTTCTTCTTTTGAAAATCCTTCGATTTGATCTTTGAAACGCTCTTGGATTTTCTTTTGACTTTTGTGGATTGAAGATCTGGAGCAGACGAAACTTCCTCTTGGATTTCACTCCTTTTGAATCACTCTCCTTTGAGCTAGAAGATTTTTTTTAATATGCTCTATTTTTCCCTCTTTTCAAAAGATATTCTATTCTCTCTTTGATTTTCAAAATCGATTCCTCTGAGTTGAAAAGAGCTCCTCTATTTATAGATTCTGCAAAAAAATATCCGTTAGAGACAAGGAAAAATGGCTGTTATTCAAAAATCTTACCGTTGGAGCTGATGTGTCATCGTTAAAAATTTCGCCCAGATTTGCTGGAGTCGACTCATGCTTTTCCCGAGTCGGCTCGAGCTCATCTTACCAAAAATAGAAATGTTTAAAAAGGTTAGGGGTCGACTCGCTAAAAGTGAAGTGTCGACTCCTGATAGTCGGGAGTCGACTCGAGAAAGACTTGGGGTCAACTCGCGAAGTGCTCAGAAAAATACTCTTCTGGTGTCTGAGCGGAGTCGACTCGCACAGTTCAGGAGTGGCTCGATAGAATCAGGGGTCGACTCGACAATTTCGTGGGTCGACTCGACACAGATGGACATTTCTGTGCACTGAGCGGAGTCGACTCTGAAACTCAGGAGTCGGCTCCGGAACGTATCAAAAATTAAAAACTTTTCTGATTGACATTAAAATCATTCCAGATTCATTTTAATTCAATGTTTTGACATGAAATCAATAAAATTAACATTTAGAATTGATTCAAGAACTAATCCAAAAAATTTATTGAATAAACATGACTTATAACATTTCTTTTTGAAAGTTTGAATATTGAGCTTAAAGTCACTTTCAAAATTAATTAAAGTTAAACTTGAGCATTCTCATTGATTGTTCAAAATAAATTTGTTGCTCATTTACATAAACTCATTACATCCTTTAATAAACTCAATGGTTTTTAGTAATCATCAAAATCAAAAGGATTGGATCATATAATTTTTCCATAATCTTTCAACAACCATGTTGATTATTCATGTATCAAACCAATTCAAATTAATGACAATAGAGTTCTATTGATAGTACCGGCGTAAGTTGTCGGCATTCCAAGTGCGAGGGAGCGGTTTCCCATCTAGCTCTTCGACTTTGTATGCCCCATGGTGAAGTGTCTCCTTGACACGGTATGGTCCTTCCCATTTTGGTGCCAGCTTGCCCCCCTCTGTCGGCTTTGATACTTCAGCTCTTCGCAGAACGAGGTCTCCCGGACGGAATGTCTTGGGTCTCACCCGAGAGTTGTAGTGCTTGGCCACTCGCTGACGGAACGCTGCCATGCGAAGCTGTGCTTGATCTCACAATTCTTCCACCAAATCCAGATCAGCCCTCAACTGGTTTGAGTTGCTTTCCTCGCAGTATAACTCCGTCCGGGGACTAGGAGCTCCTATCTCCACTGGGATGACCGCCTCAGTCCCGAAGACCAAGCTGAAAGGGGTTTCCCCCGTAGGTGCTCGCGGCGTCGTGTGGTAGGCCCATAGCACACTGGAAAGTTCTTCCACCCAGCGCCCTTTGCAGCTATCTAGCCGAACCCTGAGTCCTTGGAGGATGATGCGATTGGTTACCTCTGCTGCACCGTTGGTTTGGGGATGCCCTACTGAGGTGAATCGATGATGGATGCCCAGGCCATCACAGAATTTTCGAAAGGCCGCATTATCAAACTGTCGGCCGTTGTCCGTAACGAGGGTGTGCGGTAGCCCAAACCGGCACACTACGGATTTCCAGAAGAAAGTCCTTACTTTGGCTTCCGTGATTTTAGCAAGAGCTTCCGCCTCGATCCACTTAGTAAAATGGTCGACGGCCACCACTAGGAACTTGCGTTGTCCGGAGGCAGGAGGGAACGGTCCCAGAATGTCCATGCCCCACTGTGCGAAGGGCCATGGTGCAGCTAGAGGGGTCAGTTGAGATAACGGTTGATGTTGAACGTTGGCATGCCGCTGGCAGCTGTCACACCTCTTAACGAGCTCGGAGGCATCCTCCTTCATTGTCAGCCAATAATACCCCTGACGTAAAGCTTTATATGCAAGAGCCCTGCCCCCCAGGTGGTTTTCGCATATCCCTTCGTGTATCTCCTATAGTATATAACTGGCGTCGGTGGGACCGACACACCTGAGAACAGGGTATGAGAACGACCTTCGATAGAGCTTTCCTTCCATAATAAAAAACTTTGGGGCCCGTCTTTTCAGTTTCCTAGCTTCGGCAGGGTCTTCTGGAAGGGTGCCCTTAGTAAAGTACCGGACATAGGCGTCCATCCATGAGGGCTCCTGCTCCACTGGTGCAGTTTCTCTTGGTACTTTAATACTCGGGGCTTCTAAGTACTCCACATAAGCCTTTCCCAACATCCCATCAGCTGAGGCGGCAAGACGGGATAAGGCGTCGGCTCTAGCATTCTCCTGTCGAGGAATGTAGCTGACGCTGAAATGTGTGAAGGGGGAAATTAGCGAGTGCACCATTTCTAAGTAGCGGGCCATGATGGGATCCCTTGCCTCATATTCCTTTGTAATTTGGCCGGCAACCAGTTGGGAATCGATGAATGCCCTAAGGCGTTTCATCCTAAGCTCTCGAGCCAACCTCACGCCGGATAGCAAAGCTTCATATTCCGCCTGATTGTTAGTGGCTGGAAAGAGGAAGCGAAGTGCACATTCGGTCACAACCCCATCCGAGTTGGCCAAGATGAGGCCTGCTCCGCTCCCTTGAGAGTTTGATGCCCCATCCACATGAAGAACCCACTCATCGTCACTGGTTCCGAGGGGCTGAGTGTCCGTAGGAGGTTCTTTAGGTGGCTCCATCCCCAAGTACATTCAACCAAAAAATCTGTCAGGACTTGAGACTTCATGGCCGAATGGAGGCGGAAAGATAGGTCGAACTCCCCCAGCTTGAGGGCCCACCTTGCCAGTCGGCCGGAGGTATATGGGCGAGCTAGGACTATCTTCAGAGGCTGGTCTGTGATCACCGCGATCGGATGGGCTTGGAAGTACGGCCGCATACGCTAGGCAGACACGATCAATGCAAAGATGATTTTTTCCATGTTTGAATATCGGGTCTCTGCATCATGAAGCACCTTACTCGTATAGTATACCGGCCTTTGCGTGCCATCAGTGTCCACACGGACTAGCACAGAGCTAACAGCTTCAGGAGAGGCCGCAAGGTATAGAAGGAGTTCTTCTCCACCCTTCGGCTTGGCCAGCAGTGGCGGGGTAGATAAGAATTCCTTTAACCCTTCGAACGCCTCTTGGCATTCTTTCGTCCACTCGAACTCGTTGATTCTACGAAGCGCCTTGAAGAAAGGCAGGCACCTTTCAGCGGACTTGGATAGGAAGCGGCTTAGGGCGGCTACTCTTCCTGTTAGGCGCTGTATTTCCTTCTTATTGGCAGGAGGCCTCATGTCCAAGATGGCTTGGACTTTGTCTGGGTTTGCTTTGATCCCCCTCCGGGTCACCATGAAACCCAAAAACTTCCCAGCTGTTACCCCAAATGCACACTTGCGAGGGTTCAGCTTCATCTGATACCGACGAAGGCTGTCAAAGGTTTCTGCTAGGTCCGCAATGTGGTCACTGGCATGGATGCTTTTTGTCAGCATGTCATCCACGTACACTTTCATGTTACGCCCTATCTGACTTTCAAAGACCTTGTTCATCAGCCTCTGGTAAGTGGCTCCCGCATTCTTTAACCCAAAAGGCATTA